>JARHVA010000099.1:3012500-3365000 GCA_037957365.1 Torreya grandis | reverse complement strand
GGGACCATATCAGATTAACAAGTTAAAATGTGTACAACATTAGTAAATTATTTATCTTTCATATATGTTTTAATAATACATGATTTTGTATTTTCAAATAATAATACAATATATTAATTTTTTTTGTCAAAGATAGTCATACAAGAGTAAGTCTTCATAAAATAATCCATACAAACATTGAAGATCATCACTGCTACTGAGAATTATGTAACAAGAGGAAGGGAATCATCAAAGGATTTATTTCTAACCACATATCATTTTAAATCCCCACACACTGCTCATTTTTGAGAGTGTCCCTATCCTTCATAATAAATATAGATGTGGAAGTGTCAACAATAAAGAGAACAAAGTTTATATAATTCATATTTTAGATATCTCCATGTAGCATTAATCAAGTTTTGACAGTGAACTATAACATGAAATATATAACACTCATAATACTTATTAACTATCTATGCAGATGGCCATAAGACTCAGGAGTCAATTAGTCCACCTTGTTTCATCCAGAATCAATAATCAGTTCCTAATTACATAGTCAAGGTGAAACTAAGTATTTCTACAATCCATATAATGAACTTACCTTCCTAAGTTCAAAACCATAACCAAGCCCATCTTGCCTAACAACAATCAATAATATAATGATCTTCATACAAATACTCATGACTCAACATGAGAACTATCTTTGAGAAGTGTCAAAATGATAATGCATCGTGTTGGTGTCCAATACCACCCACATGAAGCATTGTCATCCTACCACTTCACCAAAGACTATTTTAAACCATATAATAAAATAAAATAATGTTAATCATAAAAAATGTGCATGAAATATAATATGTCACATAAGTGTCCCATACCATCTACATGATGTAACGTCATCCATTCACCCTATTGTAATTTCCCTTTTAGGGTAGAATTAGAAGAGTTTGGATTTTCCAACAAGCCCTAAAATAAACACATGCATCTTTCAATTTTATGATTCAAATCCTAAGCAAACAAAATTCAAAATTTTGTAGATGCTAATTTTAAGGCACAAATAGAATATTTTATTCACCAAAATACTTACCAAAAATTATAAATATTACAACCCAATAAAGTATCTTCAAAACTAATTTTTTGATCATATAAATGGAAAGAAAATTTAGTATAAATACTAGCTCAATGTACATGCCCTTAAACAATATATTTGGATTTAATTTGACTTACAAATGGCACTTTCAAACCCCAGGGGGATTTTCTATCCAAACAATTCATATTGCTGCCCTTTTAGGGCTTTCAAATTCAATTGTTTCCCTCTATACTACTACGACACTCCTCCTTGATGCCATATACCACTATGTTGTACTTAATAATGGTGTTTAAACACCTTAAAATATTCAAATCTTCCCAATATGACCCATGAAATGCATCCACCTAGTAAAAGGTTGAAGGTTTTCATCCTCAACTTTAATTTTTCAAAGAAGGTTTTTGTTTCCTATGGAAGCAAGTCAAGTAAACTACTCAAACTTATGAATTAATTTTATAAATATGACATTATCCTTAATGAGTACCCTTCTTCTCTTTTTATATCCTTTCCCTCAAAATAATTTTCTAAAAGGTGAGAATTCCACTTAGAGGGAAAGCTAAATATTCAAAAACCAATTTTCTTATAACTTACTTAAGGGTTAACTTGTCCATGACTAAAAAGGGTCCCTTCTTCAAGTTAAAATAAATTAGAAATAAGTTGCAATTATAAGTAATTTTTTAGAAACTAAGACTTTATTATTTTACTTTAAGTATTTATAGATACTTTTTATTTTAATAATAATATTATTTTAATATAAAAAAAGGGGACATTACAGTTCGCCCTTCTCAAATTTTCTTTCCCTCAACAAAATGCAAGCTCCATTCTTCACTCCTTGTACCCTTCCACAGATACCAGGATTCTAATTCAATCTCAAGGATTATTCATAGTGTAGACAAAATTTAGAAACCTCTTCTACCTTTGCTACAACAACATACTCATCATCCTTTGCTTGGGATGAAAATAAACTTAGTTGCTCCCACTCATGCTTGTCATGTGCCATGATCATTGTAATCTCCTTGGACATGAGCAAAATATGCACTCTTTGACTCATAAGAATATATTTATCAACACTCATATGGGTTGATCCTAATTTTTAACCTACACATAGAATAAACATGTCAATGAAATCAAGAACTCCCCATAATACTCCTTCAACTATTTTATCATGCCTCACAAGCATATTATTCAACTCTCCTCCAATGCTTGCATCTTCTTCATAATTTCCATTCATGTGACATAATTCCTAAGGTCTATCACTTATGAAGCTATAATGATAACCAAATTTATCTAGTTACCATTGAAATTAATTGACCTTTCTGAAAGATAATTTGTTCTCATATAGCCTGAAAGCAAAAAGATGTGCATATCTCACCATGCCACAAGTACAAACTTCCCATCTTGGAATTGATAATATGAAAAAACATTTCAGATATTCCTTATTAACTTGAAATCCAATGATTTCCTCTTCCCAAGGTCTAAAAAATTCCATGCAACATTCAAGTTCACTTCTCTTACTTGATAGGTGATACCATTTGGACTAATAAGTGTAGCTCTCAACTCTATTAATAACAATGTCTCTTGATAACTCAGAAAATAATTTGATCATTAAGTGTGAATAATACACAATGTATACATTCTAGAGATGATTTTAATTAACAATATTGTAAGTTGTTCCTTCCTAGAAAGGACATAAACCAGCTTGTATACAAGTTGAAACCAAATTATGATAGTCATGAATTATCTAGTTTTCCAACCAACTTGGAGTTGTGTTGGTTGAAGTTTTCATTCTCTTCAATTGAACCCATTTACAAACATTCCCATATGATTTAGTGGCCTCAAAAATATTAATCTTTCAATGGTTCAAGTCTAAAATTACAACTTATAATTTGATTTTACTAAAGTTAGCAACTTGAAAATAGAACAACATCTGTAAAATTGAAACTCCTTTCAAGAACAAGAAATGTGAGCATTGTAATGACTGGAAATAATTTTTTAAAGGATGAAAATTTACTCCCAATAGTCACCAACTAGAAAATTCTCCATTTCATGACTTAAAATACTTGTCAACCCACTTGTATGGATGTAAATGAAATCATGTGGTGGTTGATTTGTATGATGACATCAACACTAATTATAAAATTTTCACATGGATCCTACATTATTATGCATAAGAAATTTTTAATTTCATAAAATATATATATGTGATCTATATTATAAGTTGTCTCATTTAGCTTATCATCCTTTTTAGCATGTTGTTCAAGATGAAAAAATATTACAGCAACATAAGAGGGATAAAAAATATAAAATATGATCAACATTATCATACCTTGGGATGCCAACAAAAAAATCATCCTTTTTTGATGAAGCAAGTTTGTGGAGATACCTCCAACCCTTATATCCTTGTGAATCCCAATATTTTCTTAATATAAGTGTCTCTCCAAAATTTTGTTTTGAAAATCATTCAATGGATTATCCATTGAAATGCTCAAAAAATGGATAGGGGCTTCTTGAAAATGATCCTATTTCCATTTGGTACCCTTCATATTATCATAATTGTTAGAATGATTCTCATGATGATAAAAATATTTTAATGACATAATATAATGGTGATTTAATAAATCTTTACTATAAAGATAATCAAATTGCTTAGCCTTCTCTTTAAATTCTTTTAGGTGTTGTCTTGCTTGAATGGCTATCAAATTTGCCTCTTTTACTCTTCTTATACAATCATCACACCTCCTTTAAGTCCTTATCACATATTTTATGTTTGATTGCAAGGTAGTTGGTTCTTTTTCAACCCTAGGATCAACTTTTATTGGTGATGGTGGATCATTAAATTCTACCTCACATATGTAATTTATGCACTTTTTTTTATGCTAAACTCTTAGGGCAATCAGCCAATGACATTTATATTTTTAGGATTTATTCCTTGGATTCCTTATTCCTTTGATACTTTATAGGGTTTTAGAATTCAGACCTTGAATTTTCCATTTTCCTTTTTTATAAGAGAGAATCTTGAGGTCTAGGGCTTAACCCTACAAACTTCACCCATGCCTTGGGACTCATTTCCCTTAGTTCCTTCTAAGATTCTTGCATAGATTGAAATGTCTCTTATGTTACTTCAACTTTTTGTCACTACCCTACATGATTAAAACTATGCAAATAAATCACTGCCCATGGTTGGCCAGAAAATGGCTTTGATACCACTATAATGACCCCTTTGTTCTAATTCTACCCATAAAGGGGGCATTACACCTATTAAGGATTAAAAATAAGTCTAATAGAATATAAATTCACTATTTATATATTGGTATTCTAAGAGATTATAAATTCCATAATTTATTCACAACCAACATTCAAGAGAGTTCTATCATTTCATAATGAAGAATACATCTATTTTATAGGTAGTTAAATTATCAAGCCTCGCATGATTTCCTTGAAATTTTTATAGTCATAAAATTAATATGAATTGTAAGAGATAACATAAAGATTTAACTTATGCAAATTAATGTCAAGAATAACACAAAGAAATATTAAAACACACAGGTCATATTATTTTATTCACTTGCTACAATAACAATATGAAGCTTACATATTTATAGGAATGTCTTTCCTATAAAGATGGAGATTTACTTAACCAAAAAATATCCCAAAATAACTCAATATTAACAAATAAAACGTGGATGTAATATTGTTGTTACTCATAAAAATATAACCCTCAAATAATATATTATAATTATTAACCCAATATACCTAGTAGTGAATTATTACTCTCGTAATTATTCACATTAAAAATCCATGTGAAGACTAACATTTCATAACAAAAAGTAGAGTTAGGTTAATTAATTATCCATTTACTAATTTCATGGGTAAATTGAAACATGATAAATTAATTCAAAACTAACATACAAATAAAAATATAATCATTTTAGAACTTATCATAAATATGTAACTCGCTTCAAGCAAAAACCCAAGAAAAAAATAACAATACATTGTTAAAATTAAAATAAGTGTCATTTAATAATTAAAGGTAGTTTTAATCCTAATATATTCTTCATTTAATAACATCATCCTTTAAAGTATGTATTTTTTTATAATAACATAGTCCTACCAAGGTTACCTAGATATTAAGATCAAATTCATCGTTGAGATAAGAGTAAACAAAAATAAATTCTAAAAGATCACCTATTAAAGGAATAAATTATAAACATCTATACTAAAGTACTGTAACATTCCAAATCCCACAAGCAATCCCTTAATTAATTATGTTATCAAGGTTCATTCTTAAATGCATGTTCCAAGAAGCTCTTGAGCACATTGTTATAAGTCAATATAAATGTAAGTTCCAATCATAAAATAGTACACAATTTACACTTTTATCTTGCTACTAGAATTATCAATTATTTAATAGAGAAACATTTCATTCAAGTTTCAAAAAAAGAGTAAATTGCTTAGTATTGAAACATATTTATCTTGGGAGAAACTGAAGTTTACCCAAGATAGATGTTATTCAATATTAGGTACAGAGCCTTAAATTATTTTTATAATTTCTCAAGGGAATTAATTATCACAATAAATTTCCTAAGCTTGATGTATACATTCATTATTACATATTGAACTCAAATATACAAGTCAAATTATATTTTGATCACTAGCACTTTAAAACAAACAAAATAATCAAATATTCCTCAAAAAATAAGCTCAGCTTAGAAAATCAAGTACTTAGTCCTAGCCTCATGCTATAGTACCATAATTATAAAATATCCAAAGACAATATGAGAAAATTATCAATCAAACATATAAATTTAATAAACCTTTGACCAAATCATTGAAAAACCCATCAAGATTATGAATATCAATACAATAAAGCTAAAGCAACCGGTGAAGTATTTTTTGACATGCACACATGAGGGAAGGTTGAATATCATAGGATAAAAATTGAAAATATCTACCATGCAAATAAAAAAGATCATCACTCTCAATATTTAAGGAGAACATGTGTAGGGAAATGAAGAGAATTTTGGAAATCAACAGAGTAACAAAGGTATTGGTGATAAAGTGTAGGATAAAAATAATTGTAGTAGATAATTTGATGATGTATGCTATATGATTTTCTATGTGGATTATCAACTCCATAATAGTACCATATAACAATGGAGCAAGATGACCAAGGAGGCTAAATGTTTAGTGTATTTTGTAGAAATAAACATAATGGCCTTCAATTATGAAAATTACATTCCTAAGAAGGTTGTGATGTTTTGTAAGGACATGCATTAAAGAAGAGATGAATTTAAATGGAGTATGATATTGATTCTATTTATGATTGAATAAATTTTTATTACTGGGGATAAGTAAAAATTTGAGTTGATTGGAGGATCAAGATCACATGCAATGAAATATGTGGTGCATAATTGCACTTATCAAATGAAAAGCCCATACATGAATAAGATGAAGAAAAATGCATAAATTAATCATTAAAGGAGGAGTATATAATACCATTATGAATGCCTAAAAAATATCATGGATTTATTGGTTTTTGTGTGATGGTACACTACTCATTGGCAATATCGATGACAAAGTATGGGAAACAGTCAAGGTGGGAAATATTTCCTTATATTATGAATGCACATTTTGTGGAGTGAAAGTCAAATAAATTTAAAGATATGCGAAGACCAAAAATAGATGTAATGGTAATCGATACACCAAAGAACAAGTTGAGGAGGAGATATAATTTACTTGGAAAAACTTAAGCATCACAAGAAAAAGAGTTAAAGAATGATATCATGGAGATCAAACCAATTTTTTTAAAGTGGATAGATATCAATATAATATCAAGAGTGTGTTGAGAAATTAAGGAATATAGTACTACACCAATAAAAATGACATAATCTAGGTTAGTAGAATGACTAGTAGTGATTGATGAAGCTATTTTATAGAGAAGGGAAGAAGAAAGAAAAATAAAACAAAAACAATCAATCACCCTAGATATATGCATGGAAGAGGATTATAAGAAATCCATATGGACCGAGAAGATTGGGTGCTATATAATCATAAAGTATTACACAAGGATGAGTTATCTAATCACCTATTGGGGAATGACCAATATTGCATAGGCTACCCAATAAAGTGTCAAAGGATTTATACAAAAAGAAACTATTAATATTAACATGAGCTGAAAACATCTTAGTATAATAAGTCTAGTTTGATAAGGTATTTGAAATTATCTCTGTCTATTGAATGCTCAAAGCCTAAAAACATAATGAGATGTTACTTAAGATAATGTTGATACATCTATGTATAAAGATGCTAATTTGGAAGAAACACCATAAGGAGAAATAGTCACATTCAAAAAATAGGCGATGGAATAATAAATAATCCAAGAAATGAGGCTCAAGAAGGGATTAAGAAGAAGAAAAGAGTAGATAAGTATGGGGAGATGCACAATGTAGGAATAAAATTGAAGAAAATATTAGCAGGTGAAGAATAAATAATGGAAATAAGTTTTGTATATCTCAAGAACACATTTGACAAGGGATATAATTTTACTAATTAAACTATCATATTTTAAAGTATCTATGGGTATGATTAAATTTACAAAGTTTATTGATGATGTAAATAAAAACCTAATGACTATTTTTGATAGTCATATTCATGACCCATAGTTAGAATTCACTGTGAAGAGAAGGGGATAAGATGAGAAATTCGGTAGAGAGGAAGGAGGACGTATAAAGGTGGTTTATCCAAAGAAAATGAAGATGGAGGTGTTTGATATATCATTAAATAAACTAGCCAAGAAGATGGACTTGTTTTTAGATAGGTGTATTAAAGTTGTGAGGGAGGAATTAAATTAGGAGAAGTAGATTCTGAGTAAATATGAAGAATACATTTATAGGTTGGTAAAGATGGCATAAATGAAGTGGCCACAAGTCTAAGAGGGTGAAGACATCAGCTGGAAAACATCCTTAGAAAATTTGAGTGTGTCCATTACATTATTTTTATGTGTTTATTTGATTCAACGACAACATATTGAATAATAAATATAGGTAGAGAAACTAAAGGAGATGAAGTCAGAGTTTGAGGATCATGTGGAGTGACTATAAAACATGACAAATATTATCCTCTTGAAAGAAAAGGAAGTAAATAAAATATTTTCAAGGTTTCAATATGCACATGAATACATGGAGGCACATGTGAAAGAAATGATATCACATATGATGGAATGTATGCATGATGAAACAAATAAAATGTAAAGGTATAATAAGTTAAAAGAAGACTCCAAAATTAAACCAGAATTGAGTAAGAAGCACACATATCTTGATAATTTATGTATAAAGATTCAAATAAAGGTGATAAGAGAAGAAGATATGGTGCCTAAAGGATATGAGAAACAAAGTAAATTGGGATTAACCATATTAATGATGTATGAGGGCAGTCTAAAAAATGAAGAAGTTATAAATATAGTATTATAGTATACACAAGAGTTACTACCATAGGTTTAGTTAGTTATTGATTTTTAGGATCAAAAAGAGAATGAATTGAAAGTTACAGTGTCCAAGATTTGGGTTGCATGTGAATGAGAATAGGCCATAATAGAGTTAATTAATAACTTTTTTGAGGGAAGATAAGGAATGCAATGTGGGGTAATGTTGACCTCTTAAATGCACTTAAAGGAAATAATGAAATATTATCTCAGACTTGATGTGCAATTGATATGCTCTAAGGGTTCTTAGATAGTTTTAAATTGCATATTTAGGATCATGCATGTAGAAAGGAGCATGGTGTGTGGGAAATATAATGTGCATTACATGAAATTTATGAGAAACAAATAATTGATGAAGAAACACACTTGTCAATAAATTATTAGATAAATATATTATTTGGGATATCTAGGTTAGACAAGTACATTATTTGAGAGAAGGAATATGCCACTATGAAAGATAGGGGATAAATCAAAGAAAGAATATTATTATGTGCACGACATGTGGCATGAAAATTGTAAGAGGAAAGTTGACTCAACAACAGCTAGAAGGGTCTAGGAAAAATATATGTAGGTGCATTGGCCTTTTATTTGATATGTATTTAATTGGTTACATAATTATAGGTATTGAGTTAGATATATTGGAAGATGCATAGAGCTAAGGCTTGAAGGATATAAGTGTATAATATTTATGAGAGGTTTATGTGTAAATATTAAAATTTAATGGAAATCAACATATGGAGCATATTTTGTAAACTAAATTATATTGATGTGTAAATAAGAATGAAATATGAATTCTTTGTGTGAATTTTAACTTTTTGTGATGGTTATTATTTACTTAGATGATTTTTGCATGATATACTTTATTATGTAAAGATTATGTGCTCATTTATGAACTTATTCTTTGTTATCATAACTATAGATACCCAAACTTGGTACAAGCCTTGTTTCACACTAATTTTATGCAACTTTGCATATATAGATCACAAACCATGAAGTAAGTACTTAGTGGCATATTTATATTGATATTTTGATTATCTTTATTGATTTTATTTGGTTATGTGACCCCTTATCCCACCATGACCAACTTCACACAACATATCATAGAGATATCTCACCCTCCCTATAACTCTTCAAGTCCTTTTAGCCTTGGGTTAGTTCTAATATTTATGGTTAGTATCGACTATTGATATTTATTGAAAAAATTAGAACTGACCTTAGTCCCCTTTTAATTAATTTTGGGCATGTTTCATCTTAATAAAATTATTTTGGCATGTTTCATATTATTATTTTTGATTTTACATGTCCCTAAGTCCTTAATTCAAAGTTAGAGACTCATATATATATAAATATATTGTAAGAATTTAGGACCCAACACATTGCATTCTCAAGACCTAGAAAAGATTAAATTTCACCTACATAATTGTTAGAGTGAAATTTCAAATTTACGAAGGTCAATTTATATCTACATGCTTGTACCAAGGTAAAAATAGGAGAATAATCATATAGGCTTACATACACAATTAGACGCACACATTAACAAAATATATACATTTGAGTTTAATCCCTATTCGTAGTATTAAAAATTTAGTGAAGTGTTTGGTCTTTCAATGAGGATTGACCAAGGTCATTCCAACTCAACCCTTTCATTTGATACCCCCCATTTGACATCATATTAATTATGTGGAACTAGGGTTTTGATATGAAGGTGATCCTATGTGAATCTAATAAGAGATAAAGATAGAAACATTGTCAATACCATAGTCACATTGTATAAAAATAAATAATTATTCATTACACACATGGTCTATTCTAACCATACAATCAATATCTACTATTGATACTAACTAAATATGTAGGAAATAATCAAAATAAAATAGGTAGAGATAGATTAGGTACATAGTAGTAATGTAGACCAAGGATGTATAAATAATACAATCAAACTTTGGATCCCTGTGGAAAATAAGCTAAGAGTTTGCTTACCTTTTGTTGGTTATTTATTACTATATTTTGAATGCTTATTTTTATGTATTATGAAAATCTAAATTTAGACATTAGTCTAAATAGTTTATAGCTTAATTAGATTAATATAACTCTTTAATCCATACTAGGGTAAAACATATTGGTGAACTCATATATATATATCTAACTCTACAAAACCCTAGGTTCTCATTTAGAGTTTAATCCTTCTAGGGTTTTAAATGTTTCTCTTAGGGTTTCAAATATTATTTAATTTCATTCTTATTTTCTTACTCGGATTAGCCATTGATTATTTTGAAATAACTTGTTTAAGACCCATTAAATAAAAAATGGATAATTAATCAGTTAAAAACACCTAGTGACCATCATCCTACAAACTTAATATTTGATAAAAACACAATTCCTATTTCTTATGATAACAAATGGAACAATAAAAAAACATGCATGATTAATAATACAAATTATATGCATGAAGAATGCAATAATTAAGGATTGGATTATTATTATGATTATGGATATAATTATAATAATTAAAAACAAGAGGTTTGGTATGATAGTTAAGACTTCAGTGAACAAGAAATTTAATCCACTAATGAAGAAACATATGAACCTTCTTCTCCCACTTATTCTATGACTTATTATTCAAATCATACAATTACACAAGATAATAAAGATACTAATGAGAATATGCATGTTTATATATAACTTATGAACTAAAGAGTGAAGATGCCATTCGTAATACACCTTTGATATATAAAAATTTCCACATCATTTCATCTCACTAGTTATTATAAAATGTAATAGCATAAACCTTGTTTATAAATGGAAATAAAATGTGAAGAATGAGAAACTTATCATCTCCCTCTCTCTCTATAAATGGAAAAAAGTGTGAAGCATGTGAAATTCCTTTTCTCTCTAGATATGGAAAATAAATGTGTAGAAAGTGAAATTCTTCCTTACTCTTTATAAATTGAAAAATATATACCTTCTATCTATTTATAAATATTAAATAATACAAATGCATGAGGATTTTATATATTTTATTGAAAAATAATGTCAAACTATCTCTCTAAATGATCTTTCTATTGAAAAAAATGTGATGATAATGGAATAATATACAATGATACTTCTTTTGAATGTGAATATATAGAAGAGAAATTTACATGAGTGTGATGACTCTTCTCAACCTATGCCTAGTATACAATTATTTTTGCCTAGACCTCAATCACATATCCACATAGTGTACCTATGTAAATTTATGATAATAAGATTCATCCATTAAATGAACCTATTAAATATCTTAAAATTCCTTCCTAAGAAGTCATTTACTTAATGCATCTTATGTGTGCCTTGAAACACAAAATACATTGCCTAACCCTAGAAAACAAAGATGATCATCCTTGGGTTGATTCTAATGCCATATATGGAAAACCAATTGTGTGCAATAAAATGACCCATTACCACATAAATTCATCATGTATATGTTCCATATGTTTGATGTAATTAGTGATCCTTATCTTAATCTCAAAGATTTCAGGGCTTCTATGGATAAATATAGTGGCAGTTGGATCTTACTAAAGGTGTTTCCAAAAGGTGTAATTGGAAAATATTTGGATTGGTTTCACTACTTGCCTAGTGGCACTTTAGATTCCTATATTGAGTTACAAGAGAAATTTTTAATGTGATACATTCAAAATAAGGAACCAAGAGTTACATATGAATGTTTACCTTCTCTTCACTAAGGAAAATCAAAGCTAGTTTGTGACTACATTTTATGATTCAAATATTGTATGCACCAATTGATACATTAACCAATAGATTTGGAAACACAATACATATTTTGTAGAGGCATCATTTATCCTTTTAAATTGGATCTACTTTATGACACTTGCAATACATTTCAATCTCTTTGCTATAAAACTCTTGCATTAGAAGAGAAGTTGACACCTAATCCTAATCCAATAAAGGCACATGAAGACATTAAGCTAAAAAAAAGAACCACACAAGGATGTTAAGGTAAATATTTAACCTCCCAAGGAAAATATTTCAATTAAATAAAGTCAAGTTAAGGTTCTCAATAAAGGAAAAGAATCAATTTACAAACCTATACACATTGAATAACCCTGCCTACAATAAGAAAATAATGCTCATATTTGACAATGTCAAAGATTGAACACATGATATTTTACAACATTATTTGATAAGAAACTAATAACTTTACCTCCTAATTATTATCATCCACCTTGAATAGTCTCGATAAAATAAAGGGAAAACTATTGATGTGTGATTTATGTACACCCTTAGGAGATTAATGGGTTGAATCCCTCACATTTTAAGATTATGAAAGTAATTCAAGGCACAATTTACAATATTGGGCTCTCCTACATATCCTTAATGAAATAACTCTATGAACAACACATATGCCACCACATATAGAGATCAATTTTGCATCAGAACTCCACACAATCTTAAAACCTTGTCAATTTTCCTAAGATGAATATTAGCAATGACCATCACACACTAAGTAAAGTTTACATGGAAGAAACATAAAAGGGAGATAAGGGTAGGGAATATAACAAAGCTCTCAGAAAATTTTGAGATGTTAATTCTTGCATAGATGAATATGACTAAGGTTTAAATGCATTTACGTAGTTCTGCTTAGGCTCAAATTAGAACAAATATGGTTTAGAGTCTAATCAAAATTTCATGATGGATATAATCTTCATAGGTTTTTTTGGTAAGATAAATAATCATAGATGAATATTTAACATAACACATTCATCTATAAAAAATAATTTTAAAATAGCCAATAAAGAAAACTAGTTAGGTTAGTAATTCACTCAACTTTACTAAATCCACATAAATAGTCAAAATTCAAACCATGTCCATGAAATCAATTAACATCTACTAAATTAGTAAACATTCCCAAGAATTTTGAAGTTCTCCCTTTGCATTTCATATAATTTTCTTCCTCTTTTCTAATGTTTATAAAAGATGTTCTTATAGAGTTTGAAAATAAAATCAAAATACCAAATTACACTAATTTCCATGATGATAGAGTTTCTTACATTGATCATAAAAACATAAAAGAGACTAGTATGTGGGAATATTTAAATCAATGAGAAACACTGGCTCTTGTCCATACATAAGGAGGAATGGAACATATTTTGGAGATTGTTTATGTCTTGTTATATCAGTCCATAGAACATACTTATATAATAAATAATAATTCCTTGGTTTGTCTACAACATACTTTTCAATGGCATTGATAAGATTCTTGTTTTTTGATTTAACCACTGCATTTCATTGGGGGTAATAATTTGAAGAAAAAATCAATGTGATTTTGTTGCCATAATCCCATTCAAAGAATTAAATATTTGATGTTTTCACAGTCCATATGATCATTTGAATATTTTTTAGAAAAACCATGTATGAGTTTTGATGTGGAGATCGATTGTCATAGACAAGGGAGAAATAAATATCAAAAATTGTGATGATATTTTCTTTGATAAACTTGATCACTTCCTTGACCACACTACCTTTGGTCACTATTACTTTAGTCCATTTAGTGAAATAATTAGTAGTTATGAGCACACATTTGTGTCCCTCAGTAGAATTAGGATTGAGGACAACAATTAAGTTGAGTCCCCAGTGATTAAATAATCTTCCTTATACAACTAGATGTAAGGGTATAACTTTGTGTGTTTCCTTTCTTACAAACACTTGGAATTCATGGCATGTTCTAACATTATTCTAAACATATTTTAATATGGTGAGCTAGTAATACCCATATCTAAGTACCTTTTGTGTTATTTTATTATCTTAAGGGTGACCACTTCCTAGCTTCTCATGGAAACTACTCATAATTTCATTAGCTTTACCCCAGGTATGAATCTAAGATAATTTCCTTCATATTTTTTTGTAGTATGAGATTCCTTTATTTAATGTGTAATGGGATGCCTTAATATGTAGACATATAATTCATTCCTTTTTAAGTTCATGAGAGCATATCCCATAGATAAGATAATGGATAATTTGGTCATACCATTAATCAAACATTATCTTAGTCTAATTTATCTACATCATAGTGCTTCTGTGGTTGAATTTAGTGATCAAATAAGTGAGGCCATGGACTTTGACCATATTCACTAGCCTAATCTCAATGTCATATTCCTATAGCTTAGCTATCCAATTGCCTCTACGTTCCAAAATTTCATTAAGTCCCAACATAAGATTTATGGTGGGATTAGATACAATAGTGTGAACCTGATTACAAAGTATATAATGCCTCAATTTATTCATTGCCTTAACCAAGGCATATGTGCATTTATCTAGGATATAATACTTATATTACACAACATTCAAGTTTATGCTCATGCAATCAGTGTGATGCTCCTCACCACTTATTCTTTGTCTGAACACCATTACTATGGCATTCTCCAAGGAAAATGAGTAGAGGTATAAATCCTTCGTGAATTCTATATAGATCAGGATTGGTGCTTGCATGATGACACTCTTCATGTCTTGGAATGATGATTTGGATTGTGGTACCCACTCCAATTTTCCATCTTATTTCAACATAGTGTTAAAGGGTTTAACAATTTCAACAAAACCATAAATAAATTTGCATCAAAATTTATTTTTAAAAAGAAGGATTTCAACTCTTTTTTACTATTAGGAAGATGTATTTTTAAAATTGCATTAGTTCTTTTAGGATTAATGTGAATATTTTCATTCATGATGATGTGTCTTAGAAGATTACCTTCGATAGCACCAAAAATAATCTTCTTGGGGTTCAAATAAATGCCATACCTCTTACGCATTTTAAATAAATTTTGTAGGTGAAGTATGTGATCTAAGTTGTGCTTGGAGAAAATAGTTAAGTCATCCATATAAATAACTATGCACTTACCCATTAAGCCTTGAAAATAAAAATACATGGCTTGCTATAAAGTGTCTCATGTGTTGATAAAAGTGAAATGAATCCTCTTATAAGCAAATGTGCCTCACTTGGTTTTGAATGTTTTTTTAATTTTATCTTATTGGCTGACTAAGACTTGATTACATCCCAAGAAACCATCTACGAAAGACTTCATCTTAGAGCCTCTAAACATTTGAACTCCTTTGTAAATGGATATAATAGTATGGTTATCTTTATTTGATGCAATATTGAAGTTCTTAAAATCAAACACAAATTCTATTTTCTCTACTTTTATTAAGGATAGGGATCAATTTGGTCACTAAGTATAATTTGGGAAAATAATTTTGGCTGAGACCAACTTTTGAAATTTATTATGGATGAGAGGTTAAAGGATAGGATTCACATATTGTTGCCTTTGCCTAAATCATTTATATACTTATTTGAGTGATTAGTGTGAATTATAATGCTTTGATCAAATATTTTTAGGTCGACATATGTCTAGGTGATCATATCTCTATATTTTATGAGTAATTGTTTCAACTCTTTCATTTCAAACTTGGTACAACTGAGATTGATGTTAAAAATTTGAGGTTCACTAATCAATCCTAAGTTTATGGTAGTGGACTAGTGGCCCATGAATTATAGTCATTTGGACATTTCACTTTGTTGGGTGAATATTTTGTCGACCAGCTAACTGGTGAGAAAAAATAGGTCTCTTCAATCACGGCATAGGGAGATTGGTCAGCCAAATGTGTAGGTTTACTACATCACCAGGGGAAAAATCTCTCCTCTCATAAAGGGGAGGTTCCCTATAAATATGAGGGGGCTATATGCTATATATATATGCAGAAAATAACACTTGGGGGTAGGATAAACCATCCATCTCTCTTTTTTTAGAGATGATGCTCACAGACCAAAGGAGAAATCCCTGGTGATTGGTGAAGGTACTTCTCTTCTTTTAGAAGTAACATTTAGCCAAGAGCCAAATTCCTTCCTGGATAGTAGAAATCTTGGTGAAATGATAGAAGGCACTTCTCTTCTTTTAGAAGTGCTTGTTCTTGTAAACAACATGAATCTTTCAAGTAGTAACAAGAGACTGGTAACCAAGGGCGTAGTAACTAGCAGCCTGAGATGTACCATAAAGTCTCCACCTCGACTGGCCAAGATTAAAAAATGAAGAACAATGGGGGCACAAAGTCATCCCAAGGTCCTTTACTCAGAAACAAAAAATAAACACACACTAAAGACAACTATTATAGCACAAAGTCTGAAAGTAGCTGGCTTCAGGGCACCTTCCTTATCACTTCCACTAGCTCTGCTTGTTAAATTTCATAAACAAGAATACATTTAGGAAATAGACATAAGAACAATATCCTATAATGATACAAGCTATAACAACATAAAGTCTAAAAGTAACTTGCTGTTTGATTTAAACAAAGAAATATGATGAACAATCTGAGCTCAAAGTCTCAGTAATGCCTTTCAATTTGGGCAGAGTTTTGCTTCTGGTAATTGAAAGATCTCCTATACTAATGAGAGAAATCACAATCTTATAGCAACCACACAAGGCTTGGCATTATTTCCCATGGGATGGCCCATGCTGTAGTCAACACCTTCAATGCACCTTCAGTTCTATGTGGAGGGACCATGCTGGAAACAGTGCATTGCCATAACTATGGTGTGTTTATTCTTCTAATAGGTCTCTTCTTAGTATGGACTGTCTGGTCCTTTTTCTAATGTCTGCATAGCTATCTAATTTGCCATTACTTCATGGAAGAAAAATAGGCTTGCATCCTTAATTTGGTGCACTCAGAAGTCTACTTGATCCACTATTTCACCTATTGGAAATAACTCTTTTGAAGATATTTCTGGTCCTTTGGTCTCGTTTCTCTCTCCCCTATAGCAATTTGTCTTTGGGCTCTCTTTTCAGCTAGTCTCTTGGTTCTTCCCTTTGGTGTTTTGGCCTTTAAATGCATTTGAGTCTGTCATCCTCCTTAGCAATTCCTTCGTGTCTTTCCCACTTGCTTTGGCCACTTTTTGCTGATCTCAGCAAGTGACACGTGGTGTTTTCTACTTTTGAGAGTCCTGCTGAAGATGACACGTGGTAGCATCTGCTTACTTTATCAACTCACTTGGGACCCACCATAGTCTTTATGAAATGAAAGGGAGAGACCATGGATGTTGACACTTGGTAGCTTTTGTCGAGCTTTTCAAGGGACACATGGCATGTTTCATGTAATCTAGCAATCACACAGATGATGACACTTGGAGTGCTCCGCTCTCAAGCTTTTTCCTTTCAGGCATTCCTTTGGTTGGGCTTATTTCCTTCAAACAAAAGTCTGAAGGAATTCCTTTTGGCTTTGCTTTAGTCATTTTCTCATGGAAAATACTTCTGAAATAATTCTAACGGCTCTTTCACTTAATAATTTCCTTTAGACAAAAAGTCTGAAGGAAATGTTCCCTATTGGCCTTTGAACAAATCCAAAGGAATTCTATCTTTTTGGTCAGTCACTTGGTTCTTCCTTTAAGTTCTATGCTTTATTAGAATTTCAACAGATATTCCCATACTTTAAATTTGACATCTGCGGGGCTATCAATGGTTGCTAGCCGCTTGAACCATGTTGAACCTTAAACCTTTGAACCCGTTGAAAGTACATTGGTTCATTGGTTCATCAGTTCATTCTATCTCTTTTGTTCCATCGCTTCCTAGTTCAATCGCTTTCTTGCTCCTTGGTTGAACCATCTATTAAACCACCTGTTTGTTGCTTCTTTCCTTGACTGAGGCCGCCTTTGAACCTTTGAACCCATGAACCATTGAACTTTGAACTCTTTTGGTTCAAGGTTCAATCGATTCATTAGTTCATCTTTTGTCCATCACTTGTTCTTTCAAAGATCTTTGATCTTCATCACACTGGTTAAACCTTTGAACCTATGAACTTGTTGAACCTTTTGGTTCAAGGTTCAACAGTTCAATCGGTTCATTCTTTTAATTTAGCTAAGTCTTTTTGATCTTTTTGAACCAAACGTGTTGAACCATTTGGTTAGTGAACCTATTGAACCATTAAACCCATTGAAGCTTTGAACCAAAGTGGTTCAATGGTTCAACGGTTCAATGGTTCAAGCCTTCTTCTCTTTGATAAGTGTTTTGAAGCTGTTGAACCTTGAAGCGGTTGAACTTTAAACCTTGACAAATGCGTTTAACTCTTGCTGATGACATTGAACCTTTGAACCCATTGAACCCATTGAACCAAAATGGTTCAAGGTTTAATGGTTCAATGGTTCAATCCTTGCTTAGAAGCTTGTCGATGGACATTTTGGTTGAACCTTGTCGTTGAACCAACCTTGAAATCACCTAAGTGTTGAGATCTTGTTTCTTTCCTATAGAGTCTGTAGAAGCCAACCTGCAGAGTCTATAGATTCTTGCCTGCAGAGTTCATAGATTTCTGGAAAAGCTTTGAAAAGTGAATAAATTGAATGCTCAGAACAATTCTTGAAAAGGGGAGAGAGGATTTTGGTCTGTTGAACCAAAATAGTTCATATGTTGTCTCAAAAATGAGTGATATTTTTAAGGGACAACAACTGGCTCCAGTTAGGGAACTTCCTTCAGTTGAAAATTTGGAACAACTAAGGGGAGTAGAAACTAGAATCTCCAGTGCCTTGAAGTATGCCATTAGGCTATGGAGTCATGCTACCCAAAAAGAAAGGCTCCAAAAAATGAAAATGAAAAGCACAAAATAGAACTAAAGACTATACAAAGGTACATATGTATAGGTAAACTTATTTGATACTTCAAGAATTGAAGTGATTTAGACGCTGCCCATTATGAGATAATGAAGATGGCATTCCATCTTGATAAACTAGTAGGAAACCACTTTGTCCCCAGAATTGGTGACAATCGAGTGGAACTCTCCACTAGAAATCACACTTTTTGTGCACTCCTTTTGGTTCTCTCTTCTTGCACCATGGCAAGGCGTGGTCTCTAATCTGAAAACCATAACTCCTTGCTCTCTTGGCAAAGAGTTTTTTTTCTGACTTTGGAGTACAACAATATGGTCCACCACCATAGCTTGTTGTTTTGCTGGTCTAGTCCAACACATGCTTTGATTGTTAGCACCAAACTCTTGACAAACCATCAACATAGCATCTCCTTTGGTGTGAAGGAGTTTGATATCTTCATCCTGAGTAGTCTTCAATCTGAGCAATAGAGATTCACATCCAATTGTGTTGTTGGTGTTGCTGAATTACAACTTGTATGAAGGAAAAATATCTCTTTGAGGAGATATCAACACAATCCTGGCTCTAGCATTAGTGGAAGAATCACTGCCATCAAATTTTAGGATCCAAGCATCATCAGAAGCTGATCTTCTATCATATTTATCTTTATTATATATGGAAGATCTTTCTTCATTTGTACTGCGTTCTACCAATTCTTTTGATGCCTTGTTTGGATCAAATCCTGGATTGTCAGCTACGAGACTTTCATCAGCTAAGACATGAGCATCCTCTGTAGTCAAGAAGTAATTACCCTTACCTGAAGGCTCAAATAGAATTTGAGCTGCAAGGGCTAATGTTTGGGTGACCACAAATTTTGCCTTAGACAGGTCCATACTTAGTTCTCCACCAATGTCCAACTACTCAGGATTGGCTTGTAGGAATTCAAATTTAGTTATTTGAATTTTCAATTTTTTGACATGATCAATTATGTCAGATGACTGAAATGGACTAGAAAGAGAGGATGGGAGTTCATCCTTTTAGTTTTCAGGAGGGGGAGGACTGGTCTACGAATTTGAAGTAGAAGGTGCAAAAATGTTTGATGTACTTACCTTTTTGGCAATCACTGGTTCCTTTGATTGGAAAGGAAGAGGGGTTCTCTACTTAGCAATTGAAATTGTTGGTTGGGGTCACTCCTCTATCTTTTCTTTGTCGACCTGTTGGGCTAATTGATTCTTGGATTAGATGAATTCTGTGTATGATCCTTTAACTTCTTCATCTTTACTTTTGGGTTCATCCTGGTAATTCAAGAAACCAATGTGGGAGTTACCAGCTAATTCTTCTTCATCCTCAGTGAAGAGATTAGCATCATCTTCAAGATTTGACTCAAGCTGGAATGAGAAATCTGATTCATCTTCAAGATATCCAACTATTGAGTTGTTTAGAGGTGCTTCAAGGGTGAGGTTCCTCTATGGAGGAGGAAGGCAATTTTGCTGTCCTTGATTCTTGACAACATTGCCTTAGTATGCCTAATTCTAAAATGTCCTCCTGGGCATATCTCTATATGTAGGAGTAGATGACATCCCTTGCGCCATTTTCTTTTTGAGAGCTATCATTTCATTTTCCAACTTTTGCACCATTGGGTCAGTGGTGGTTGTAGGTGAGTATTCAAAAGATGAAGAGGATTTACCTTTATTAGGGTCTCTCCTTATCTTTCCTGCCAAGATAAGGTCATCTTCTATCTCAGTAGCCAAGTCCTGAGTAGCAACAAGGTCTAGGTGTCTAGCTCGTCTCAGCAAGAAACTCACTTCAGAAAGCTGTGAGTTGATGAAGAAACACTTGAGATTCTGAGGTGTTGGTTGGGTGACCATGTGAATCCTTTGCCTCAGCTTGTCAAACCTGGAAATGAAGTCCCTCATAGGTTCATGGGGCTCCTTCTTTATCTGTGTGAGCTGGGCTAGCAAGGCATGCACATATTTTATAGGCTTGAACATGGCTTCAAATTTGTCTTTAAGTGTATCCCAGTCGGTTACTAATCTAGCCTGTAGGTGGTAGAACCAGTCTGCAACAACACCTTGTAGTGTCTCCACAAATAGCCTAACTGCTATGTCTTCAAATTCCACCCCTATTATGCCACATGCTATGCTGAAAGCTATAATGTGTTCATCAGGATGAACTCTCCCATCTCCAAAGAATTTGGGGAAGTTCTTTCTTGATCTGCATGGAAGTTCATGCAGAGGTGGAGTCAAGTTGAGTGGGCCAAAAGAGTTACCCCAGGGGCCTCAAACTACCATGATTTAATTATGAAAAATAGGGATAAAAAATTTGGGTGGAGTGGCCAAATTGCAAAACAAAAATGGAAAAGAATTGGCCTTGCTTTAGCTTGAGGCTTCAAATTGCGCACTCTTTTCTAGCAGCTCTGGTTTTGCAGACCAAATAAAATAATGGAGATGGAGGAAAATTGTAAGGCTATAATGATAATGGGTAAGACACAGAATGGAGTCACCAGAGTCTATATAATGGATAAGGGAAGGAACTGTTTCAATTTGAAACTTGAGGCTTTAGACTATAGGCTCATCCCCAGTAGAGTCACCAAAAATTGTTGGGTGAATATTTTGTCGACCAACTAACTGGTGAGGAAAATAGGTCTCTTCAACCACAACATAGGGAGATTGGTCAGCCAGATGTGCAGGTTTACTACATCACCAGGGGACAAATCTCTCCTCTCATCAAGAAGAGGTTTCCTATAAATATGAGGGGGCTATATGTTATATATATGCAAAAAATAACACTCAAGGGTAGGATAAACCATCCATCTCTCTTTTTTCATAGATGATGCTCACATATCAAAGGAGAAATCCTGGGTGATTGGTGAAGGTACTTCTCTTCTTTCAAAAGTAACATTCAACCAAGAGCCAGATTCCTTCCTGAATAGTAGAAATCCTAGTGAAATGATAGAAGGCACTTCTCTTCTTTCAAAAGTGCTTATTCTTACAAACAACAAGAATCTTTCAGGTAGTAACAAGAGACTGGTAACCAAGGGCATAGTAACTAGTAGCCTGAGATGTACCACAATGTCTCGACCTTGACTGCCCAAGAGTAAAAAATGAAGAACAATGGGGGCACAAAGTCATCCCAAGGTCCTTTACATAGAAATAGAAAATAAACACACACTGAAGACAACTATGACAACACAAAGTCTGAAAGTAGCTGGCTTCAGGGCACCTTCCTTATCACTTCCACTAGCTCTGCTTGTTAAATTGCATAAACAAGAATACATTTAGGAAATAGACACAAGAACAATCTCCTATAATGGTACAAGCTATAACAACAAAAAGTCTAAAAGTAACTTGCTTTCTGATTTAAATAAAGAAATATGATGAACAATCTGAGCTAAAAGTCTCAGTAATGCCTTTCAATTTGGGTAGAGTTTTGCTTCTGGTAACCAGAAGATCTCTTGTACTAATGAGAGAAATCACAATCTTATAGCAACCACGTAAGGCTTGGCATTCTTTCCCATGGGATGGCCCATGCTGCAGTCAACACCTTCAATTCTGTCTGGAAGGACCATGATGGAAATAGTGCATTGCCATAACTATGGCGTGTCCATTCTTCTAATATGTCTCTTCTTAGTATGGACTGTCTAGTCTTTTTCTTGATGTTCGTGTAGCTGTCCAATTCACCATTACTTCATGGAAGAAAAATAAGGTTGCGTCCTTGATTTGGTGTGCTCAGAAGTCTACTTGATCCACTGTTTCACCTACTAGAAATAACTCTTTTGAAGATATTTTTGGTCCTTTGGTCTTGTTCCTCTCTCCCCTGTAGCAATTTGAGTCTTCAGTCTCTCTTTTCAGCTAGTCGCTTGGTTCTTCCCTTTGGAATTTTGGCCTTTAAATGCATTTGAGTCCATCATCCTCCTTAGCAATTCCTTTGTGTCTTTCCTGCTTGCTTTGGCTGCTTTCTATTGATCTCAGCAAGTGACACGTGGAATTTTCTTCTTTTGAGAGTCCTACTGAAGATGACACGTGGCAGCATCCGCTTACTTTATCAACTCACCTGGGACCCACCACAGTCTTTATGAAATGAAAGGGAGAGACCGTGAATGTTGACACTTGGTAGCTTCTATCGAGCTTTTTAAGGGACATGTGGCATGTTCCACATAATCTAGCAATCACACGAACAATGACACTTGGAGCGCTCCGCTCTCGAGCTTTTTCCTTTTAGGCATTCCTTTGGTCGAGCTTATTCCCTTCAGACAAAAGTTTGAAGGAATTCTTTCAGGCTTTTCCTTAGTCATTTTCACGTGGAAAATACTTCTGAAAGAATTCTAACGGCTCTTTCGCTTAATAATTTCCTTCAGACAAAAAGTCTGAAGGAAATGTTCCTTGTTAGCCTTTAAACAAATCTGAAGGAATTCTATTTTTTTGGTCAGTCACTTGGTTCTTCCTTTAAGTTCTATGCTATATTTGAATTTAAACAAATATTCACTTACTTTAAATTTGACGTCTGTGAGGCTGTCAATGGTCACTAGCCACTTGAACCATGTTGAACCTTAAACCTTTGAACCTTTTGAAAGTACATTGTTCATTGGTTCATCAGTTCATTCTGTCTCTTTTGTTCCATCACTTCTTGGTTTAATCACTTTCCTGCTCCTTGGTTGAACCATCTGTTGTAAACCTATTTGCTTCTTCTTTCCTTGACTGAGGCCGCCTTTGAACCTTTGAACCCATGAACGATTGAACTTTAAAATCTTTCGGTTCAAGGTTCAATCAGTTCATTGGTTCATCCTTTGTCTATCACTTGTTCTTTCTAAGCTCTTTGATCTTCATCGCACTGGATGAACCTTTGAACATGTGAACTCGTTGAACCTTTTGGTTCAAGGTTCAATAGTTCAATCAGTTCATTCTTTTAATTTGGCTAAGTCCTTTTGAACTTTTTGAACCAAACGTGTTAAACCATTTGGTCATTGAACTTGTTGAACCATTGAACCCATTGACCCTTTGAACCAAAGTGGTTCAATGGTTCAATGATTCAATGGTTCAAGCCTTCTTCTCTTTGATAAGTGTTTTGAAGTTTTTTAACCTTGAAGTAGTTGAACTTTGAACCTTGACAAATGTGCTTAACTCTTGATGATGATGTTGAACCTTTGAACCCATTGAACCAAAATGGTTCAAGGTTCAACGGTTCAATGGTTCAATCCTTGCTTAGAAGCTTGTCGATGGACATTTTGGTTGAACCTTGTTGTTGAACCAACCTTGAAATCGCCTGTGTTGAGAGCTTGTTTCTTTCCTGCAGAGTCCGTAGAAGCCAACTTGTAGAGTCCATAGATTCCTGCCTGCAGAGTCCGTAGATTTCTGGAAAAGCTTTAAAATGTGAAGAACTTGAATGCTCAGAACAATTCTTGAAAAGGGGATAGAATATTTTGGTCTGTTGAACCAAAATATTTCATATGTTGTCCCAAAAATGAGTAATATTTTTGGGGGACAACACACTTAATCTTTCCATGTCAAATATCATTTTTATAAAAATCATATCCTTGGGTATCCAATTTTCTCTCAAATTCATGACTCAATCATTGTCACAGTCATCATCCATATGATTATCTCTTTCTTTATCACTAATAACCTTCACATCAAAGACTCTATAAATTTTCATCAATTTAGAAATATGCCTATCATCATAAAATAATTTGGAAGTTGTAACATTCTCTGGGAGTAAGGGGAAAATAACTAATTCAATTTCTAACTTATGCATCTTAAATCGTTCATGGGGGCCAGATTTTTAGTTGATGCTACCAAAGAATATTCAATCTAATTTTTATCTCTGGGAATGATGATGAAATTTAAATCATCAAAAATATCAATCAGGTCCCATGATATATGTTTTTATTTCCTTATGTAAGACATTTTTCATTGAAACTTAATTTTAACTTGATTGGTCACCAACTTTGAGTCCCCAAATTCTTGTAGTTTTTGACCTTATTCTTTAAGATATATTACAAACCTAGGATCAAGGCTTTATACTCTCCAAGGTTATTGGTGTAAGGTAATTTCAATCTATATGCAATCACATGTCACCTTCCTTATGGAGTAATAAATAGAACTTCGATTCCTGAACCTTGTTTAGAACAATCCCCATTGAAGTAGAGGGACCATAAGCTTGATGAATCAAAAGTGTTGTCCTATTTTATGTTGGTAGGTTTAGTATAGAGGGTATAAATGCCTATGTTAAATGACATGATGTTTAATTTCTCATTTATGACATTATACTATGTGATCATATGTTTCATTCAAGGCTCTCTATCTATTTGGATCTGGTTGGAAACTCTTCTACAATGCATATACATGTGAGAGAAGTCTTTGGACATGTATCCATTCTATTGTTGAGACCAATTTAAACTCAAAAACATACCATATACTTTTGGAATTTCAACCACCTCAATGTCTATGAATTTTTGGACTTTAGGTTTAGATATTAACTACATGTGTACAATCAACAACTCTCTAACTATCTTAACTTATGATTTCTCTACAATTGTCTAAATTATTTCCAAATATATTGACTACGAGGAGAAAATTAGGGATCTCAACCCTTTTTTTATGGATCACTATGTTAATGCATGTAACTTTTTTCTTAGTCTAGGTTGGTTTCTCAGTTAATGAATTTAAGAGCAAATTGCATTGTTCTATGATTTGGGCTATCCATGTAGTGTAATATTCACCTTGATAATATTAATGTATTTAACTATGTTATAACTACATTTAAGAAAGGAATATTGAATTTTTGTAGTGGGTAGTTGATCACTACCTTTTGGGGGTGGGGGATCATTGTTTGCTTTTGGATCAGGGGGTATAACACTGTTATTAAGAGGTGTGGATGTTGTAATGGGTTGTTGTTATGTCTTAATCCGCAATGCATATTTATTTCTATGGTATTGTTTAAAGACATGAACCTCATTTGTGGTTTTTTCAAGTTCATTGTCTTCTTGACTAGAGAAGTCAAAGATCTCAAGCACCATGACATTACTCGATGACACAGACATGTGTGGGGATTTAGATGTGTTCTTTATATTATGGTGCTTTAAAACCACCTCATACCATTCCATATCATTTTGAAATATATCTAAGGTATTATAGAACTAGATACACTCAACTCTCCATGTTGGGATGCATTATGCACTCTACAGTAGTTGGGTAAAGTGAGTTTACATATGTTAAAACCATCATTTCATTAAATTTGAACATATTCTAGTCCAAATTAAAACCCAAGAACTATCTTTATCATATTTTTTAGTATCGAATATCATAATTTAATGTTTCTATTATTGGATTCCAATTTTTTTTTTTTGGATTTAGATATCATATTTTATGGATTTTAATTTGAAGGTTTTTGGAATTCAATATTAAACAACTAGATTTATCAAATATAATTTGGTTCAATTTGTTAGGTTGTGGAGCTAAAAGCTTCACTAGGATGCAAACAAGAGAAGTCACGGAGGATGCAGAGTTGCTGAATGTGTTGCAAAAAACTAGCGTCGGTCTGATCAACCGACGTTGGTCAGATGGTAGTGAGGAAGAAACCGACGTCGGTCACCAGTCGGCCGACATCGGTCATGGAGGAGCCAACGTCGACAGCCTGTGCGAGAATAGGCAGTTTGCATGTTGATCTTGGAGAGTCTATTTTTGGACTGTTTGTTTGCATGTCAAAGGCTAGTCTTAGTCTTGTGTTGCGTATCTAATTATTGTAATTAGGTTAGTCTAATTATTGTGAGCATGAGATCTATATATGGACTCATGGGCTGTATTGTAAACTTGTAGCTAGTGAGTAAGAGAGCAATAAGCTCCTTCTGAGAGAAGAGAGCAATGGTGCGTTCCTCCTAGTGCCATAGTACCAAGGTGGGTACTGGTTTGGAGAATCAGCAGGGTTCTTCGTATGTGTATGATCTTGGTCAGCATGTGTGCATGACTTTCTATAGGAGATCTACAATGGTGAGTAAGGTCTAGTGATTTGTAGGTACCAGCAGAGAGCAGGGGATCTACTTGGAGTATGATTGTGTACTTGGTGAACTGGCAACGCATTACTGACTAGTTGGAGAGGTGAACATCAATTCTGTATTGGAGTTGATTGTTGTGACCAAGAGAGAGAGGGAAGAAGGTCTTGAGGTGTGGCAAACCTTTGAGGTGGAGGAAGAAGTGGCATCTTCGTTATTGTATATTCTTCTGAGTGATTATTAATACAATTGTGTATTGTCTCTCAATTCCTGTGTTGTTTCATATTTCTAGTTACTTGTTGATTCTGGTTAAATTCTGTGATTAGTTGCTTATACAGAGTAATCATATTTGTGCTCTTATTGAGGGAGCAAGATCCTGACACAGTGGGATCAGAGCATGTTTATTGTTTTAGGTTCCCTGACAAGTGGTATCAGAGCCTTGGTTGTAGGTTCAAGCGCTGATACCAACAAGTGGTATCAGAGCTTTTGGTTGGGTTGACTAATAGGTGGTTTCAAATCTGGTAGTGTTTTTGATTACAGGTCACTCACAGGGGTTTCAGATTGAGTGGGAGTATAGCAATGGCAGAAGAAAGTAAGCTACGAATGGAGAAACTGAATAGCACGAATGGTCTGATTGATGGAAAGAAAGAGTAGGTAAAAAGAGATTATTGGTCGGCAAAAGATCAACGCATAGAAGCATATGTTGCAGGTGATGTTGCACAGGATGTTCTGGATAAAGTGGAATCTTTGTTTACAAATTCTTTTGCCTCTTTCCATGCAGCCTGAAATAAAGCATCTTTTCATGGGTATGTCTTTGGAGACTTTGGAGAGATTTATTTATGGGTTGGAGAGCCTTGTCAGATGATTGACGAAGGGGAAGTGAAGCTGAAATTACAGACGGATGACACACAGTGGTTGAAGGAAGTCATGCAGGTACCAGTCTTAGAGATGAGT
Source organism: Torreya grandis (assembly GCA_037957365.1). Classification (NCBI taxonomy): domain Eukaryota; kingdom Viridiplantae; phylum Streptophyta; class Pinopsida; order Cupressales; family Taxaceae; genus Torreya; species Torreya grandis. The sequence continues at coordinate 3,336,904 of JARHVA010000099.1, read as the reverse complement.
CTAATTTCTTCAGGAAATTTGGGTGATGAGAGATGCACTGTAACTCTCACAACGGATGCACTTGAATTAGATGGTGGTAAGAAAGTAGGTATCATTTATCTATCTACTTATATTACTGATTCACCTTTTGTTACAGAGATGTGGCTTCGTAGGCTTGGTCACATATGTAGAAGGAGAATGCAGGTTTTGAAGTGGAAGTCAGATGTCTTTGACAAGCTAAAGAACTGGAAAGCCTTGGTGTTCATGGAGGAGGTGATGGACAGAGATCAGGTGAGGGAACTAAATTATTCTGAGCAGAGCAAGGTTGATTTGATTAGGATTTTGATCCATGGAGAGCTCGTGGGTAAAAAGTTATCACTCACAAATGAACACAGGTACCGGCATTGGTCAGATAGTAATCGACGTCGGCAACAGGAAGATTGACATCGGTTATGAAGGAACCGACGTCGATAGGAAGGATACCGATGTCAGCCAGGGAAATGACATTGGTAGTTAGGGTCAGTACAGGGAGCCGACATTGGTCGGGAGCAGACTGGGAGATGGCCGAGATCGGTCACTGGTACAGATGGTGGGCAGACAACAAGCTGTCAACAAGTCTCAAACGCTCATGTCAAGGTCAGAAAGGGTAAGTGAACCTCATATTCATTGTTCACCTTCTTTATATTTCTTATTGATGGTCAAGAACCAAGAAGATGCGAAGAGGCAATGCAGGTAGAATCTAGATACAGTGGGAGCTTGGCATGGATGAGGAGTGTGAGTCCTTGGAGAAGAACCAAACAGGTGTTTGTTGGTAGAGTTGTCAGCTGGAAGTAAGCACTGAGAGACAAAACGGATTCCCAAGTTAAAGAAGAGAGTGGATGGATACGTGAGATGAAAGGCCAAGGCATAAGGTCTTGAGGAAGCTGCAGGACAGTGGTACAGGTTTGACAAGTGGATGACTAAGCATGGCTTCAGTCAATGTCAGTGTAACTATTGTGTTTATCTTACCAGGTGGATAATGATTGCAACATTATTCTGTTACTGTATGAGAATGGTATACTAGTTATAGGTTCAGAGATACATGGTTTTGTTGAGCTAAAGGTAAGGTTAGTTCAGAGGTGTGTCATGAAGAATTTGGAGCAACGAAATTCTTTGGCATAAGAGACATGGAGATTTTATCTCCAGTGGGAGCTGATGTGAAGATGGTGTTGGTAGGGTTCATGATGCAGGATGTAGAATCAGAAAGCACACCAAGGGCTGGACAGTTCAAGCTTAGCTTGAAATAGGGTTTGAAATCACATGAGGTCTAGTATAGACCTGAGTTTTCCCAAGCAGTGGGGGTTGTCAAAAAGTATGGAGCCAATTCAGGGAAGGAGTACTAGAGGGCAGTTTAGTGGGACTAGCAGCAAGGATTCTTGTTATGCAGGGTCAAGTTCTTCACTACATGGATATGTAGGTTCGGATGTGGCAGGTTACTTGAATGATAGGGAAGGCATCACAGGTCGTGTGGTGGTTGGTCTTCAGGATTGATCTTGAAGAGGGATACAAGCCAAGGAATAATTTAGATGGTGTACAAGTACAGGTACAAGTGTAGCTATTTATCTCCAAGTGGGAGATTGTTAGGTTGTGGAACTAAAAGCTTCACCAAGATGCAAATAGGAGAAGTCACGGAGGATGCAGAGTTGCAGTGAGTTGCTGAATGCGTTGCAGGGAAACCGGCGTCGGTCTAATCAATAGACGTTAGTCAGATGGCAGTGAGGAAAAAACCAGCGTCGGTCACCAGTCGGTCGACATCGGTCATGGAAGAGCCGACATTGGTAGCCTGTGCAAGAATAGGCAATTTGCATGTTGATCTTGGAGAGTCTATTTTTGGACTATTTGTTTGCATGTCAAAGGCTAGTCTTAGTCTTGAGTTGCGTGTCTAATTATTGTAATTAGGTTAGTCTAATTATTGTAAGCATGAGATCTATATATGGGCTCATGGGCTATATTGTAAACTTGTAGCTAGTGAGTAAGAGAGCAATAAGCTCCTTCTGAGAGAAGAGAGCAATGGTGTGTTTTTCCTAGTGCCACAGTACCAAGGTGGGTACTGGTTTGGAGAATCAGCAGGGTTCTTCATATGTGTATGATCTTGGTCAGCATGTGTGCATGACTTTCTATAAGAGATTTACAATGGTGAGTAAGGTCTAGTGATTTGCAGGTAGCAGCAGAGAGCAGGGGATCTACTTGGAGTACGGTTGTGTACTTGGTGAACTGGTAGCGTGTTACTAACTGGTTGGAGAGGTGAACATCAATTCTGTATTGGAGTTGATTGTTGTGACCAAGAGAGAGAGGGAAGAATGTCTTGAGGTGTGGCGAACCTTTGAGGTGGAGGAAGAAGTGGTATCTTCCTTATTGTATATTCTTCTGAGTGATTATTAATACAATTGTGTATTATCTCTCAATTCCTGTGTTGTTTCATATTTCTAGTTACTTGTTGATTCTGGGTAAATTCCGTGATTAGTTGCTTATACAGAGTAATCATATTTGTGCTCTTATTGAGGGAGCAAGATCCTGACACAGTGGGATCAGAGCATGTTTATTGTTCTAGGTTCCCTGACATAATTAAATCAATGTTTTGTTGCAAATCATATTATTGAATAATATTATTTTTTGATGAAATATAAGTGGAGTTAAAATATTGCAAATATAAATGTATGAAAAATAAGGACAAATTTCAAAAAATATTAGTGAAACCAAAATTTTATAACTATCAATGCAACATATAACACGGTAAAATTATCACAGATATCTACACAATGTTTAGTGTGATAAAATTATGAAAAATATAAGTGAAGTCAAAATATCACAAATATACATGGAAAATCCAGTATAATGATATCTTCACATGTATCTTTGCAATGTTTAGTGCATAGAATTTATGACAAGTAAACCCTTCTAATAATTTAAACATCAAAATTATCATAAATATAATTGATGCAACATCTAATTGATTAAAAATTAGTTTACATAATAGTTTTTTAATAAGATAGTTATAAGCTTTACGTAAATGACTAAAATTGTTCTGAATGTTGATTTTACTATCAAAAATGACATTGAATTTATTTTACAACAAATAAATCCAACATCAAACTGATTGAAAATAGTTTACATAATAATTTTGTATATATTATTTTTTTAATGCCATAATTATAAGCCTGTGTAAATTAATACAAATGTAGTAATTGTTGAATTACTAGCACCTAACTACTTGATGTGTTTGTTGAAGCCCTAATGGGTATTTCATTGATTGTTTGAGTTGGACCAATGTGTCTTCCACAATGAATATGTTTCTTGTTCAATATTGTCAATGACATGTTTTTTGGCATGTTAGCCAATGTTAAATTATGTGTGTTATCATGAGGTTATGATGTCATGAGCAAACACACGTCTAGTGGCAGGTTAAATTATGAACAAACTCTCTTATATCTTTGATTATTAAAAAAAATTAAATTTTTAATTTTTTAGGATGTAACATCACTCAACCTATGTAAAATTATACCTATGATGTCCAATGAAAACTAATGATATACATAGATAAAAGTGCTACCCAAGAGAGTAAAAATATATAGATGAAGGATTGCTTCATCTATTTATATAAAATAGTTGTAGGCTCATTTGAATAAAATTGGATTATTTGTGATAATGTATGATCTAAAGACAAGTGGACACATATGATGATTTCTCCAAAATTTAAACAATCACTTAATATATTTATGTTGGTATGAATTAATCTATATCCCCCTATTTAACTACAAGATTATCTTATTCATTCATCTCTTCAACATGTTACCTTAACATTTAATGAAGAGAAACTAATGTGAACTAGCAGTATATCAACACTAAGGTTTTTTAGTGGCAAATCTTCATTAATTCATGAATATTCCATTTTTTGAAGTCAAAATTTGGTGATTTTGTGGGGTAGCTAAAAATGCAGGAAATCTTAAGTTATAGGGTAAAATTTAAATTTAAGGGTTGGCTTGCCTAATTTTTAAAATAAATTTCCTCTTCTAAATATATGTCATTGATACCAAGAAAGCCAATCTGGGGGCATTCACCACATTGTATCTACTATCAAATGTTTACATTTGCTATCAAATACCAACATTTCACTGTCAAGTATCTAAATTTTACTATCCAAAATTAACATTTTCCTATCAAGATTCTATATTTTACTATCAGGTGTTAGCATTCTACTATTAGGCATCAATATTCTATTATCGGGCATCAACATTCTGTTATTGGGTATAAGAATGGTAAGGATCTATAATGTTTGTGTGGTTTCATTGGTTTATTGTTTTGGCATGGTGAAGATGATTTAATGGAAAGCATCAATACTCCAACACTTTTTTAGCATTAATCACATCATAAAATAATTAGTTTCAAGAAGCTACATGGTTCCAAGCAATTTTGTTGTGTTTCTAAATCATTTGTACAATATGGAAAATCACTATGTGCATTAAGAAGATAAAATAGATAGGTTGTGGGGTAAAGGAAAAATTGCATAAAAAACATCCCTAAACCTAAATATTATTGCATATTTGGATTCCTTTTGAAAAGTTATACAATTTAAAAAAAATCATAATCTGAGTCTATATGCAAAAATTATAGCCTAGGGAAGCTGGAGAGTTGAGATTATACAAGTAGATGGCTAAATGCAAATGCAATTAACCATTTACATAATGTAATAAATTGTTTGCATGTACAATCTCAACTCTCCATGTTCTCTAGGCCATAAATTTTTCATATAGACTTGGATCATGATGTTTTTTTTAAAAAATTACATAACCTTTCGAGAGGAATCCAAATATGCAATCATATTTATATTTAGGGATTTTTATGCAAAAAAACCTTGATTCATCTTTTCCATCACTTAATTCACCTACACAATTAAACGTATTCCAAACTAGTTTTCCACCATTTTGAAATGGATTCTCCTTGGAATCTCTATGTTTTTTTTATAGGCCACTAAAATTTTCCATGATCGACATATTATTTTGACATCTCTTCACTAACTATGATTCATGGCACACCACCATTCCTTATAACCCCTTAGGGTCTTCTAACTAGATTTGATGAAATGGGATTTTCTTACCCTATTGACATTATAGGCTTAATCCATCATTTAATGAATTATTAAGTGTGATTGATCGTATGGTCCTTTCTTCCCATTTGGATATTATTTACTTTTCATCCTTTTGATACTTTCACAAGGTTCTTTATATGATGAATTTAAGTGACACAAAGTTGTTATTCACCTTCATTTGTTGAATTTTTAGTGTGTGTATATATGTATGTATGTACATCACACATCTCTCTCTCTCTCTCTCTCTCTCTCTCTCTCTCTCTCTCTCTCTCTCTCTCTCTCTCTCTCTCTCACACACACACACACACACACACACACACACACACACACACACACACACACAGGGAAATAGGGCCCCTCTTGAAATAGCTATTAAAATTAAATGATGTTATTTAAGCATTCAAACTTCTTATTTTCACCTTAATTGGCATATTCACTTTTGTTAAGTAGTCTTAAAAGAACACAGATGAAGAACACACACACACACACACACACACACACACACAGATATATATATATATATATATATATATATATATATATATATATATATATATATATATATATATATATATATATATATATATATATATATATATATATATATATATATATATATATATATATATGTTCAATGGATAAGTTTATTTTCACATTTAATAGACACATTGGTTAAACACCAAGTCATTCCATCTCTCTCATCACTCCTATTTTTGGGTCCATGCTTTATTGATGAGAAATCACATATGTAACACAATACAGACATGAGTATTACATATAATTGGTTAATATCATTAAATTATCATTCTATGAGTTTGGCACACATTTAAGAGTGTAATCTCCTCATTAACCTCCCAAGGTAATTCTTTATCAATGGGAAATCACATATGTGACATGATGAAAACATGAGTATTGACTATTAAGTAACATCCTTAAGTGCTCATTCTATAAGTTTGGCACACATTTATGAGTGCAATCTAATCATTATTCTCCTAAGGCTTACCCAAATCACCTTCAGATATGAAAATGTGACATTCTATGCTTTCCATATTTAGTTTTAAATTTTAAGCATTCAAATCATTTTATTCCTTCTTGATATCCAAACCAAACTTACATACATCCTTTTGGATTTAATCATAAAAGGATCCAAATTTTCCTTCATGCACACTTTTTTTACAAATTCTTCCATATTAGATTTTAGTTATTTGTGCCTAATGTCATCATCACCCTACCAATAAGACATACACCATATTATTTATTTATTTTTAATTTATTTCCTTTATTAACATACTCAATTTATTGTTTCTTTAATATTCATTCAATAGCTTCAAATACTGATACAAAGCTTGAAAATTTGTTGAGAAGACACCCCATAGTTTCCCAAGTGTAATCCATCTAAAACTCAATAAAATGGACAGTGTTGATGGTACACATGGATTAACATATGAAAAGTCTAGGCCTCTATCTATTAGCATATCCACATTTAGTATTTATTTAGAGCCCCATATGAACTGCCAACATAAATCGATACGACTATCATAAATTTTTCTACCTAAATGTTTTGGCATATTAATAATATTTTAGTTTATTTTCATGCATAGCTCACACATATATACCATCGTAACAATGGGAGCATATTAGTCAATTCCAAGTTCATGCCATATTTAGTGTACATCATGACAAAATAAAAAGAGAATAGAAAGTCAAATAGGTTAGAAATAATGAAATGTTATCATATAAAAGCAAAAGAAGAAAATGATGCCTTATTTTATGAACTAATTGACAAGAACAAGGAAGCAAAACCCATTTATCTCCACTTTAATTAAATTTCTAATTGAATTACAAGATTATCTCAATTAAATTTCAAACTAAATTATTAGATTGTCTCATAATCTAAATTATGTTGCTTGTGGTATACAAAGTATTCTTAAAGGTGTATACACATAATATTTTCAAACATTATCAATTAATGATGCTTTATCTCTTGTAGTAACCCATCGAGTCTCAATTTATCTAAGTTCACACCTTAAAGGGTACACTGAGAAAGGTGTGGATAGACCATTAGTGCTTCACAGGATTGTTGTTCCTTATACCACCACTTTCTATCTGCATAACCATCTCCTAGACACTTCCTTAAGCTTTTAATCCTCTTTTATACACTCCTCCAAGCAAATAACTACCTTACTTATCCCCTACCCAAGCCTAAAACCCTTTTTGACATTTGTCAAATAATGTCAACTTGGGCTAACATTGTGTTTAAATTGATATTTGTATGTTATGGGTTTAGGTTGGCCTTGGCCGACCTAGACCAAGACTTAACTTAATTTTATGAATTAATGATATAGGGTAGATTGAGATTAATTTTGTTGGATAAAATTTTATAAATGTTTAGGGTAGATTAAACTATATATACGCATTCATTTCACCATTTATTAGAGTGAGAGAACATAGTTAATTATTCATTTTCACTTATTTATAATCTACCCTCCAACCATTCTACTTGAGGATATATTACTTAGGGTTTATACTTGGAGAAGAATATTATCACGTGGAAAAGTCTTGGACTCTTAGGCCTATCTTAGTGATCCTTACAAACCACAACAACCTATTTCAAAGCACATTTTTCCAAGGGAGAGATTGAGTCTTGATGGGTTCATATTTAAGGTAAGTATTTCTAACTTTACTCCTCTATTTTAGCAGATAGAAGTAACATAAGTAATGGATTTTGAGTATATTTATCTTTCCATACATTAGGGTTTTATATATACATATCTTAAATATAATTATTCTACGCATGTTTACTTTTTATGTTTATTACCCCCATTTTATACCACAAGCTTTGGTGATCACTGAATTAAGATTTTAATTTACTTGTCACTTAGTGAATATGAAGACATAGAACCTAGCTAGGGTTATTACATAGTATTTTTTGACTAGAGGCTTTGGAACCCTCTATAGTGATGTTATTGTTGTAATAGATCCCTTGGTTAGGTCTAGTAGATCCATCCTAATCATGACCCCAAATATTTAATATATCAACAATCATATGTGTTAGTAGGATTTATCTTCTTTGAGCTAGGATTGATTAATAGGTCAGTTCCATTTTCCTTTGTATACAATTTGGTGAACCTGATGTGAGTCAAACCCTTTTAGGTTTTATTTCACACATTCATTTTATCACCACATTTTATATTTTCATTTTTGTAATATTATATTAAACCTATTGATGCAGTTCTAATAGTCTGTGTCCAAGTTTAACACAGTCATTCCAAAATGACTCTATTATGCCTGTGTAGGTATTCTCTAAATACAAGTGACTTGATTGATCAACTTGACTCTAGATATTTTTAAATCTAGAGCTAGGGTGCTTACTGACTTCACTGTTTAAGTCATCATCAAGATTTTTGATTTCTAGATTTACCTTTAGCTGAAGATCCCACAAAGCCAACTAGAGTGTTTTCTAAGGATTTGAATGTTGAAGGTGACTACAAACTATCTTCTAGATACTGGTGGCTTCCCTAGACTCAACACCCACCCAAACTGGAGTGTATTTCACCCCACTATCACTGAGGTGACTATTTCAAACTATGACTAGACATATATAAAGGATTCTTATTTTGAGAAAGCAAAGGACCCCATCAGGTCTTAGGTGTATTCTTTTGGCTCAGATAAAAATGCTAGCTCATTGGGATAATAACAAAAATGGAATCCTCTCATTGATTTCATGTCATAGAAACTATTTCATGTTTAATGAAAACTAAAAAAAGTAATAAAATATTAATATCTTCCAACAAACATTGAAAATGATTTAGATTTTTTATGAACAACATAATTATATTGATAGCTAATGATTATTTGACTAAAATAATTACTGTAGGCCAAAACAACAGTACTTAATCTAGTGGTAGGTACTAATAATTAAGCTTTATTTGTTGCACATTATGATTATGATTAAAATTGAAATAATTAATGTTCAAATTATTAGTACAAAATTTTGGTGCATGTTTGTTGGGCTTTGTATAGATGTATCTTTCTTTAATTTTTCTAATGGGTATAAAAGTTTGGGAACGGTTAAATACAAATTAGTTGGAACACAATTATCAATCCAAAGGTTCAAGTGGGTTTATTTATCTAATAAATCATGGCATCAATCCCAATTATATAAAACATATTCCATAAAGACCCTCACTTGCTTGTTAGCAAAGAGAGGCATTAATAAAATCACATGCAAAGGTGACCAAAATTGGAAGAAAGTGCAAACATGTCCATCAAATGCATTATGCCTAGGCATTGAAATCATGAGAACTTTATTTGTAAGCAATTTATATGGGAGACTAATCAATTGTTTTGTAAATCAATTAATTTAGTACCAATAATTATAGTTTTACATTGTGTATGATGTGTAAATAATAAATATATTATTTTATTTATAAAAGTGAGGTGACACATTTTTTTGTGGAGTCTTATATTTTTGTGAATTTTTTTATAGGGCATAAGTAGATGAGTGGGTAATCCACTCAAGTGTCTATGTACTATGTTGGTAATTATTGGCAAAATTGGGCCTACATACTAAAAGTTGCCTAGTCCAGAATAAGAAGCTGAGCAGGGTCCTGATTGGAGAGTGATATAATGTTACAAGGAGCATATAAAATTCAAGAAGAGATCACATAGAATTTAAAACCTTTTGAAACACTTTAATAAAGCTTAAAGTGTGGATTTGGCAATCTCAAGGAACCAGACCATCAAGGCACATCATGTAGGAATGAGCAGAGCAGGCTGGTTACACATTTGATAAATGCCCTTAGGAGGTCAACTAGGGTAAAATAATCACATGGACATGGTGTTTTTCAACCCTTGAATATTCTCTACAAATTTTGTATCTTGATGAGCTTCTTATCTCCAGATATAGGGCTTCAAAGTTGAATAGGTAGAATGAAACATTCACACAGACATCAAGTTTGAGCCACACAAAGTAACCATTTGGATTTAAAAAGTCCTTAATGGACTTCAAGTTGAATTAGATCCAATGGTACACATGATCTTGGAGGTTTTAAGGTAGATCCAATGGCATGTTGTAAGTCAAAACGATAAAAAGCTTCCCCAAAGAAGATCAATGGCTCACGTTAAATCATATAAGAAGATTTGATGGTGTGAGTGAGGTCAAAAGGTCAACATATCCAAAGATGAACACACTACTATCAAGTGGAAATATATTAGGAGTATAATCTAGAACTAATGATGAGTGACGATCTGATAGGAAAGTGGGTCCAAGAAGATCTATGATGCACATTTAATCATGTAAAGGTAAATCAATGATACGAGTTAAAGTCAAAGAGTCAGAGGATATTAAGACTTAACACAAAGTTACCAAGTGTTTCAACCATGAAAACTGGCATAAGATCAATGGAACACATTCATTTATATAGAGGCAAATCAATGGTATGAGCAAGGTTAACAAGTTAGAGGATCTTGAGGAAGAGTGAGAAGATGCCAAGTGTCATAAGCATGTTAAGTTTCCAGATAAATCAATGGTATGAATTCATACCATGTAAAGCAAATCGATAAGTGAGATTAAAATTTGAAAGCTAAAGGGATTCAATGTAGAGGTCCAACATATGTTTGAGGTTGAACAAGAGTATGTGTTTCAAAGAACTATATCACCATTAGAGCTTAGTCGAGAATTGATAAGCAATGAGATGCAGTCATATAGTTAAGATGTTTAATAATGAGGTTCTATCACCATTAAATCTAACTATAAAGCTATGGTTTGGAGTTTTATAACATACATTTTCTATTCTTTAGAGGTGTAGTATGGTTCCATGATTGTGTTCACCATTTGTTAAAGAATATCCATGCATAAAATGAGTTTTTGGATTCTATAAATGCTTAGAGGAAAAATAGGTCTTTCTAGGCTTAATATGAATCAAAGATGGGCATCTAGTTATTGTAATGAGATCAAGTAGTCTATAGGTTTTCATCGATATTCTTCCTATATGATAACCAATAAATGAATTGGTTTTCATCTATAATGGACCTATGTTCATATTTACAAAATAGGGGGTAGATTTATGATTAATGAAAATAATATCTCATCTATTGATATGGTCACATCTTCGACAAACAAGTACCTATGACTTCCCAAAGTAGATATGGTATTGCTCTATTAGTTCCAAGATATGAGAATTTTGTCCTCGTCGGTTGATCAGGTAGAAAGTGGCATACAGTCTTAAGAAGGAGACTTGGTGGTTAGATAAGGATAGTGGATCGTTTAATTATTTTACAGAGCTTTTAAAGTTTGTGCCTTCATGATAATATCATGACTTAACATCCTCAAATTAATACTAATCCATCACAACTCCCTCTTTCTCCTCCCCTTTTTTTATATATGTCCCATCTTCTTCCACATTATGGCAATCTCTTGAAATTTTTAGAAATGAAATCTCTGATATTTTTAGAGAGAATACTCTTATGCCTTTGTCTCACTCAGGTTATGCCAAAAATTATACTATAACACCTATTTGATGCAATAAATACTTATTTCCTTCATTTTTGTAAGTTGAATTGAAGTGTGTTCTATGAATTCATGTGTTGTGGTTAAGTGAATGTATCCTTTCCTTGCCTCTTTGAGTTTCCTCACCTTCATGAAGTGCTTTGTAGTTCTCATAGGTCATTATAAGTGCACTATGTAGTTTGTTGATTAGTTTAAAAGTGGACAATTGCCTTCCCATGCTAGGTTGATAGCTAATCAATGCCTTTTTATGAAATAATTATGTGAAGATTGATCTTATTTAATATTGAATGTGTCTTATAGTGTGTTTTGTGCAAAGTGTAAGTGTTCAAATTATTGGTGCATCACCTCATGTTATATAATTTCATAGATTAGTGATAATCTTTATCTCTTTTTCAGGTAAGTGTTAATGTCAATTTAGTTTAGGTGATGGATCCAGAAGGAAGTTAGCTTATCCAAAGGTCTTACCCAAGATTAGGTAACCCACAACCTAGGGTCATTCCCATATTGTACTATATTTGAGTAGGAAGACCTGAACAATCCCCTTGCTCAGCTAAGGTGCAATCTAGGATGCCAATAGTTCTAGCACGCCGAGTGGGATAGAGTTTTCCTTAGCATAGATAAATTTTGGGTTTGAGAATAAGTGTTTGAGGTAAGAGGAGACATCCAATATCATCAGAAGCTGAAGATTCTTCAATTTTGAGAATTCATAGCATCATCCAAATAGTATTATCATGCCAAAGGTTACTACAAGGTTAGCAAGTAAAAGTACTCATTTTGAATTCATTTAGTTGCCTTCTACTTCTTATAAAAAATCAAGATTCAATAAGACAAGTCTGTATCCTTTAAATAAATATTCATCTCCTAGTCATTGTATTATTTTATTCCAAGCTATTATCCCCATTACCTAAATGGTTATCAGGAATCAAGTGTTTGTTCCATTCAATAGGGGTAGTCCCTTGAATTTAGCCCAGTATGATGATATTCATGTGTTTTCCCTTAAGAGTATCCCTTTATTCTCAGGATAATGGGATAAGACAACTACTATTGAGTATATCCAAGATGTTTCTAACCTCTATTCCATTTATAATGTTATTCAAGATAATGTAGCTATCAGACTACTTGTTGCTTCCTTCAAAAGAAAATCATTACAATGGTATAGAAGTATTCCTTTTACCTCCATTTCTACCTAGGATTAGTTATATGCAACCTTAGTCAAATAATTTGAAGACAAATTTGATCACCTATCCTTAGTTGAACAATTGACTACCATTAAAAGATACCCTCATGAGTTCATGTCTAATTTTAACCTTATATTCCAAAAGACATGGACTAGTATACTTACATTGATTAGACCATCCCTAAAATATGCCTTATTGTACTATATGAAATCCCTTAATTTTGATATTAGTGTGATGATACAGTCCATGTGTGGTAATACTTTGCTAAATGCCTACGAGGTTGAAATAAAAGCATATAATAGCTTGATACAAGATGGTAAGATTTTTCCAAGGCCCCTAATGCCTATATTCCCAGAGTTACAACTTATCCCACCCCATAAAATTCCTTAACTCCCATCTATAGACCCTATTCCATTTCCTAAAGCCCAAGTTGTAGCCCCTTCTAATAATATTAGTGAGGTTAGATATTTTGAAAGTATGTTAGAATCTTTTGGGAATAAGATAGTTCATATCAAGAGACAACAATACCAAGGTAGGCCTTATTAACAATAGAGTCATACCTCTTATTATCTCTTCAATAATCAAAGGCCTTCTTATCAAGGTTTCAGAGAAAATAGACTACCTTAACAATCTCAAGGAGCCATAAATCCAGCCAAATCATATGCAACCCATGACCCTCATATACCCTCCAATTCAAGAGATAATACTCCCACACCTCCTCAAAATAACTTGATGAAAGATTCATGTTGGTATCTATTTAATCCCAATGATACTCAAAACCAATCCTTAGTATCATAGAACATTACTATGCCACAAATGACATAAGAAGAGTTTTCTCTTCAAGAAGGTCATTATCAAGAGACAAACTTGGTACCTCAAGGAGAGGCTCAAAAATTTTAAGGGTATCCTGATGCTATTAATGTGAATTGGCAAATGGATGATCATGTTACATTCAATCAAATTGGTGAGACTCGAAACATAAGTGGTCAAGTTGTAGCTTTGACTAGAGATAAAATAAGAGCTGTTGAGGCAACTCAAGATGTGAGATATACTTCAAGTACTCCTAATATTGTTCCCAAGAGTATTAAAGATCAACCTGATGCCCCTATAGCATAGAATAATTAAAATGTAGAGGGTGGAAAGGTCCCTTAAATACCTTTGATTAGGGAATAACTAGTAGTTCATAAGGTACATCTAAAGGTTAGTGGAGCCTCATTTAGCTTAATAGATCAGATGGATAAATCCAATGTTAGAATTAGCATGTTATATTCTATTTCTATTATAGGGAAAAAATACATGCTCATCTAAGATATTTTAGATCTCAATGAGTGTCTAGAACTAGTTGAGAAACAAGGTGCTATCTTAGCTAATTCAGACCAGCCAACCAAGCAACAAGATCAATAGACACAAAAAATTACAAAGGTAGACAAAATTAATGTCAAATAAAACAAAAATCCTCCATTTTATCTTTCAATGATAGTTGGTAACTATTTAGTTCATAATTGTATGGTAGACAGTAGGGCTAGTAACACTATCATGCCTAAACAAATTACAGATAAACTTGGTCTTGCCTATGAACCAAATACTAAGGGAGTATTAAAACTAGATGGGTCACCAAAAAAGATAGTAAACATCATAAAATATCTAAAGTTGACACTACATACTTGTCCTAATTTTACCATTTAACAAGATGTGGTTGTAGTGGACTTGCCTCCCTATTTTGCCATGCATCTTTCAAAGGACTTTACCTCAAAGATTGAAGGATACTTATCAGTTGATTAGATATATTTGATGTTTAGGACTAGGTATGGTAATAAGGTAACAATACTCTCTGAACCTATTGTATGTTTCCATTTGGAGCCATATATGCCAAGTATGGTGAACACTAATTGTGATATCTCAGATAAGGTACTAAAATATAGTGAAGTGGAATTGAGTCACCTTTAGATGGAGTTACAAATATATTATTTCATGAATGGGCCTATAATTTGAATAAACATGATCCTGATAAGTTAATTAGAGAATAAGGACTTGGTGTTTATTTACTTCATGAAAAAGAACACCAATTCCAGCTTTGATGAAGGATGATGAGTCTAGTGATGGCCTGTGGCACCTATACATTGATGGATCAAGGAATAAATATGGCATCAAGGCTAGAATGTTGTTGATTTATATAGCCAATAAAGGGTATTTATATTCTCCCAATTTTCAATTTGTTTTTTCAAACAATGTTGTTAAATATGAAACACTAGTTCATAGTTTGTAATGGGCAAGAAAGATGAAGGTCAATGCCTTATAAGTCTTTGGAGATAGTGAACTGGTAGTTCACCAAGTAATGGGTCTTAATGTATGAAAGAATCCATTAATTAGGTCTTATAATCATCGATTATGGTACTTACTTGAATACTTTCAATTTTTCAATATCTATGCCATATCAAAAAATGAGAACAAACATGAAGATAAGTTTGCTGCCATTGGGTCACAATTCAGTATCCCAACTGATATAAAAAGTGAAAAGTTTCAGTCACACATTAAGGTGGTTTTAAGACCTTATATTGCAAATAACCATAATTTTCAAGTGTTTGAAGATGACAATCAGATTGTTAGGTTCTTGTAAGAAGAGGTTGAGTTTTCCTCAAGCAACTAAGAGAAATTATTGCAACAATATGGTGACTAGATTATGCAGTTGAAAACAAATAAGTTGCCCAAAGGATTGGTTACCCTTGAGAACATATTCAGTGGTGATGATGAGTTGAGAAAATAAAATTATTCATTATCAACAAAGGAGGAACACTATAGAAATGTGGAGATTAAAACTGATAAAAACTTAAAGTTAGATAAAGTTTACACTCCTTCATATAAGGAAACTTTCATTAAGTTACGTTCAAGTTTTATGGATGTGTTTGCATGGAAATATAGTGACTATTTCAGTTAATTTTAGCTTATACTTCAAGAAAGGAAGAAGAAAAAACTAGATATAGGTATGGTTGACAAACCTGGTTAGTTGTATGTGCATTGAATCAGATGATTATGAAGAGCTCCTCTTTGGCTTAGAAGGATGACCTACAAATAAGATAACACTAAAGAAAATGGTTGGTTAGATAGATAGCTAGGTGGATTGCCTAGCGTTAGCTAAATCCTAGAAGTAAGAGCTTTCTCGAGCGCTATCAATCCACACATTTTAAATAATCAAGATTAGAAAATAGAAGATGAAGTACTTGCATCAATAATCAAAAGGTACTAAAATTGAACACAAGAAATTCTTGATAAAAAATAGACTAAATTAACTAATATAAGAATAATCAAGTCAATACTAATGCTAAACATGTTAGGTGTACTTCAAAAAATAGGTTGGAGGTCTATGAATAGGCAAATGAAGAGAAAGTTGGATTTAGTTGAGGGTAGGTGGGTGAAAATAGATTGTTGTTATCTTTTACCATAATGACCATCAATGGTTGGTGTGACTATCGATGGTTGAGGTGACCATCGGTGGCTGAGGTGCTTATTGATAGTTGGACAAATCGTCAATGGTTAGGATGACCATCAATAGTTAATGTGTGTTGAGTTTGGGTGGTAAAAAATCTAATTGATAGGATCATAAAAGGAAATTTTAGAAGATTAATTTTTGCTAGGGCGATTACAAAATATAAACAAAGTGATTGAATGATTAAAACAAATACATAACTTATCAGTGGTTGGTCAGATGAATGGTTGAGGTGTTTGGCTCATTGGAGTCTAGCATGATTCTATTAGAGTAATGGTACTTGGATATCAACCAAGGGGAAGCAACAAGTTAGCTCTCTAATGTGATGGTTGAATTGTTAGATTGCTAGAAGAAGTGACCTACTAAGAAAATCTAGATGTAAAAGCTCTTGAAGTCATGTATGGATCCCTTTTCACCTCCTGCTCCTCTCTTCTTATAGGAAGGAAGAGAGGTACAATAAGATGTTTAACTAGAGGTGTAACTAGATGTCTAAATTTAACTCATGCATTCATTGGATCACACATGAATTAGATGAGATAATTATAAAAAATCAAGTCAAGGTTAAGGGTTAGTTAAGTTGGTTCAGATGGTGGAACCTAACCATTAGTGGTAGGGTGATAGATGATGGTTAGGGTGACCATAGATGGTTAGGGTGATCATTGATGATCGAGGGCTAAGGTAAAAATGGGTTTAAAAGGTAGGTTTGGTTAGTAGCTCAAGTTGACTAGGGTCAGGCTTAGTTATCAGTCGAAAGGCTAATGGTTGGGCCTAAGGGGGTCTTAAGGTGTCCAAGGGAATTGTGACATTTGGAACCATCATATGCAAGTTTTTGATGTCCACATTTTGCATCTTTTTGTTATGCATTTTATATCAACAAGTTAAAAAATCAAAATGGATTACTGGTTGAAGGTTCATTTTCCCCAAGCATGGGAAAAGGTGTTCCTCCTCAAATTGAGAATCAATGAGAGTGGTGAAGGTGATGACGAAGGTAAAAATCATGAAGGTGAGTGATAGGTTGGGGACTAAAGTGAAAATAGGTGCACAAAGTATGATGAAAGTGTGATATCTAAGATTGCACATTGACTAGGTTATCATAGTTGGTAAAAATTAAGGTCGATGCTAGAAGGACAAGTGACAAGTAGATTGCATGACCAAATTTAGGCATGGTGGTTGGGAACACTCATAAATAAAAGTGTCACAGGCAAGGTATATATTTTTATATGTATGATTATCACTTGGATTTTCACCCTTTGAGGAGATGCCTAAGCTCTCCTCATCCAAATGGCATAATGGAAACACCTCTAGGCTTGTGGGTAGCCTAAGGATGAGGTGAACCTCTAGATAGGGATAGCTCCCTTGATGTATCACGTTGGATTTCAACTACACCTAAACTTTGGGGGGAAAAGGGAGAGAGATAACTAAAAACAAACTATTCTAAGGATGGTGATACACCAAATAAGATGATGACTTCCAACCAATAGCGTGTTACACATGAGAACAAAAGACTAACCAAACATACACTCCTTCAATCTACATATTTTCACATCACTGTTACATTATTAGGTTATGGATGAATGTGAAAATCTAGGAGGAATATACAAGAGGAATTGGATGGCACTAGTGAATAGACTAACTCACTCAATCCTTGACATTTCTTAGAACACTCACATGCCCTGCAAGAAAAAGTTTTTAAACTACAAATAGGATGATAGAATAAGACAACATGCTAAGGAATCCATAGTATTCACTAAGAAAGATCTAAAATTAAAGTTAAAAAAACTAAAAATAGTCATGAAGAGGTAAAAAATCAGTAATTTTATCAATCGAATGGTATGCAAATGAGTAGGACTTCACCATACTCAAGTGGAGCATAAGTTACAAAGGCCAAAATGGCTAGTTCTTATAGAACTTGAGAGAGAGAGAGTAGAAGAGAGAAGTAAAAGGGTCATAAGGACACTTTTTAAGCTGATAAAATTATTTAATTTTGCATGAGACAAGGATGTGGGATGAACCATGTAAGGTCAAGAAGCACAATTATCTATCCAAGTCATAAAACTCATGAAAAGTGGCAAGAAACTCCTCATTCTAGCTTAGAAAATTACCTTCATGATTTGAACTTATTTTAATTCCATATAAATAATTAGGTATAGGTATGATGATTTTAATAAGGTGAAGGGATGTAGGAATTCCTCTATATGTATTTTTTGTAGGCCTAGTCATTTGGAATCATTTGGGGATGAGCCATCATCATCTGTATTCTGAGAAACTCTTCTTTCATGAACCCTGCACACTTGGCCTCAAAATTGGCTTTAATTTTCCATGAAAATACATGGGATGGAGTGGATTACAAGTTTCAAGACCTTACATGGCCTCATAAGCATCAGGGGAGCCTTAAAATCAGCTCACTTGAAGTTTTTCATCCCTCTCACTAGCTTGTCCACTATGCCAATATTGACTCGTTGAGATGAATTAATTTGTTTTAATAATTAAGATTTGTTAAGAATAATTAAGTGGAAATTATGGGTTATACTGTGTCCTAATACTTATCCCAAAGTTGGTTTTATCTTCATAATCCTCCTAGAACCTATATAATGCACAAAACTATCAAGAAACCCCTATTTTGTAACCTATATGTACAAGTCTGTACAAATAAAATGGGTGAAGAGGATCCTAATAGAGTCCTATATAAGGTCAAATTGATATTATCTATAAACTATTCCATTTTATTAGCTACCCAACTCCATTTCCTCCATCGAGTCTTAATTGAGGGTTTACAAGGGTTTTAGGCTTGTTTTCACTCTTAAGCATTGTTCATAAAACCCTGATGTTGGAATATAAAACTAATTAAATAAAATAAAATTTTAAGACCTTCATCAACATCCATAAACTATTTATATTCCCATGCACAACCTCAAGGGAGATGTGAGCATTCAAACTTAACCTATCGAGCCTTTTTCTCGATTTGCATAAGCTTAATATTGGTTTTGAGTTCAAAAGTGGATTCCTCATGATTTTTATACAATTTCAAAGCTTTCAAATACCTATAATTAACTTATAATCATGATCTAATAGTATAAGAAGCATATATCATGTGAAAATTGAAAGTAGTTCCCCATTTGGCTTCTAAGCCTAAAGTTTGCCTAGTAGGCCTACCTGCACTGTTGTGGTTTAGATCATCTAACTAAGTTTATTTGAATTTAAACATACTTATCACCTTTTCTATGACCATATGAACATGTTTATATGAATTTGAAATCTCACTTAGATCTAGAAGTGACAGTGAAATCTTGTTTAGATTGTAGGCATACCCTTACCTCATGAGCCTATTTATAACCCTAAGAGGTTTGGACATATCTATTCAAAATACCCCTTATTTACTTAGTTTCCCATGTTTTAATATGTTTATTAAATATTTTAAAATCTTACTAAATGGTTCAATCAGTCCTCAACTTGCCTGATCATCTTCCTTCCCCAAAATAGGCAATTTGCATTTAAGGGGAAGTGCCCTCTATCTAAGACAAAACAAAGGTCACGTACCCTATTTGTTCATACATAATAACCATTTTATAGGATTATTTAATTTTTAAATACCATATCAATAAATTTTCATCCCTTGGCTAGGTTGCTAGACCTTCCATTTCCCTCAATTTTCAAGATAAACTATGTACAAGGTTTCCCTTTATGGACTTTTTGATGCTCAAATGTATTTCACATGTTGGTTGAATGAATTAATTAGGATTGAATAAAATTATAAAACCTCCCTAGATTCCCTTGGGATCACTTTTAATTTCTTGGACCCATTTGTTCAGTCATTCACTTAAACTTGCACCTTGAAGGGCTAACATGATTATGGCAGCATGTTAGGGACTTAAGGAAATTTGTCATAGGATCCATCATATTTGACCACCAAATAACTTTTTAACCTTAATAAATTCTCTCAATATCTCCTCCAAACACTAAACACACTCTATTATTTCATAATTTGTCAAAGTGAGCCTTAAATAACTTTTGAGTTGCAAGCTGTAGAAAGACATGTCTTAGTGTAAGAGTTGTCACTCTATGAAGTCTGAGATTGAGGTTCCAATTCATATTTGATGTTATCCTAGAGTGTTTTAAAACTCTCAAAAATTTAATGAAACATTTAAAAACTAATGGTAGGCCTCCTTGAACCTTTTTAGCACTTGCATCCTTCAACCTTCATCAAAATTAAGCACTCAATTGTAGGTGCTTAAGAGCCTTAAGAAGTTTGTGTGTAAGCTTATTTTACATTATCAAGAGATCATAAACACTTATATAATAATTATGGAGGAGTTTAAATATTACCCATCACTTTAACCTTCCATGTGCCTTTTCCCATTCTTTGACTGGTTCATACTGTAAACACCTTTCTTGACTATTTTTTCCTTCAAGATTACCCTTATAGGTGGCCTTGCATAATTGTGCCTTGGATGTAATGATTTAAAACTTAATTTAAGGGGTTTTAAGGTCACTTAGCACATGTTAGACCTATTATTCCTTGTATGGGATTCAATTCTGCCTAAACACCATGTTCAAGCTATTGCTTGCTTACTCGGCTGTAGGTGGATATTTACATCATGGGACACCTGTAGGTGAATATTAGACCTTAAAACCTCACTAATCAACCTCTCTTGATGGCATCCATGCTCAATGGGATATCTTTCACTCCATAAGTTCTTATAAACATGGAAATTTTCCTTGTTTACTCCTTGAAGTGCTAAGGTCACTTTGTAGTTCAAAACCTATAGATGTCATTGCTTGTTTGTAGTGTTTTTATGAGCAACTTTAGGCCTCTCAATCACCATCCTCCACTAATCCTTTTCCTCTCAAAATTTGAAAGGATATTTTCCATGTTAGATGTTACCATTCAATATCATTATAATGCATCAAAATCTCATTTAGCCATGTCATATGCCATTCATAAATTACTCATAGGCCTCAATTTTCATAGTTTAGGGATTTGGTCTCAAAATTCAGTTATCACATTTGAAGGGTTCTTTAAGGTCTACCTAGTAGTTTATCACTTTAGGTGAGATTTATATAATCTCCTCAACACACTAGGATCTCAATGAAAGACTCATCACTTGTTTCAACACCTCAATAATACCCCTTAACTCTCTGTTAAGGCCACTTGTAGATGCACATTTTCCTATCTACAGGTAGTGAATGCAAACTTAGATAGTTAGCAAGATATGTGCTCTTATGATCAATTTTAGGCCTTATCCAAGTTTTTCAATGAACTTATAAGATTATAAATGTTTGGATCAAATTTCAAAGATCTTCTTCCATCATGATGTTATTGAAGAGATACCACTGTAGGTGGACTTAGGTTGTATGCAAGCAATGAACCTAAAATGACTCATGCATCAAGGGATTGGATTCATAATAAAATGATTTTTTCACCAAAATATCAAAAATCAAACATCATGATACTTCTAAAATACCTCCATTGGCATGATAAAGAGTTTCTCCACATGTGCTCCAACATGGTTGCAAGTGAATTTGAGCAAAGACTTGATTGTGAGCATAACAAGACTGAGACATTGATCCAAGCATGATGTTATGAGATTAATGACTCAAAATGACTAAAAAGACTAAAATGTCTAAGGACCAAGGCTAGTATAACATTAAATGACATTAATTAACCTATAAAACACCTTGTGACATATGTATTAGACCCCTAAAACACCTAAAAGTCAAGTTTTTACTTGTAAGAGTCCCAATTTGACCTAAAAGTCAAATTTGGTCGATGGGTATCCAACATAGGAAGTGATCCTAAGGAAAACACAAATGGGTCAAGTGCAATCACAAGTATTCAAGGTAGGAAGTGCTCCTAATAAGGCACCAATTGGTCAGGTGTATGCAAGGTAGTGCAAGTTCACAAATAGGTCAACATGGTAATTATTGTCATTGCAATCAAAAGGACTAGGGAAAAGTCATCACAAAATGTGCACTAGTTGGGTTGGATTAGACCAATGGTGAGGTTATGAGGTGGTGGGGGTGGGTAGAGAAGGTAACTTCATGGATGGGTGTTTGATTTGGTTCTATTTGAATAAGGATGGATGGAGAGGCATAGGCAAATCACCAAGATCTTGACTATTGACAGTCAGGGGTGTTAAGAGTGACTATCAGTGGTCAAGGTAATAACCCTAAAATGGCAAAAACAAAAAGTGACTCAAATGAGTCTTTGTCATTCATTTATGCTATTTGAATTTTGGGCATCTATTTTCTTATCATTTTATGATTTATTTGTGTGGTGAGGCTAATTCATAAGTGGACTAAGTGCTAGAGAGTAATCAAGCTAGGATGTAATGTGGATGTGGAAATGGTCGGGTAGTAATTCCCAAGATTCCTCCTCAATGACGATCAAGGAATGAGATAGGGGATGTATTCAAATTAGTTGTGTAGGTGTGTTTTGGTATGGCATTAAATTTTGAATTTAGTTGCTTCATGATTTATCAGAGTTATGGCATTGATTTATTGGAAGGGTTTTGGGTTTTGACCTAGGTATAGGGTTGTGATGGGTAATTAGTGGTGAAATTTCCAATTTGGGAGGGTAGGGTGGTATGGTATAGGTAGGGGTAGGGGTGGGTAAGAATTTTTAAGTTTTTTATTGTTTATAGTGTGGTTATTGATAGGTTAGGGTTAAGAACTCTCCATTGATAGTCACACATAGTGACCATCAGTAGTCATCCTGATCGTCAACAGTCGAAGATCGATGGAAAAATGACACCCTAACTATTGAAATCACCATGACCATTGATGGTCAGGGAGGTTTTGAAAGATTTTTAAAAAGATTGTCAAAATGTTCTAAGTTATGAGGGTAGACTTGATGTGTTAAAATGTTTAGATCTAGATGAAAGTAATGTTTGAATGGTTTGATGGGTAATAGTGTTAGTGTTATGTTTGATAGATGAGAGAAAGGGTAGAATTTGTAAGATAATGGGTAGTGGTCAAATGGGTAAGGTAGGTAGGTTAAAAGAGGGTGATATAGTTCATAGGTGAAAGTGTGGTAGTGAAATAAGTTATATGCTATTGAACATTTGGATGCATGGGAAAAAATTTAGATGCACAATCAAGTTCCATGCATCTTTGCAGATATTCACCAGGGTATGACTAATATAGACTGGGTTCACATGGAGGAGTTGGGCCTTGGAGCTATGAGGCATTATTAGCATGTGTCATGCAATATAATGATGATCATGGCCCTCATCAAGATATGGGATCTAGCCATGAACACCTTCCTATTGCCCACTAGTGAGATGATGATCTTACCAAAGGATGTTTATAGGATCACTCAGTTACCCATATAGGGTGACCTAGATTACCACATAGAGTGAGAGGAGAGAGATTATATTCTAGGGATATTAAATGGAGATGATTATGATCAAGTGAGGTAGCATGTCAGAGGATTCAACTACACTATGTTATACTAGAGGGGGGGGAGACGATAGGAGGCTAATGATTATGATGATGATAATGGTCTCATGTTTCATTATTGTTGACTCAAGTAGTGGGAGGTTACCATAATTTCTGTTAGGGGTATTGGTAGAGATGGTACTAGGTTGTACAGTGTTTGGTTGGGTACCTATGTTGCTTGTGCATATTTTATATAGGGAATTATGGGGCTTCAGAGCTCACAAGAGGTATGCCATCAGTATGGGGTTTGTTTTACATTATTGGGATTATGATCACATCTGAGTGTTGAGGCTGATGGGGCTACCATGGGTGGGGTATGCTCAAATAAATTTCCTAGTTGGTTTTATGAGGTAGAGAGCTGACTTTGTTGTCATAAGTATAAGAGGAGGGGTGCATGACATAGATTGGTTTAGAAGGGATATGATGGCCTTGGTTATAGGTGATATGATTTGGAGACCCTATGTCAAGTTTATAGAGTGGGCTAGATATAGGAGACACACCATATCCTTGTAGAGTTATAGGTGGATATTTGATAGGAGGGATGAGGAGGTAGAGATCATCCCATTTGATAGGATGTGTAGATAGTTTAGCTTGGTGCAGGGTATCTCAAGCCCATTTCCCAGATATAGGTGAGAGGATGTAGAGATCCTACTACCTAAGCCAAATCTAGTATAGACCTTATTGGATCGTGAGGAGTTGTTAGTGAAACCAATGATAAATGATGTAGGTTTTCTAGATGGTTACCATGCATGGTACCAGGCTCTTTATGTAGTGGCAGACTTTGGCGGGGATGATGGTGGAAGACAACCTATGGATGTAGACCCAACTAGTAGAGGTCATAAATCATAGGTTTAGGGGGTTACCCCAGATGCATAGGCATAATTTGTAACATTACAGGGTAAATTGGTAGCCTTATAGGGTTAGGTGGCTACACTTATAGGTGAAAGGGACTAGGTTAGAGATTTAATAGCTTTGGTTACCCAAGAGAGATTCCTTGAGATAGACCATAGGAGGATCTAAAACAACTACAAGACCACTGAGCATCATTCCCATAGCATGATACCTATCCATAATGGAGGAGTTATGCTACTATGAGGCTATAGTCATGAGGCATTGCCCTTATGAGCCTTCATGGGGCAAGTATAGAGCTAGTTTGATAGGTGGTGTGAGTATGGTGACACTAGGTTAGTGGGTCACTTATTTGGATGGATAGGAAGGGACTTTGGGAGGAGAGGTACCAGGAGATAGCAGTTATCTAGGAGACACTAGTGCCCCAGAGGCATAGTCATGACATGGTTTATGATATATGTTATTTTGTTGTATATCATTTTGATATCAGCCTACGAGCTGATGCGGTGAGATATAAATTTTGAGATAAGGAGACATGTATATTATTGTATACATTATTATGTTATTGACTTATGATTTATATCTATGATCCTTATTTATTGCTCATGGTTTATGGCATGCTTTGATGTGGATGAGATGATATTTACATTGATCACTGATAATGTTGTATTGATTATGATTATGTTATGGATATTAGATACTGATGTAGACTCACCTAATTAGGCATGTGATGGATTTTTATTTATGATGATGATGATGCTCTTGTCATTTATGGTTGATGATGTTTATGCTAATATTTAATAAGTATATGCTTCCTTATTTAGATTTAGACATGTGGTGAATATTATTTATTGTTTATTGTTGATGGATGATATGATGTTAATATGATTGTGATCGATATGCTAAAGATGATGGGTTTGATTATGATACATGTTAATGTGATTTTATGATTATGGTTGTTGTTAGTTTACTTGAGGTAAAACACATAAATTACGCTGAATAACAACACTAGATGTGAGAAAAAAATATAATCAAGAGATAAATATGTTAGTGAATATATCAACTAGTCATGATAGGATAGGAAGAGGGAACAATGCTTCTTCTTTGGCAGGGGCTAACACAAATCCAAAGTTAGATTGGCTTAAGGAACATAAGCCCTTTGAATGCTTTGCATTATCATTCATTATTTGGTTAAAAGGTGCCTTGATCATGTAATGTCAAGTAAGCTCAAAATCCCTTAATGATAGTGTATAAAAGGGGAGATGGATGAAAATGAAACCTTGTTGTGAGACTAGCGTACTTGCTCTGGAGGTTACCAAAGAGTCAGTAAAAATAAGTCTATGTCATATAAAGTGTAGACTAATTAATGTGGGAAGTCTACTCATGAGAGATGATCACAACTTTCAAAACTATAGCTTATGAGTGCCGATTTTAGCTTTCAAATTTTTTTTGTATTTAATTTTTCTTGATAATGGGTCTTTTATTTATTTATTATTGCTTGGGGTTGGGGACACTGATCAATGAGGGAAGCTTCCAAAAAAATGCTTGTTTTGACAAATACTTTACTCAGTCATCCTTTGAGGAAGTGGTCTAAGTTTGTGTGATTTGCTTAATGCATTTGATGGCTTTCTTTCAAAGGAGTAGTCCACCTTACTTTTGAGAAATTTTAGATATGTTTTCAATATATGTCCTTCAAGGGAGTAGTCTAATAGTGCTAGGAATGACCCATGATTGTTTTTGGTTTTGATTTTGCTTTTGCTTGTTTGATTGTTGCTTGACATAGACTTGATTATATAGACTTAAGGGTTTACCTTTATGAAGGCAAAACTAAAAGCACAAGAAGTTCATTAGATGTAAAGAGGTTTAGGTGACAACAATCATGGGAATACATTCTATGAAAAGGGGTGGAAAGTACCTTGAGAATCATGCCATGAGTAGAACCATGGTACCCATTGTTCAAGATTAGGCTATGATTGTGATGGATAATCACATGATCTAGTTTTAATTGGTTTCTCCTAAAATAGGGAGATGAAAGTGGTTTGAAAGTAGTGGATGAGATTAAATTAGATAGAAGGTGAGTTTGATCCTATTTAAAAAAAGAAAGGATGCAAATGCAAAGCATTGAGGGGCTCAGGTTCTGGGTTCCTTTAGGAGAGGACAACTGGTAAGCTCCTGATCCATACTTGTGGGTTATGATATAAGGCCCAAGCCAATTGAAATCAAACTTGTCATGCTTGATTTTCTTCATGTTGGTGACATGTTGGTTTTCCT
This sequence comes from Torreya grandis, assembly GCA_037957365.1. Classification (NCBI taxonomy): domain Eukaryota; kingdom Viridiplantae; phylum Streptophyta; class Pinopsida; order Cupressales; family Taxaceae; genus Torreya; species Torreya grandis. The sequence continues at coordinate 3,310,070 of JARHVA010000099.1, read as the reverse complement.
TTACGATGAGCTCTCTAACGTTGAATTATCACACTCTAAGGTATTTGTTATAGGCACATTTGATGCACTCTCGATAGAAATAAAGATGAGTGAGGGTGGCTAAATGATGCTCATCAAGTAGCTCAAGATGGGATAAATAGTGTTGATAATGGTCATCTTAAAAAATGAGATCTTACATAGATATGTGAAGAGATGGGATTTGGACTTCTATGGGTAAGACAACCTTCACTCCAAACACAAGAGAGAATGAGGTAGCACCCATAGGGGTTTGGATGCTAGTATGATATGCCCATAAGGCAAAGGGAATGTGAAAATTCCAATCCTGACCAAATGTATTGACCATTTTAGTGAGCATGTGATTAAGAGTTTTATTAGAAGCCTCCACCTATCCATTCGCTTGGTGGTGATAGGGTAAAGAGAAAATTAATACTGAATATGTCACAAATACCTTGGACTTGTTTATTTTAAAAATATTTGACATTGTCAGTGATAATTTTATGAAGAACACTGAAATGATAGATGATGTGATGGTTGATAAAATCGATAATATTTTCTACTTTGGTTGAGACTAAAGGAGTAACCTCTACCCACTTGGTAAAATCCTCAGTCATGGTGATGATAGAATGGTGTCACTATGAATAATGGGGGTTAATTTCATCGATGAGGACCAAACCCCATTGTGAGAAGGGTAAAAAATTAGTAGATACGTGAATACTATGGCTAGGTACATGATGCAAATTGGCATGTTCTTGACACTTAACACACTTTTTCACATAGTCACAATAGTATTGGTTAAGGGTAGGCCAATAATAGCCAAGGTAAAGGATGCACTTGGCCACGATGAGGCCACTAAGTGTCCCCCATAGATCCCATTATGTGTTCCTTTGATAGCATGAGAGGCTTCGTGACTACATAGGCAATGAGAAATTAGACCATCAAAGCTATGCTTATAAAGAATCCCCTCATAATGGTGTAACATGAGGTACTCTAGATAAATTCTCTTCAATCATTCCTAGAAAGACTAGAAGGAATGATGGCAAGACTAAGATAGTCGAAGGTCTGTTAATACTAAAGGTCAAGTTAGGTATCCTCCATATTAAAGATGGTGGGAAAATCTGGTTTGACATAAGAAGACTAGGTAAGTTATGGATAAAAATAGATAGATTAGAGTCATAGGGTGCAGATAGGATCTGAGAGGCAAGGGAGGCCATGGTGTCATAAAACTTATTGGTAGATCGTAGGGTGGATTGGATATGGTAGTGTTTGAATGATGTTAATATTTTATTAACTAATTATTTGTACTATTTCAAAACATCATTCTTACACTGGTAAGAGGCATTTATTTGATTAACCACAAGTTAGGTGTCACCAAAGATGTTGATCATTTTGACTCCCAAGGCTAATGTAGTTTGAAGGCCTATTACTAGGGCTTCGTACTCAGCCATATTATTGGTACATTCAAAATATAGCTTCAAGGATAAGGGGAATGGTTCACCTTTAAGGGGAATAAGGATGATGCCAAATCCCCCACCATGTTGACACTTTGATCTATCAAAGAACATGGTGACTTGATAGGTGAAGTCTACCTGAGAGAGGGTTATGATGGATTCATTAGAGAACTCGAAAGGAGGTTGATTGTCTGCTAATGGTGTTTTGGCCAATTAGTCAGTAATGAATTGCCCTTTAATTAAATTTTTCTAAAGAAACTCAAGGTCAAACTCTACTAAAATAATGATTCACTTGGACATACACTGGTTTTGATATGGTTTTGAGTGCATATAATTGAGTGGGTTAGTATTGGTTATGACATAGGTCTTGTGGTTAATAAGGTAGTGGTGAAGTTTGGTGGCCATGAAGATTAAATATAAGTAAAGTTTCTTGGTATGGGTATAATGAGTCTCATACTTTACAAGTGTTCAACTAATATAATAAACTCTTTGATCTTTATGTTGTTCATCCCGATGAGCAAGCATTTCCCATATGGAGGGATCAGTGGTGGAGATAAAGAGGTAGAAATGTTAATCATCCTTGGGAGGGGTGAGGACATGTGGAGACAAGAGGTAATTTTTGAGTGAATCAAATGCCTTTTGATAGTCATTTCTTCATTTAAAATAAACATCTTTCTTTAGGAGGTGATGGAAGGGTTGGCATCTGTCTGAGAGCTATGAGATAAAGCAACAGATGGATTGGAGTTTTCCCTACAAACTATGGAGTTGTTTGAGGTTGATTAGGGGAAACATGTTAAGGATTGCTTTGATTTTGGTAGGATCAACTTCTATCCCTTGAAGGGAGATAATAAATCCAAGAAGCTTTCTTGATATGACCCAAAAAATTTACTTGTTGGGGTTAAGGGAGACATGGTAATAGATGAGGTGCTCAAAGATAATCTTGAGAATGGCCAAATGAGCCTTATGATATTTGGATTTCCCAAGAAGGTCATCCACATAGTCTTCAACAATTTTCTGGATAAGCTCATGGAATATGTAGGTCATGGCATGTTTTTAGGTTACACTAGCATTATTTAATACAAAAGGCATGACCCTATAATAGAAGGTTCCCCATGGGGTGATAAAGGTGGTTTTGTGTTGATTTTCAAGGGTAATCAGGATCTGATTTTAACCTAAGAATCCATCCATAAGAGATAACATCTCATGATTGGTTATAAGATCAATTAGCTGGTTGATGCTTGGTAGAGGAAAGTCATCTTTTGGGAAAGCAAGGTTGAGGTCATGAAATTCCACAAAAATGCGTAGTCCCCCTATGCCTTTGGTGATAGGCACAACATTTGAGATCCATTGGGGATAATCAATGGGTTGAATAAAATTAATAGAAAGGAGACACTGGAGCTCTTCTTTGACAAGAAGGGTTATGTGAGAGTGCATTCACTAAAGTTTCTTCTTAATGGGCTTAGCATCATGGTTGGTGACTATGTTATGGGTGGTAATGGTGGGATTAATTCCTAGCATGTCACTATAAGACCAAGTAAATGGTATGTTGTAGTCTTGGAAGAAAGAGGGGAAGTCTCAAAGTTCCTCAAAATTTAGTGATTGGCTAATTTTTACAATGCAAGGATTGTTTGGAGTGCCCAAGTTAATATCCATGGTGGATTCATTCAACATGGTAAAAGTATCTATAGGAAGAGACTTGTGGATGGAAAAGTCTGGGGTACCAAGATAGGTGAGAATGGAATCATCATCTTGGCACCAAACGGTGTTAATGGTAGGAGAGTCATCTTATATCATCTTAAGATGGGTCATAGGGATGGTTATCATTGCCCCTTATTTTTGATAGGTCAGGGGTCTAAGGTTGATCATGTTGATGAAAAAAAAATCTAGGTGGGATGATATTATCATCCTCATAATCAGGTGGAGAAGAGGTTGGTGAGAAAGGGGTGTCTTCCTCAAAAAGGGTTGTCATAGGTGGTTGGTTATCTTCTTGTTGCATAGAATGAAATTGAGGCCATGTTTCTCATGAGGCTTTCTAGTCTTAATTAAAATCAACTCATGCAGGACATGCTCATATCATCCAATACCAAATCCTTTCCAAGTACACCTATGGAGGTATGTCTTGTCAAAGGCTAAGTTGTCTAGATAGGAGAAGCTAGAGGTAAATGGTTGAGTAAAAAATGAGGTGGCTAAAGAGTCAAGTGGTTTGTCAATTCTTCCATAGATGAATTTTTTTGACAGTTTGAAGATCTAAGGGGAATAATGGCTCTTATATTAGGGTCATAATCAAGTTGGTGGTCAAGTTTCCCATAATCTTGGGGAGTAGGGAAAGTGTCAAGGGTGAGGAGGTGGTATTACCCTAGTGAAAGACATTGGAATGTGGATTTCAAGTGGTCTATGGTGGGGATTTGGTTCAAGGGGATGGATGAACTAGTAGATGCCTCATTGGTAGAAAAAGACATGGATTCATCCTTCATGGTTGAGGGCTTTTCTTGGGTTGATGATGGTGTACTAGATGGAGGTAAGAGGACGTCATTTGGTTGATAAGTCATGTTGCATGATGAGAAGGGACTTGGGTTATATTGTATAGTGACAACCTTGCCTTCATGCTCAAATTTGATGCAACAATGAAGGTTAGAGGGTACACAATTTATGGAGTGGATCTAAGGTCATCCCAACAAATTTTTTTACAAGAATTTGCCTTCCACTACATAAAAGAGCTCAAGGAGTGTGTGAGGTCCTAAACAGATATGAAGGACAATAGTTTCCAAAGTAATGGCCATGGTGTCATTGAAGGATTGAAGAATGGCTGAGCTTTTGGACAAGACATTGTCTAGTAGTTTGAGTTGATCATAGGCATGGTAGGAGATGATATTAATACTGGCTCCCCCATAGATCATGACCCATTTGATGTGGGTTTGGTTTATGTAGGTAGTAAATAAAAGAGGAGGATCTAGGTCATCAAGATGAATAGAAGGTATTTCTAAATCCTTGAAGGTGACAAGGTTGGAAATTTGGAGAGCACCAATAAAGGTTATCAGAGATTAAAGGTCTTCAAGCTGGACCTCTATTGATTAAAATGCCTCTATCATTGCTTGGTGATGATGAGGTGAGGTATAAATCAAATCGTATAGGCTCATCTTTGCTAGGGTCTATTGAAGTTATTTGAGAACCACTCTTCTGATTGATTTAAAGGAGTTAGATTGAGAGGTACCCAAGATAGATACCTTAGGTTTATTTGAAGGTGAAGGTGTTTAATTTTGACTAGGTTGGGAGGTGGAAGATGGGTATGTCCATGGGATGGACACTTTAGCCTTCCCCTTATATTTTTACTAAGCATGTGATCATGTGACCACATGGATGATATGGATAGAGGGAAGAGTTGGGGTAGGAGATTAGTTTAGTTCCTCATTACTCTGAGGTGAGGGTGGGGGAGTAGGTAGGCATTGGTTATTATTTGTTGGATTGGTAGCAGGCTTGTGGGAGGTTCATCTAATAATATATCATCCTTATCATAGAGCTGATGGATTATGGTTTGGAGAGCTTTACAGTTCTCCATGCTGTGTCTAGGTGTCCTATGATAGAAGCATACTTGACGGTCATTATACTAGATGGGTTTTGGACTAAGAGTGTCAAATAGTTTGATATGGGTAAAGTCAAGCAATAAGCTTGTAATAAACTTTAGAAAATAGTCAAGTAAGATTTAGCTAAATTTGGACAGGGTTTAGAGGTTTTGGTCTTGGTTGGTGGGATAAAAGTCTTTTTGGGAATGGGCTGGTGCTAGAGGTTTTGGGTAAGGTGGAGCTCTTATTTGATAGTTGTGGTTTTGGTAAGGTGGTTCATAAGTTAGAGGTAGAATATGTCAAGGTAGCTAGGTTGGTTATTGATAGCCCACAAAAGATGGGCATGTCAGAAAGTGATAGTGATGGGGTAACCAAAAGTGGTGGTTGGGTTTTGGTTGAGATAGTTGGCTTCTTTCTCAAAGTAGAGGGATAAGGTCCAAAAATAGAGGGTAAGGTCAAGGGAGGTAGAAGTTTGGATTTCTAGCCTTTTGGTGGCTTCTCCTCAGTTGATTTAGCTCGGTATTTATTTGATGGGTTTGGTGAGATGAGTTTCAGTTTTAGGGATGGTTGATTAAGGTTTTACATAGGGAAAATTCCAAAGTTTTTGGTTGGTTTAGTTGGAGTGATAAAACGTGATTTATATGTTTAAGATTTTGTTGCTTTGGATGGTTGGGGAATGGTTAGGTTGGTAGAGGTTCTTATTGGCTTAGTTGATATGACAATGGGTTGGATAATAAAAGTGGTGGGTTGGCCTACCAAAGGTGTGGTTGGAGGTTCCTATCTAGTGATGTAAGGGAGCCCCAATTATTTCCAAAAGGTGGATCAATCCATGTCAGGGTTGGAAACAAATGCCAATTTTTGAACTAATCTAGAGAATGGTTTGTAACCCATTTTTGTCCCTTGGATAGTGGACTCAAAATATAAACCCATAGGCTAGGAAAGGGGAAGGGTGAACTCATCCTTTTCCTCAATCAAATGATATAAGGTTTGGATGGGTGGTTCCTCTATGGGAGGTGCAAATGCGATGGTTTCTTCCTTGGGAATGATCTCCAAAGGGGAGGTGAATTGTTTAATAATTGAGGGAGAAGGTAAAGTGGTGATGGTTGTTTGTTCTGGTATGTTAGTTAAAAGAGGGGTTAATGACTCTACTACCTCAATAAGTGAAGGCTAGGAAAAGGTTGATTCCTTAATTTGGGTCTCGAAAGGAAGAGAAGGTAACTCTACTACCTCAATAAGTGGAGAGGGTGAGGAACAACTAGATTAGGCGGCAGGTTCTTTATTAATGAGTGTGTCAAGAACCATATTGATGGTATGGACATCACAATAACACTAAAATTTATTTCTCTCATTTTTTTTAGGTGCATGATTGGGGAAAGGTTGCCTAAAAGTGTCAAGGGCTTGGTTTGGAGGTACATTGGGGTTGTCTAAGATAATCTCCCCCTTGTTAGTGAGGGTTTAGATAATGCTTTTGAAGGTGTTACACCTACTAATGTAATGTCTGACTACTAAATGGAAATCAAATAGATCATTCTCATTATACTAGCTAGGTGTAGGACAAGAGGAATACAATTGTTGAGGGGGTTTTATAGGAGGAAGCTGTATGATATTATCCTTCAACAACTTCTTTAGGATTGAAGCGTAAGATTCCCTAAGTGGAGTAAATTACTTTTGATTGTTTTGGTTTTGGTTTCTCATGTTTTGTTTTATGGAGTTAGAGGAGTTTGGTTAATTGAAAAATGGTGGAGGAGAGGTTTTAAGGATAAATGCATTTATAGTTTCATTACTCTTGGCATTGGTGATGGTTTGGTCACTTGGTTTAGAGGAAGAGACCTCATTGGTTTTGTAGGTAGAGTTTTTATTTTTCAACTTTAACTCTCCTTCATCGATGGCTTTATTTTATAGCTTACATGCCATGGTAAAATATTCATCAAAGATTTTGAATATATAGAAATGTAATGTATAATAGATGTTCCTGGCACATGCTCGAGAAAAAAGTTTTATTAGTTTAGGTTAGGGTAAAGATAAAGAAAGTTGATTGATTAGGCTCCTCCAGTGGGCTACAAAATAAAAAATAGATTCATCATCAAATTATAGAATAGAGTAAAGGTTAATGATGGAGACTCTCATGGAGATGTTTATTGAAAAGTGATCTAAGAAAGTTTGGGCCAACTAGGTGAAGGAGAAGAGAGAGTGTTTGGTTATGGCACTATACTAGTCTAATGTTAGATTGGACAAGGACATAGGGAAGGTATGAAAAAGGAGGGAATCATCATAGGTAATCAAATAACATGCATGCCTAAATGCCCTGAGGTGCTATTGAGGGTCCTCCTTTGAAATTTAGAAAACTTGGGAAGTTACCATTGAGGAGGATACGATTTGATAGGGACATATGGGTGAATGGGTTTGTTACAAATCTGGTCATATGATAAGATGTTGTGAGCACCAGAGATGGATGATTCTCAAGTATTTAATTTATCCATGAAGATTTTAATTAAATCCATTTGGGTTTGTGCATGTAGAAGGTTTTAAGGTGCATATTATTTTTGTGGTTGGGTGACATATTGATAACTAGTAGGGGGTTCAGGAGTTGCCACATATTCATACGTGGATATCGATGATTGGGTGGATGCTGTGTAGGATTAGGTGGTTGTAGGTGGTTGGATAGTGGGTAGAGGTACATGCAATTATGGGTTAGGGATATAACCTAGTTTAGGTGTGATGGGCACCTGTTGAGAGGTTAAGGTGGGTAGGGTAGGAGATGCAGTTGGGTTTGTAACTAAAGGGAAGGTGGTGACCTTTTAACTGATTGGTGGTAAGGTAGAAGGTATAGATTCCACAAGAATCTAAAGTGGAGTAGTGACTAATGGATTTGGGATAGCTGAGGGGAGGTTGGAAATGCTAATAATAGGTGTTCCCATGGTGAGGGGATTACCAATGGTTAACGGTTGGCTTGGTCATAGGGTAGAGAAGTTATTGGTGGGGGTGGAAGCCGTAAGGGTTTTGGTTTATTGGGTAGGTTGGTCTTCAATAGTATTATCAAATGGGTTATTGGTAGATTAAAAGGCTTGGGTAGTCAATGGTTGGGTGGTGACTGTGGCAATAAAAGGGTTTCCCATAAGGTGGGAAGGTATGCCATAAGGTGGGTTCATAAGTGGAACCAAAGCAGGGGTATGGTGAGGTAGGGTGCTAAGATAATGCTTAAGGGACACATGCTTGTTATGTAAGAATGTGTCAAAGTTGGTATCTCCTTGGGGAACTACCTAAGGGAAATAAGGACTTCCTAAAGGGTAAGGAGAATCTTCTAGTTTAGAGATGTACTCCATGTATGATGATGTAGAAGAGGTTTACTAGTCTGGTGATGGGTTTTGTTCTACTAGGTTCTTTCACTACAAATAAGTTATAACCATACAAGATAATGGAGAGAGAATAAAAAAACAATCTCACCACTCAAATAGAGAGAAGACAAGAAATGAATAAGGAAATCAAACACACTCTAAAAAGTATGTTAAGTCCTAAATTTATTTTTAGTCTCTCTTTTGGGTTATGCCTTAAGCTTTCAAGAAATTGTATGACTTCACTTGGGCTAATAGAATAGGTACTAGAAAAGAAATTTATGGATGGTTTCAGGTTGTTTAGGATCTCAAAAAAGATTCGTATTGGGAATCAATATGTGGGTTGGTATTGGGGTCTACCCCCATACTTGACACATCATTGTGATAAGGGTATTGGGTGCTTAGCCAATATATATCAATTTACAGAGTTTATACTCAACCAAAGAGCTGAGTTAGTTCTTCCCTTGGTAATGACCACAAATAAAGATTTCCAATAAAGTGTAAGGTGACCAATAGGTGATGAAATACTATTCAGGTCTTATCTCATTTTTTTGTGTGTTTTATTGATGTAGGTGGTTTGGTGTATGTGTATGGTACAAGTGATGCGACAATTGAATTACGTTTCTTTAATTTAACTAAGTGAGCTAAACTTTCTAGCAACAAATGAATGCAGTTGATTTTAAACCCAAGAGAAATTTTAATTTTGTTCATGAGCACAGAATAAAGAGAAGAACATGTAGATACAAAAAAAAGAAACTTGAGTAGAGACTCAAGGTCCCACCAGGCATGCCAGAATGTTTTAGTTAATTTTACCTTATATTTCAAGAAAGGTAGAAGAAGAAACTAGATACATCTATGGTTGAAAAACCTATTTGGTCTTGTGCACATTGAATTAGATGATTATAAAGAGCTCATCTTTGGCTTGGGAGAATGACTTGCAAATAAGATATTACTAAAGCAAATGGTTGGCTAGATAAATAGTTGGGTGGATTATCTAGTGTTAGCTAGATCTCAAAAGCAAGAGCTTCCTCGGGGGATGTCAATCCACATGTTTTAAAGAATCAAGTTTAAAAAATAGAAGATGAATTACTTGTATCAATAATCAAATGGTACTGAAATTAAACACAAGAAATGCTTGATAAAGAAATAGACTAAAATGACTAATATAGCAAGAAGTGGGTCAATACTAATGCTAAACAGGTTAGGTATGATTAAAAATATAGGTTGGGGGTCTGTGAATAGGTAGACAAAGAGAAAGTTGGATTTGGTTTAGGGTAGGTGGGTGAAAATATCTTATTGTTATCTTTTACCATAGTGACCATTAGTAGTTGGTGTGACCATCAATGGTTGAGTTGACTGTCGATGATTGAGGCAACCATTGATGGTTAGACAAATTGTTGGCGTTCAGGATGACCATTGGTAGTTATTTTGTGTTGGGTTTGGGTGGTAAAAAATTTGATTGATGGGATCATAAAAGGTAATTCCATAAGATTGGTTTGTGCTAGGATGATTGCAAAATACAAAGTAATTGAATGATTAAAATAGATACTTAGCTTGTCAGTGGTTGGTTGAATGAATGGTTGAGGTGGTTGGATCATTGATAGAGTCTGACATGATTTTGGTAGAGTAATATTACTTAGCTATTGACTGAAGGTTAAAATCATGTTGTCTCTTTGACATGATGGTTAGATCGTTAGATTACTAGAAGAAGTGATCTGTAAAGAAACTCTAGATGTAAAAGTTCTTGAAATCATGTATGGATCCCTTTTCACCTCCTACTCCTCTCTTCTTATAGGAAGAAAGGAGAGGTGCAATAAGACATTTAATAGTAGATCTAACTAGCTATCTAAATTTAACTCATGTATGCATTAGCTCACACATGAATTAAATGATCTAATTATAAAAAATCAAGTTAGGGTTAAGGGCTAGTTAAGTTGGTTTAGATGGTGGAACCTGACTGTCAATGGTCAAGGTGATCATCGATGGTTAGGGTGACCATCAATAATTAGGGTGATTGTCAACGATTGAGGGTCAAGGTCAAATTGGGTTAAAAAGGTGGGTTTGGTCAGTAGGTCAAGCTGACTAGGGTCAGGCCTGGTTGTTGGTCAAAACGTGAATGATTGGGACCATGGGGGTCCTGGGGTGGTCCATAAAAATTATGACATTTGGAACCATCACGTGAAAATTTTTGGTGTCTAAAGTGACCTCAAAGGATTTGATCCAAATTTGGCTTAATAGACCATTGAGTTAGAAGTTGAAACTAAGCCAGTAAGACAAAGACAAAGGCCTATCAATCCAAATCTTGAGCCTTTGATTAGAGCTAAGCTTCATAAGTTATTTGAGTCAACTATTATATTTCAAATCAAACACTTAAATTGGGTGGTAAACCTTGTTTTAGTATCAAAAAAATGGTGAAATTAGACTATGTGTTGACTTTTGTGACTTGAACAAAGCTTCCCTTAAATATCACTATCCATTGCCATCTATGGAATTTTTTATATATATGGTTCAAGTTTCAGAAAGGTTATCCTTATTGGATGGATATAGTGGTTACAATAATATTTTAGTCAAGGAAGAAGACCAATTCAAAATAACCTTCACCACAAAGTGGGGGACATTTGCATATAGAAAGATGCCCTTTGGTTTATCCAATGCTGGAACAACTTTATAGAAGACCATGGATATGGAATTCTATGATCTCCTTAAAATTTTTATACTTGTTTATTTGGATGACATAACAATGTTCTTTGAGAGTGCAAGTGAGCACATGATTCACCTCAAACAAGTGTTTGAAAGGTGCAAGAAATTTGGGGTGTCTTTGAATCCCCAAAAGAGTGTCTTCTCTGTTCATGAAGGTAGGATTCTTGGAAATATGATTTCAAAACATGGTACAGGTATAGATCTTGATAGGATAGATTCAATTATTACACTTTCCTTGCCTAAGCACAAGAAAGCTTTACAAAGCTTTTTAGGCAAAATCAATTTTATAAGAAGGTATATTTCAAAATTTACCACTTTAGCTAGGCCACTTACATCCATGTTAAAGAAGAATCTGATTTTTAGATGGTCCAAGGAAGGAGTAAGAAACTTTGAAGAAATAAAAAAAGCTATAGCTAGTGCTCCTACACTCATGAACCATGATTTCACAAAGGATTTTATCCTATACACCTATGTTAACTTTGACACTATTTCAGGTATTTTTATGCAACATAATCAAGAAGATTTAGAGAAGTTAATAAGATTCTTCAATAAAGGCTTGGAATAATATGAAGCAAGGTATTATTTTGTTAAAAAGTATGTACTTTTAGTTATAAGGTCTCTCAAAAAGTTTAGATACTTGTCTAATAATAAGATACATCTGATGGTTACACATCCTATTGTCAAGGATTTTTTCTTGAATAAGGATATAAATGACAAGAGAGCTAGTTGGATAACCAAGGGAATGGAGTATGATGTGGAGATCAAGGTCACAAAGTTGATTACAGGCAAGATAATTTTTGAACACCTAACCTAAGACTTGCAAGAGGCAAATGAGATGGTTTTGGTGTCAAATGATGAAGTTGCAATTGATCACACCTCACCTTCTAGATGGTTCTAGTACATGGTAATATACCTCCAGATGGTATTTATCCCTCCTCTCACCTAACTCCTTAAAAAATAAGATATTTTAGATTTTAATCCATTTCATTTCTTCTTGTTGATGGTGTTTTTTTCAAGAAGGATATCAATGGCATGTTGTTAAGATGCATTGAATTACATCAAAAATAAAATATGCTTAAAGAGTTCCATGATAGACATGGTAGAGGGCATTATTCAGCAAGGACCACAACCCATAAGATCATGAGAGGTGGATTTTATTGGTCAAGCATATTTGGTGATTGTTATGCATGGGTGAGGAAAAGTAGACAATGTGCTATGTTTGTTGGAAAGGTGAAACTTGTATCCTTACTTCTCCAACCAATTGCATTGAATCAACCCTTTGTCCAATGGGGATTGGAATTTATTGGTCTCATTAAGCCCCATTCAAGATCAAGACATAAATGGATACTAACTACTACAAATTATTTCACTAGATGGATAGAAGAAGTGATATTGAAAGAAGCAAATGAGTCCAATGTTCTAGATTTCTATGAATGTTTGATTACTAGATTTGGATTCCCTTCAACCATTATTTATAATAATTCTATAGCCTTTGTGGGGTCTGGAATCAACCATTGGGCATTTTACCATAGTGTCTTTCTTAGCACCTCATCAAATTACTATCCACAAGGTAATGGCCTTGCTAAGTCCACTAATAAGAACCTATTAAAGATCATCAAAAGGACTATTGAAGACAATCAGAGGTTATGGAATCTCAAGTTGAATTTAGATTTGTGGGCTGATAGAATCACCTATAAATATCAGTGGCCAACTCTTCATATAAGATGGTATATGGCAAGGAAGCAAGAATGCCTATATCTCTTGAATTCTCTACTTTAGAACTGATACATCGACCTGATTTGTTAGGGAATGAGCTAATGGAGATCAGATATGATGAGCTCATGGAGTTCAAAGAGACGAGACATAAGTCTATGTTGGACATGGAAGCCCATCAAGTACAAGTGAAGAGATCCTTTGATAAAGGAGCTTCTTCAAAAAGTTTCAAAGAAGGAGATTTGGTCCTCAAGTGGGATGAGGATAGAGCTAACCTAAGAAGACACACAAATTTTGACTCTCTTTAGAGTGGTCCTTACACAATATCTAGCTTTAAATCCCATAATGCCTTCCAACTTGTAAAGATGGATGGTGAGGAGTTTCCTATCCCAGTCAATACCTAACATTTCATACCATTGGTTTTTTCAATTATTTAATGAATTTAACCAGCGTCAATTTTCTTCACTAGCTCATTAAATATTTAGATACAATTGCTTTTAAGATATGACAATGATATTAAAATTCTAAAAATATTAAATACTATAACTTCTTACTTTTATTTGAATTAAGTTTTTTATTTACTATTTGTCATTTATATATTAGAAATGTAAAAAACTATATTTTAAATTGAAAAGACTCGTTTAATAGGATGTAACTTTTTCACTTTTTCATATAATTAATAACATACTATATTAAATGTTATTAATAAAAATGTACTTTTCAATCCTAAAATATTGAAATCTAGATTAACAGTCCCACGAAAGAAATATTTTATTTATATTCCAGGATCAATCCAGGATCAATGAACTTCAATGCGTGCTTATGTAGCTTATACTGTATCTTATTGAGGGCGAAGAAGAGTTTTCAAAGACTAATTGATATACAAGACCAATCAAAATCTATCCTTCAAATCCTATTCTATTACGACATTTGCATTATCTCGAGGAAATTCCATTGTAGAACTTTCCTATGACGAATACAGTCCATTAATATATTCGATTTCTGTGCCAGTTGTCATTTGTTCCCACCTTAATGGCCAGCTAGAGCTTGCAATGATTTTAGAATCTATTAAAGTTAACAATTAATCCATTTTCAAAAATCATGATCGAGTTTTTAGCCCACAAAAAGCTGCCCATGGAAAAATTTCTGTTGAAACTGCCCGAAACTTTTTATTATTTTGTGGTCTGACAACCAAACTACATTTGTGCATGCTGGTTGACCTATGAATTTTAAAACACGGGATCTGCCATTGACTACGTACGTAGAAGGATCTTTTAAATAATAATTTTTTAATTGAAAATTTATTTTTATACGGATTAGGTATATAAAATGTTTCTTTGATTTAATGTTAAGTATTAGGTATCTCTTCAATTAAATTTATGGGGAGCATAATCTAGATCTCATCTTTTTTAATATAATTTGAAATTTGTATCTTGTTAAATAACTAAACAACATTTTTTACACCATCATCTTCATTGTTAGATTACAAGTTATTGATAAATGTTAAAATTTAAAATCTGATAAATTTGAACTCTGAGTGAAGGTCAGAGTCTTGTAGAAGAGGAGATTTTATTTGGTGGGCTTTTGGAATGTATGAGTAATTAGTAACTTGACATAACAATTGCTTAATGGTCTTTAAACATTGTATGTTGTTATTCTGCTAAGGACATTTTGTGTTCAACAACACAACCCTGTCTTCTATGAACAAAAATTCTGAGTATACATCTATGTGAGAAGGTATATGCATTTATTGGAGTGAAAATTCAAATGTATATGTTGGTGAGTTAATTCTCAGATGATCATGAAGTCTTATAGTTTTTAAAGTATCTTTCATATATTTTGACAAGCAAAAAGAAAACTAACACAACCCTGAAGTCATCAAGAAACTTAACATAGTCAAAGTGGTATCTCGTGGAAATTGGAAAATTGAGTGTTATATATGGAAGGCATTGATTTTTTAAAGTGTCTAAACATTGTGTAGATGAGTTTTAACATTCATGTTGATTTAGAACCCTTCTTGGAATGAATAACCTCTTCTCATATTACTACAACCCTGTGACTGAGTACACAGTGTATTCAAATTTGGTTAAGTCAATCTATTGTAGCTTAAAAATGAAAATATAATGCTTGGAAAATGTGCATAAGGTCAAATAAGACCTAATCAAATAGTCAAAGTCATTATAAATGCCTTTCAAAGATTGAAATCTCATTTTAACCCTTCAGGTCTATAAAACCAATCCATACCTTGTATTAGGGTTTCTAATTTCAAAGTGAGTTTTTAGGAGTTGTAATTGTCAATAATTCATGAAATTTGGTGAAAAGTTTGAATTCAACATGCACAAAGATAATATAGTGTTTTTAAGTTGTGTAAGTATGGATAAGTACGAATGGGGGAAGACTCTATTGTAGACAGGGTAGAAGGAAACCTAAAGACCTAATTTGAGAGTAGAAAGAACCAAAAGAAGTTATCAAATAATTGAACCAAATCCTCAAAATTTGTGAAGAGATGGGACATGTTACAGGGTATCCATAAATGGAGTTGATTTGATGATTTGAGTCTATACAATAAGAGTCTATGATAGAGTAAGAGGTAGTGTATGATATGAGGATTGTGTTGAGAAGTTAAGTAGTGTTGAGAAGAAGCTAGAGAGAACTCAAAGTAGTGGAAGGAAGTTTGTCAGAGCCCTATTAAATCCTAAGGAACTAGATACAAGATTTGATCCAAGTTTTTATAAAGCATAAAGACTAGTAAGGGGGATAGTCTCAAAGTAAGAGAGATTCAATGCATTGAGTAAGGAGAATAGAATGAAGAGTTTAGTGAGACCATCCAAATAATGGTGGAGAATAAATGAAATGAACAAAATACAGACGTGAATTTGAAATATATGTAGGGTCCAAAGATAGAGATTAAGCAAGAAAAAGATAAAGTGAAAGATAGGTGAATTTTGGCAGAGAGCTTGGACAAGTAGAGTATGCAATAGGGCTCTACATCATGAGGGATGGTGAGGGGAAATGAGGGAGTGATTATAAATGATGAGGAATGGTAAGGGTCAATAAGGGAGTGATTAGAGATGATGAGGGATGAGGAGAGAGTGATTAGGGATGATGAAGCAGTGATTAGGGATGGTAAAAGCTAATGAGGGAGTGATTAGGGATGATGAGGGATGGTGAGGGTCAATGAGGGAGCGATGAGGGATGAGGAGGGACAAGGAGTGAGTTATTAGGGATGATGAGGCATAGTGAGGGTCAATGAGGGATTAATCATGGATCATGAGGGAGTGATTAGAGATTATTGGAGCCAATGAGGGCCAATGAGGGAGTGATTAGGGACAATGAAGAATGATAAGAGAGTGATAAGGGGTGATGAGGCATGACTAGGAAGTGATCAAGGATGAAGGAGGGATGATGAACAAGTGAAATTAACACAAAGTGGTTGTTTGATGTGTGTAGGTTCTCAATGTGAGCTATGTTACCCCAATCACACCACTTTGCATCAATTTCAAAGTGAGTGGTTTGCAAACTTCATTTTTGACAAACCTAAGACTCCTAGAAATGTGAAAAATTAATCTAGAAGGCACAAAAACCTAAAAAAAACTATATGTTTACTAAAAATGGATATCAATTACAAAAATTATGTCTTGAAATCCCTAGGTTTAATACTTAGACAATAAAAATGCTTAAGTACTGACCTGATTAGATTTTGAAAAACTATTTTCCACATCATAAGATGTATAACTATGAGACTAAATCTATCAAATACCGAGTGACCCTAATTTATTATATTTACTAAAATAAATTTAAAGTATTAGAAAATAAATGTAACAATATAAATGTAAACGTATGGCCAAAGTTGGCTTCACGTGCAATTCCCACATGCTTGTGGAGATGGATTTGATCTTATAACAAAGTAATGCACACATGTTATATAATGTGTACGTGTTATATAATACATTATATAATGCGTACGTGTTATACAATATATACACATTATTTGAATTTACACTAACACATACACATTATTGTTTTCTCAAGAATGCGATCGCATTATGGCTCGATAATTATTGAGCCATAATTTAAATAACTCAATCACGTTAACTAAATAACATGATCACATTACCTAAAATGTCCATAGAATTGTCCTCAACTCTATGGACATACTTGTAAAGGCATCTGGTTTACTTGGTGTAACAACTAGGGTAACTCTAAAAGGCTATATTCTAGACTTGATAAATTTTACCTATGTAAGGATGCCTTTGATACCTATTTGGAAGGAGATGGTAATTTGGTTAAGGTAATTATAGTCACTATATTGGACCATTTATTGAGCTTAACTATACACTCAATAATGATGGAAAATAAGGGCTGACCATGAAAAGACTATATAATCTCAATGTGTCTCATCTTGAAGAGAAGGATTGTATGGATGGTATTTGTTCAGTATGGAATGTCAAGAGGTTTTATTGTGATTAAAAATCTAAAATAGATTTTTGAAACAACTCCAGGGACTTGTCCAAAATATTTTCAAGATCTATGGACAGATAAAAGCTAAGAGGAAGAGGAGATATTTCAAAATTGACCAAAAACATCTTATTAGGGTGGAATCTGACTTACAATGTGACCTCAATAACCCTTCCTTTCTAGAATCCCTCTCTTGTGTTAAACATAAGTTGAGGTGACATCATATATATAATGCCAAAGGTGCGTAGATCCAATGTAGGCTTAATTGGCTTAATCTTAATGACAAGGGTACCAAATTATTCTTTCATTTTATAATAACTAAGAACCAAAGATGAAAAAATTATAGAAGATAAGGTAATTCAAAAGGTTATAGTAGATCGAGAATCGATAAAACCCCCTTCTTTGATTTTTACTCAACCCTATTCTTAACTGAAGGATCAGATAATCAAATTGAATAGAGCAAGATGTGTGAAAATATTATTCCAAGAAAGGTTTCCCCCATTCAAGATACATTTTTGGATAGTGATATTTCTTTGGATGAGGTCAAAGGTGCAATAGATTCTATGAAAGGTGATAAGGCTAATGGTATTGATTGCTTCCCCATTGAATTCTATAAAGCAAATAAGGACTAGATTGCTTTTGAGTGCCTAGAAGTATATAAGGAGGCAATTGATGTGGGCACTTTAGGATCAAAAATCAACCAAGGGGTTATTAAAATAATTCTAGTGGAGGGACCTTTCCTTAATAAAAAATTGGAGACCAATTACTCTTTTCAATGTTCCATATTAAATTCTGGCAAATATCTTGGCAAAAAGATTCCCCTTTGTTACCTATAATTATTTTGGAGATTCAGACTAGATTTGTGGAAGGTAGATATATACTTGATAACCTCATTATAAGTTGAGAAGGTATGTACAAGGCCAAATATTGTGTTGATTTGATGATTTGAATTTTGTACAAGAAGAGTCTATGACAGAGTAAGAGGTAGTGGATGATATGAGGATTGTGTTGAGAAGTTAAGTAGGGTTGAGAAGAAGTTAGAGAGAACTCAAAGGAGTGGAAGGAAGTTTTTTAGAGCCCTATTAAATCCTAAGGAACCAAAGACAAGATTTGATCCATGTTGTTATAAAGCTTAAAGACTAGTAAGGGGGATAATCACAAAGTAAGAGAGATTCAATGCATTGAGTAAGGAGAATAATAATGAAGATTTTAGTGAGACCATCCGAATAATGGTGGAGAATAAATGAAATTAATAAAATATATATGTGAATTTGAAATGTATGTAGGGTCCAAAGACATAGATCAAGCAAGAAAAGATAAAGTGAAAGATAGGTGGATAGCAGTAGAGAGCTTGGACAAGCAGAGTATACAATAGGGATCTACATCATGAGGGATGGTGAGGGGAAATAAGGGAGTGATTATAAATGATGAGGAATGGTGAGGGTCAATAAGGGAGTGATTAGGGATGATGAGGGAGTGATTAGGGATGATGAAGTGATGATTAGGGATGGTAAAGGCCAATGAGAGAGTGATTAAAGATGATGAGGGATGGAGAGGATCAATGAGGGGGTGATGAGGGATGAGGAGGGACAAGGAATGAGTCATTAGGGATGATGAGACATAGTGAGGGTCAATGAGGGAGTAATCAGGGATTATGAAGGAGTGATTAGAGATGACTGGGGATAATGAGGGTCAATGAGGTATTGATTAGGGACAATGAATAAAGATGAGAGAGTGATTAGGGGTGATGAGGCATGAGTAATAAGTGATCAAGGATGAAGGAGGGATGATGAACAAGTGAAACTAACACAAAGTGGTTGTTTGATGTGTGTAGGTCATCAATGTGACCTATGTTACCCTAGTCACACCACTTTGCATCAATTTCAAAGTGAGTGGTTTGAAAACTTCAATTTTGGCAAACTTAAGACTCTTAGAAATGCCAAAAATAAATTTGAAAGGCACAAATACCTAATAAATAACTATACATTTACCAAAAATGGATATCAATTGTAAAACTTATGTCCTAAAATCCCTAGGTTTAATACTTAGACCCTAAAAATGAATAAGTACTGACTTGATTAGATTTTGAAAAACTATTTTCCACATCGTAAGACATGCAAATATGAAACCAACTCTATCAGATGCTGAGTGACCCTAATTTATTATATTTACTAAAATAAATTTAAAGTATAAGAAAATAAATGTAATACTATAAATGTAAACTTATGGCCAAAGTTTAATTCATGTGCAATTCCCACATGCTTGTGGAGATGGATTTGGTCTTATAACAAAGCAAAATGTATACGTTATATAATGCGTATACATTCTATAGTACATTCTATAATATATATGTGTTATACAATGCATACACATTATTTGAATTTACACTAACACATATGCATTATTATTTTCTCAATAATGCGATCACATTATGGCTCGATAATTACCAAGCCATAATTTAAATAACATAATCATGTTAATTAAACAACATGATCACATTACCTAAAATGTCCATATAATTGTCCCCAACTCTGTGCACATATCCATAAAGGCATCTGGTTTACTTGGTGTAACAACCATGCTAACTCAAGAAGGCTATATTCTAGACTTGATAAATTTTACTTGTGTAGGAATGCCTTTGATACCTATTTGAAAGGAGATGGTAATGTGGTTAAGGTAATTATAGTCACTATATTGGACTATCATCTTATTTAGCTTAATAGTACACTCATTAATGATGAAAAATAAGGGCCACCATAAAAAGACTATATAAACTCAATGTGTCTCATCTTGAAGAGAAGGATTGTATGGATGGTATTAGTTTAGTATAGAATTTCAAGAAGTTTTCTTGTGATTCAAACTCTAAAATTTATTGTTGGAACAACTCCATGGACCTGTCCAAAAAATCTACAAGATCTTATGGATAGATAAAAGCTAAGAGGAAGAAGAGATCTTTTAGAATTGACCAAAAAATCTTATCAGGGTGGAATCTGACTTACATTGTGATTTGAATAACCTTTCCTTTCTAGACTCCCTATTTTGTGTTAAACATAAGTTGAGGTGACATTAGATATATAATGCCAAAGGTGCCTAGATCCACTCCAAGCTTAATTATCTTAAGCTTAGTGACAAGGGTACCAAATTACTCTTTCATTTTCTTATAACTAAGCACCAAAGATAGAAAATTTCAAAAGTTAAGGAGGATGAAAAGGTTATAGTAGATCAAGAATTGATAAAACCCCCTTCTTTGATTTTTACTCAACCCTATTCTTAACTGAAGGATTAGATGATCAAATTGAATAGAGCAAGATGTCATGTGAAAATATTATTCCAAGAAAGGTTTCCCCCATTCAAGAAACATTTTTAGATAGTGATATTTCTTTGGATGAGGTCAAAGGTGCAATAGATTCTACGAAAGGTGATAAGGATCCTGGTATTGATGGCTTCCCCATTAAATTCTATAAAGCAAATAAGGACTGGATTGCTTCTAAGTGCTTAGAAGTATATAATGAGGCAAATGATGTGGGCACTTTAGGATCAAAAATCAACAAGGGGTTATTAAAATCATTCTAAAGGAGGGACCTCTCCCTAATAAACAATTGGAGACCAATTAATATTTTCAATGGAAAATATCCTAGCAAAAAGATTCCCCCTTATTACCCCTAATTATTTCGAAGATTCAGACAAGATTTGTGGAAGGTAGATATATACTTGATAACCTCACTGTAAGTTACGTACTAGGCCAAATATTCTCAACAGGGTACTAGGATGATACCTCTTGACTTTGAAAAATCATATGATAGAATTGAATGGCCTTTTATTGAAAGAATGCTCAGAGCTTTAGGTTGCCAAGAGAGGTTGCATAGAATGATCACAATGATATTCAAATATGCCTCTGCTATGATTAAGGTTAATGGGGAAATCACTGATCCCATCCTCCTATAAATATATATTAGACAAGAATGCCCTTTTGCTCCATTTCTCTTTGTCATGGTGGCTGATGTAATACATTACCTGCTTAAGACATGTGAGATTGCCCCCCTTGTGAAAGGTATCTAGCTTCTAAATAAGTCAAATGTTATTGATGTGCTCTATGTTGGTAACTCAACATTATTCATAAATCTCTCCATAGATAACCTGTTCTAGGTTAATTCCAGACTAAATATATATCGCCTTGCCTCTGGATATAAAATTGTCTTCCATAGTCATATATGATAAGATGGAGTGAGTTCTAGTTAGACTAGCTCCTTGAGTTTGGGTGGGAATGGAAGGGCCCTAATCAATTGGTTAGATATTTAGGCATTCCCTTTGCTCTCATTCCTTCTCTCAAATAGATGTGGGAATGGGTGTACACCAAAATAAACTATAAACTTGAAAAGTGGCATGGTCATCTTCTTTCACTTCTAAGTAGAATTCTAGTTTGCCAAAAAATAGTTTATTATTATAGTATATACTATAATTCTTTCTAGATTTCTAACAAAACTTATATTAACTCATTGCACAAAATTATTAGAGAATTCTTGTGGTCAGATGGAAAGGGGAATACCTACCAAGACAAGTTGTTGCTTGGAAGTTCTTTTGTAAACCTAGGGATGTTGGAAGTCTTGGTCTAAGAGACCTGCGAATCCAAGGCATTATCTTAGAAGTCAAATGGATCATCAAGTCTTTCAAAGGGATGAGCCTTGGAAGGTGTTGGTTATAAATAATGTTGAGAGAGGTTTCCCTAAAGGTAAATCAGGTTAGAAAGGCCTTCACATTATAAGATATTCTCCTTCATCCTTGTTCTATTAAAGTTGTCAGTTCACCTTATTTTTCCTCCATTTAGAATGCCTAAGACTATGTGAAACACCTTGTCATTGCCAATAATGTGTTTAGATGGGTGGGATCATGTTTCCAAGGTTACATATCCATTTGGTGGAATCTCTCCATCAACAATCAATTGCTTGCCCTTACCAGAGGGTGTTTTGACTTGGAATGATACAAAAATGGTCTAAAGGATTTTAAGGATCTATTTGATGCTAAGAGTTGGGCCTCCTATAACATTATTACACTCATATATCATATTCTTACAACCCAATGTAGAACTTATTCTATGTTGAGTAAAACACTTAGGTATAATAACTCAGTGAACCATTTGGATAGTGTTAGTGATTTCTAAGAAAGAATCAAGTGGATCAAAGGGCCTCCTCTCCATGAGTTCTCTACAGTAATGTTGTATCTCAATATTTCCTCTGCTTATCCTCCGCTCATCCTCCCTATATAACTATTAACCATGTGTGGAGTGTTTGTGACCTTTACCACAATTGGGCCTTTAGATTTAGAGTTATTTGGGCATCCCGTATAAAACCAAAAGATCTTATTTTAGGTGGATTTTGTTGTTCAATAAGTTTGTTGTAGGAGAGGTCCTTGAAAAATGTGGAGACTACCCCTCCAACTGTCTTATGTGTAGTGATGTAAAGTCTATTGAACATATTTTCTTTACTTTTCAATTTATTGCTAAGGTTTTGAAGTATTTTTTACATAGTTGGTCTTTGGTTTTTTATTGTGAAATTTCTTGGTTTAATGTTGCCTTTGAATGTGTCTGTACTAGAAATAAAATTCATTTTTTTCATAAATTTTGGCTAGTTTTTTATACTGAGATTTTATGGTTTTTATAGAAGCAAAAGAACCTATATATTTTTAAATCTAGAGCTAACAAATAAAATCATATATTTTTAAAGAACCTATAGTTTTTTATACTGAGATTTTTTTGTCGGTGAAGAGCGACAGTAATAAAATCACATGCAAAGTTAACCAAATTTGGAAGAAAGTGCAAACATCTCCATCAACTAATCAATTGAAATCACGAGAACCATTTTTTTTTTTGAGCAACTTAGATGGGAGACTATTAATTCATTAATTTAGTGCCAATAATTATAGTTTTACATTGTGTATGGTGTGTAATTAACAATTATATTATTTTATTTATAGAAATGAGGTGACACATTTCTTTGTGAAGTCTTACATTATTATGTTTTCTTTTTTTCACACGGCATAAGTAGATGAGTGGGTAATCCACTCAAGTCTCTATGTAGTATGTTAATAATATTGTCTAGAAAATTGAAAAAACTACAGTTGACATTTGATGTATCATTTATTGTAGATTGAGTTTCTTTACCATTTATATTTCATAACAATTAAATTTATTAATAATAATATTTATTATGAATATTTATCACTCACTTATTATATATATATATATATATATAAATATAAATAATATAGTTTATAGATTTATTTTTTTCTTAAAATGACACATATTTTAAATGTTGCATTTAATTAATTTATTTTTATTTTAAATATCAAGAAAATTATTTTTTATATTAATAATTATATATTTTTTTTGCTGAGTTTTAACCTTTTATTACACTTTGATTATAATTATATAGTTATATTTTCGTTTAATATACTAATAAAAATTTCAAAACTATTTTTTAAGTTTATAATTGATATTAATGATGTTTAACCTAGACATGTTTTGCAATGAGACCAACTCTAAACATTTTAATTGTATGAGAAGTAAAAACCTATATCCTTTATAATTGACAAGTGTGAGGGAGTTCATACCATAAAAAGTAATCCACAATGTTTGTTAGTTGAATATTTTATCGATCAATGTATTGATAAACAAAATATGTCTGATCAGCCAAAGTAGGAAGATTAGTCCTCCAAATGTGTAGGTTTACCACATCAAAAGGGGACTAATCTCTCCTCTCATCAAGGAGAGGTTCTCGATATATATATATATATATATATATATATATATATATATATATATATATATATACTCAAGGGTAGGATAAACCATCCATCTCTCTTTCTTTAGAGATGATGTGTCCAAATCAAAGGAAAAATCTCAAGGGAAATTATAGAAAGCACTCCTCTTCATTCAGAAGTACTATTCAGCAAACCACAAGAATACTCTTGGTAGTAATTGCAAAATGTAAACAAGGACGTAGTAACCAGCAAATTGAGATGTAGCACAAAGTCTCCACCTGAATTGCCCAAGAGTGAGATACGAAGGACAATGAAGACACAAAGTCGTCCCAAGGTCCTTTACACAGAAACAAAAAGAAAACACACTAAAGGCAATTATGAGGGAAAAAGTCTCTCCACAATTGACTTCAGGACACCTTTCTGACTACTTTCACTAATTCTGCTTGTTGAATTAAAGGAACAGAAAATATGTTAAGGAAAAAGACATAAGAACAATTTCCTCAACAACAAAGATATCACAGCACAAAGTCTAAAAAATCACTTACTTTCTTATTCCAATAACAAAATATGATCAATAATCTGAGCTCAAAGTCTCAGTAATGCCTTCCAATTTGGGCAGAGTTTTGTTTCTGATTGTCAGAGAGAGATCCTTTTACACTAACAAGAGAGTCCCTTATATTGCCTTTTTCATACGGACTTGGGAATAGTAACACATCATGTTGCATTGAATTTTGTTAAGAAGACAGGCTAGAATTTAGGGGCATCTACCCATTTTCTTTTCTCAATGCAGAGAAACAAGTCACGCTATTGAAAGTTTGCATCTTTCAATGTCCACCTAGTGATCTGATCCTTCTTCATCATTCCTTCTTTTCTGGTTAATTGAATCGAGTCCTTGATTCAATTTGATGCTTTTTTCCTTAGTCGCTTCCTGCTAATCTTGGCCTTAAAGCCTTTGAATGCATTCGGGTCTGTAGATTTAAAACTACAAGGATCAACAGTTATTTCATGGTTGTAACTTTAACGTCTGCGAGCACGTCACTTTCCTCGGCAATTCCTTCAGCTTTGTCGTTTGAGATTTTTTGGAGGGGACCTGCCTTTCAGGCCTTGAGAAATGATTCACTTTGGGTTGAGAAGAGCCCCCCACAAGGGTATCTGCCCTTCAGGCAGTCTTCGGATGGCCTTCGGGCTAAGTTCTTTGGCTCTTCTTTAACGCTTTTCAAAATTAATGGCTATTTTATGAACCTTAAAATTGATATTCGCGCACCCATCACTACGCTTGAATTTTCAACGGCTAGTTCGCTGTTCTTGACTTTGAAATCTTCAGGCGCGTCACCCCTTGGGCTTTCTTCGATTTTCTTATTTTGCATCCTTTCAAAGGGAAGGTGATCCTTCGACTTTGGGAAGTGTCCTTTAATTTGGTAGTTGAGAGTCCCCTGCAAGGGCACCTACCCTTCGGGGTCCTTCGACGACCTTTTATCTTTGGAGTCCTTCGGAGCTTTCTAATGGAATTTTTTTGCGGACATTTTCTCACAGACAAAAAGTCCACAAAAATTGTTCTGATTGCTTTGTCTTTGGCCTTTGGAAATTCCTTTGAGCTTTCCTCCCATAGCTTCTTTCCTAAATTCCTTTGGACTTTTTGTCTAAAGGAATTCCTTCAGACAAAAAGTCTGAAGGAATTATGCCTTTGTCTTTGTGGGAGTTTCGTTTGCCTTAAAAAAAATTCTAAAAGGACTTACCTTTGCAACTTCCTTGAAAATGACCCTTCCGAAGGGTGCTTTTATCGACCAAGTACCCTTTGCAAGGGCACTTGTCCTTCAGGAGGCTCTCTTGAACTTTTGCTTTGAACCGCTCCTTTGAACCAACCGTTGAACCAAGATTTGAACCAAAATGGTTCAAGCCGATGAACCCTTTGATTGAACCAAAAGCCATTGAACCGTTTGATGAACTGACTGAATGAACCGAAGCATTGAACCACTTGATGAACCAAAGCATTGAACCAACTGATGAACCAATTGAATTAAACTAACTTTGGTTCAACGGTTCAATGGTTCATTTCCTTTTATTTGGCTAAGTCCTTTTGATCCTCATTGAACCAAACACGTTGAACCTGTTGAACCTTAAACCCGAGTGGCTCAATGGTTTAATGGTTCAAGCCTTGAAAACTTGTTCTTTTGATTGAACTTGCTTGTAAAAGCCTTTAAACTTGAATGTAGAAGCCTTTGAACTTGGAAGCGGTTGAACTCTTGCTACTAATGTTGAACCTTTGAACCTGTTGAGCCCATTGAACCAATATGGTTCAAGGTTCAACGGTTCAATCCTTGCTTAGAAGCTTTCCGATGAACTCTTTTGGTTGAACCTGGTCATTGAACCAACTTTGAGATCGCCTAAGTGTTGAAATCTTGCTTCTTTCCTACAAAGTCTGTAGAAATCAACTTGTGAATCCTATTGAACTTGGCCTGCAGAGTCCGTAGATTTTCTTTTCTTGTAGAGTTCATAGATTTTCTCTTCCTGCTGAGTTCGTAGATTTTCTCTTCCTACTGAGTCCGTAGATTCAAGCCTGCAGAGTCCATAGATTTTTGAGAAGCTTGAAAAATGAGAAATTTGAATGCCCAAGACAAATTTCAGAAAGGGAAGAGACAATTTTGGTCCAAAGGACCAAAATAGTTCAAATGTTGTCCCAAAAATGAGTGAAATTTTTGGGGGACAATAGTTGGCTCAAGTTGGGGAACTTCTATCAATTGTAAAAAGAATTGAAGGGAGTAGAATCCAAAATCTCCAGTGTCTTCATGTGTACCATTGGTCTACAGAGTCATGTTACCCCGAAATGAAAGCCATCAAAAATGGAAAAAAACAAAATAAAATAGAATTAAAAACTATACAAATATATATATATAGAGATGCAATACTTTGATACTTCAAGAGTTGAAGTGTTTCAGATGTTGCTTCCTGAGAGGCAGTGAAAATAGTGTGCCATCTTGGTAAACCAGCAGGAAACCATTTTGCCCCAAGAAATGGTGATGGGCGAATGGAGCTCTCCACCAGAAAACCAATTTTTTGTGTCTTCCTCTTGGTCTTTTCTTCTTCTTGTTCCATGGCAGGACATGGTCTTCAAACTAAAAACCATAACTCCTTGCTCTCCCTACAAAGAGTTTCTTTTGCTGACTTTGGAATGCAACAAATATGGTCCACCACCATAGCTTGTTGTTCTGCTAGTCCAATCCATCACATGCTTTGATTGTCAGCATCAGACCCTTGACAAACCATCAGCTCATCACCTCCTTTAGTGTGAAGGAGTTTGATCTCTTCATCTTGAGCAGTCTTCAATCCGAGCAATAGAGATCTGCATCCAGCTGTGGAAAAATTGCTGCCATCAGATTCCAAGATCCAAGCATCATCAGACGCTGATTTTCTATCAAATTTCTCTACATCGAATATGGAAGATCTTTCTTGATTTGTACTACACCCTACCAATTTTTTTGATGCCTTGTTTGGATGAAATCTTGGATTGTCAGCTACGAGACTTTCATCAGCTGAGACATGAGCATCCTCTGTGGTCAAGAAGTAACTACCCCTGCATGAAGGCTCAAATAGAATTTGAGTTGCAGGGGCCGACATTTGGGTGACCACAATTTTTGCCTCAGACATGTCCACACTTGGTTCTCCATCAATGTCCAATTGCTTAGGATTGGATTGCAAGGATTCAAACTCAGTCATTTGAATTTTGGATTTCTTGACATGATCAATCATGTCAAATGACTGGAATAGACTTGGAAGAGAGGATGGGAGTTCATCCTTTTAGTTTTCGGGAGGAGGAGGACTGGTTTGTGAAGTTGAAGTAGAAGGTGCAGGTGAAATTGATGTACTTGTCTTTTGGGTGATCACCATATCCTTTGACTGGAAAGGCAAAGTGGTTCCATGCTTAGCAATTGTAATTACTGGTTGAGGTTACTCCTTTGTCTTCCCTTTATTAGCCTATTAGGCTGACTAATTCTTAGACCTGGTGAATATTGCGTATGATCCTTTGACTGCTTCACCTTCACTTGTGGGTTTATCTTAGAAATTCAAGAAACCAATGTGGGAGTTGCCAGCTGATTCTTCTAGATCCTCCCTAAAGAGATCAGTGCCATTTTCTTGCTCAAACTCAGGTTGGAAATAGGAAACATGCTCTATTTCTAGATATCCAACTACTGAGTTGGTTGGAGGTGCTTCAAGGGCAAGGTTCCTTTGTGGAGGAGGAAGATGATTTGGTTGCCCTTAACTTTTGGCAGCATTGCCTTGATATGGATGATTAGGGAATGCCCTCCTTGGTATATCTTTATATAGAGGAGCAGAAGGCATGCCTTGTGCCATTTGCCTTTTCAAGGCTAGCAATTCATTTGCTAACTTTTGTACCATTGGGTTAGTGGTGATTGTGGGTGAGTATTCAGAAGATGAAGAGGGGTTGCCTCTCTTTGGGTCTCTCCTTATCTTTTCTGCCAAGAGAAGGTCATCTTCTACCTCAGTAGCCAAGTCCTGAGCAGTAGAAAGGTCTATGTGGCTAGCTCATCTCAGCAAAAAACTTACTTTAGGTAACTGAGAATTAATGAAGAAGCATTTGAGGTTCTGAGGTGTCAGTTGGGCGACCATGGGAATCTTGTGCCTCAACTTGTCGAACCTAGCAATAAAATCCCTCATAGGCTCATGAGGCTCTTTCTTCATCTGAGTGAGCTGGGCCAACAAAGCATGTGCATCTTCTGCGGGCTTGAACCTTACTTCAAACTTGGCTTTAAGTGTATCCCAGTCAGTCACTGATCTAGCTTACAGATGGTAGAACCAGTCTACAATAGCACCTTGCAGTGTCTCTAAAAAAAGCCTGACTGCCACGTCTTCAAATTCCACCCCTATAACACCACAGGCTATGTTGAAGGCTGCAATGTGTTCATCAAGGTGAACTATCCCATCACCAAAGAATTTGGGAAAATTCTTTCTTGAACCACGTGGGAGTTCATGCAGAGGTGGAGTCAAGTTGAGTGGGCCAAAAGAGTTACCCCAGGGGCCTCGAATTGCCATGATTTAATTAAGAAAAATAGAGATAACAAATTTGGATGGAGTGGCCAGATTACAAAATAAAAATGGAAAAGGATTGGATTAGCTTTAGCTTAAGGCTCGAGGCTTCAAACTCCGCACTCTTTTCCAGCAGCTCTGGTTTTGCAGACTAGATAAAATAACGGAGGTGGAGGAAGATGGTAAGGCTATAAATGGATAATGGGTAATACATGAAATGGAGTCGCCAGAGTTTGTAATGGATAAGGGTTATAATGATAATGGGTAAGACACAGGTAATGTTTCAATCTGAAACTTGAGGTTCCAAATTGCACATAATTATGTATATGCCCAGCAGAGTCACCAAAAATTGTTGCACGAGGCTGGGAGGAAAATTTTAACAATGGGAAAGCACTGGAGCAGTTTGTTCTTCCATAATGGAGTACAATAGATAGGTTATAACAATAATGGGTTATATCCCTAGCAGAGTCACCAAAAACTGTTGGTTGAATATTTTGTCGATCAACGTACTGATAAACAAAATAGGTCTGATCAGCCAAAGTAGGAAGATTGGTCGTCTAAATGTGTAGGTTTTCCACATCAAAAGGGGACTAATCTCTCCTCTCATCAAGGGGAGGTTCCCTATATATATATATATATATATATATATATATATATATATATAAACAAACAATAATACTCAAGGGTAGGATAAACCATTCATCTCTCTTTCTTTAGAGATGATGCATGCAAATCAAAGGAAAAATCTCAAGGGAAGTGATAGAAAGCACTCCTCTTCTTTCAGAAGTACTATTCAACAAACCACAAGAATACTCCTGGTAGTAATTGCAAAATGTAAACAATGACGTAGTAACCAACAAATTGAGATGTAGCACAAAGTCTCCACTTGAATTGCCCAAGAGTGAGATACAAAGGACAATGAGGGCACAAAGTCATCCCAAGGTCCTTTACATAGAAACAAAAAGAAAACACACTAAAGGCAATTATGGGGGCATAAAGTCTCTTCACAATTGACTTCAAGACACCTTCCTGACTACTTTCACTAATTCTACTTGTTGAATTAAAGGAACATAAAATATGATAAGGAAAAAGACATAAGAACAGTTTCCTCAACAACAAAGATATCACAGCACAAAGTCTGAAAAATCACTTGCTTTCTTATTCCAATAACAAAATATGATCAATAATCTGAGCTCAAAGTCTCAGTAATGCCTTCCAATTTGGGCAGAGTTTTGTTTCTGATTGTCAGAGAGAGATCATTTTACACTAACAAGAGAGTCCCTTATATAGCCTTTTCCAAATGGACTTGGAAATAGTAACACATCATGTTGCATTAAATTTTTTTAAGAAGACAGGCTGGAATTTAGGGGCATCTACCCATTTGCTTTTCTCAATGCAGAGAAACAAGTCACGCTATTGAAAGTTTGCATCTTTCAATGTCCACCTAGTGATCTGATCCTTCTTCATCATTCCTCCTTTTTTGGTTAATTGAATCGAGTCCTTGATTCAATTTGATGCTTTGTTCCTTAGTCGCTTCCTATTGATTTTGGCCTTAAAGCCTTTGAATGCATTCGGGTCCATAGATTTAAAACTACAAGGATCAATGTCTATTTCATGGTCACAACTTTGACGTCCATGAGCACGTCACTTTCCTCAGCAATTCTTTCAGCTTTGTCATTTGAGCTTTCCTAGAGGGGACTTGCCTTTCGGGCCTTGAGAAATGATCCACTTTGGGTCGAGAAGAGCCCCCTACAAGGGTATCTGCCCTTCGGGCAGTCTTTAGATGGCTTTTGGGCTAAGTTCTTTGGCTCTTCTTTAAGGCTTTTCAAAATCACTGGCTATTTTATGAACCTTAAAATTGACGTTCGTGCACCCATCACTACGCTTGAATTTCCAACGGCTAGTTCACCGTTCTTGACTTTGACGTCTTTGGGCATGCCACCCCTTGGGCTTTCTTCGATTTTCTTATTTTACATCCTTTTGAAGAGAAGGTGATCCTTTGACTTTGGGAAGTGTCCTTTAATTTGGCAGTCGAGAGTCCCCTGCAAGGGCACCTACCCTTCGGGGTCCTTCGACGGCCTTTTATCTTTGGAGTCCGTCAAAGCTTTCCCGTAGACATTTTTTGCAGACATTTTCCTGCAGACAAAAAGTCTGCAGACATTTTCTTGCAAACAAAAAGTCCACAAAATTGTTTTGATTGCTTTGTCTTTGGCCTTTGGAAATTCCTTCAGGATTTCCTCCCGTAGCTTCTTTCCCAAATTCCTTCAGACAAAAAGTCTGAAGGAATTATGCCTTTGTCTTTGCGGGAGTTTCGTTTGCCTTAAACAAAATTTCGAAAGGACTTACCTTTGTAGCTTCCTTGAAAATGACCCTTCTGAAGGGTGCTTTTATCGACCAAGTGCCCTCCGCAAGGGAACTTTTCCTTTGGGAGGCTCTCTTGAACTTTTGCTTTGAACCGCTCCTTTGAACCAATCGTTGAACCAAGCTTTGAACCAAAATGGTTCAAGCCGATGAACCCTTTGATTGAACCAAAAGCCATTGAACTGTTTGATGAACCGACTGAGTGAACTAAAGAATTGAACCACTTGATGAGCCGATTGAGTGAACCAAGGCATTAAACCAACTGATGAACCAACTGAATTGAACCAACTTTGGTTCAACGGTTCAATGGTTCATTCCCTTTGATTTGGCTAAGTCCTTTTGATCCTCGTTGAACCAAACGCGTTGAGCCTGTTGAACCTTGAACCCGAGTGGTTCAATGGTTCAAGCCTCAATTTTTTTTTCTTTTGATTGAACCTTCTTGTAAAAGCCTTTGAACCTGACCGTAGAAGCCTTTGAACCTGGAAGCGGTTGAACTCTTGCTGCTGATGTTGAACCTTCGAACCTGTTGAGCCTGTTGAACCAATATGGTTCAAGATTCAATGGTTCAATCTTTGCTTAGAAGTTTGTCGATGAACTCTTTTGGTTGAACCTGGTCATTGAACCAACTTTGAGGTCACCTAAGTGTTGAAAGCTTGCTTCTTTCCTGTGGAGTCCGTAGAAATCACCCTATGAAGCTTGTTGAACTTGGCCTGCAGAGTCCGTAGATTTTCTTTTCCTGCAGAGTCCGTAGATTTTCTCTTCCTGCAGAGTCCATAGATTTTCTCTTCCTGCTGAGTCTGTATATTTTCTCTTCCTACTGAGTCCGTAGATTCAAGCCTGCAGAGATTGTAGATTTCTGAGAAGCTTGAAAAATGATGAATTTGAATGCCCAAGACAAATTTCGGAAAGGGAAGAGACAATTTTGGTCTAAAGGGCCAAAATAGTTCAAATGTTGTCCCAAAAATTACTGATATTTTTGGGGGACAACAATGTCAACATTGTTTTTTATAATTTCTTAGATAATATTGCAACCATGCTACATAAACAAAGTGGATTACCCACTTATATGGAGATGACTTCTCATGGAATACTATAGATGCAACTTATAAAAGATATAGGTTTCGTCACAACAGATTGGCTCCTTTTCACTAAATCCAACTAACAAGTGCTCAACCTTAGCATTGCACTCTTTTGATCATACAAAAAATTTGTGCTAAAACAAGTATTGTCTAACAATGTTTGAAAATTCATCAAAGCATAATGAAAAGGGAACTTTTTATCTAATTTTGTAGTTGCAAATGCCTAACTATATATGTATGATAAACGTGGTAGCATACATATACCATGTGAACTATTACGTAATATTCTTGTGTAATAGATATTATTATATAAATAAATTGATGTATTTGTTTTGTCTATTATTAATTTTGTGGTTTCATTTCACATTTTTATCTTTCTTTTCACTAAATTTATCAACTTTTTTATAGTTTTCAACTTCAAAAACTACATTATCATTTATGAAATTTGAACAATTAAAAATGGATTGTTACAAAATAATCCCTTTAAAAATGGTATGATCCTATGTTACAAAGGTCAACACTTGATATTTGGTGTCATTGGTTATTATTAATTATTTAATAAATTCAACTACAAAGGTTTGGTTTTTATATATCAATTTGCATCACTACTTTTGTCACCTTATTTGTATGCCTATTGGACCTTTGGGTTAAATTGTTAGTAAAACAAGATAATAATATTAAAATTTTAGGAATATAAAGTATGATAACTTCTAACTTTTTCTCAAATTAAAATCTTTATTCACTATTTGTCATTTATATATTAGAAAGCCAAACATACTATAAATTAAAGAAACTTATTGATCATTAAAAAAAAAAAAAATTTATTTATATTTCAAAATTAATAAACTTCAACATACATTTATTTAATTTATATTATATCTTAATAATTAAGAATAAATATTTTTAAAAATTAAATTAATATAAAAAACCCTTCAAACTTATCATTAAAATATTTGTTATTTTAAAATATTTTTCATATCTTTCATATCCTTTAAATCTTTGAAAATAATCCTTTTATGAAATATCAAACATTGAAATTATTGTCAATGTTACACTCTTTCTTTATCCTATTCTGTCAATTTAACCTTTACAACATTTATATTATCTTGAGCATATTCTAATATAGAATTTTCCCATGACAAATATAGTCCTTTAACATATTCGATTTTTGTACTAGTTATCATTTCATAAGAGTTAATGATTAATTTATTTATCATTTGATTAGAGTTAATGATTAATTTATTTTTAAAAATTATTATATTTTGCCGACTGTAACCAACAGGCACAAAGCTATCAATGATCGATTCAAATAAATTCTGTTGAGTTCTGATTTATATTTGTTCATATCTTAACTCTACAATCTTCCACCGACCAACACAATGATCTTACCAATCCTATATACATCCCATATGCAGAGAAGGATCTCTCAAATTTGAAATCTGAAAGAGCCTTTAGTTGAGAAATATAGTCTTTTTTATGATTGACCGCTAAGCTTCAACACCCCTTTAACCGTTGGCTTGAGTGCCAACCTGAGAAAATAGGCCAGCAAGGGATTGGACCTCCTGTTTGTGTGATGTGTGATGTAGGGGAGGCAGAACAAGAAAGTGTAATCTCGCCTATTTAAAAGAGGAGAGGTAAGAGTATGAAAATATATCTATTCACAATCAATAAATTATTATATTAGTAGAAGAGTTATTTTAATTATGGCATGATTTTTATTAATATAAAATTTATGGTATATTGAAATTATATGTTATTATAGAACGTTTTTAAAATAACGTGAAATTAATTTTTAATTTAGATACGGAAATTTTAGAGACAATTCTAAAATGGATAAATCATAAGTATTCAACTTCATATAATAAAGTATTTTTTTAAGAGATTTTGTTACAAGTAGGTTTGTTTGCATTTGTATGCCACACCAAGGGAGAGTGGAGACCGAACAAGTAAATTTAAAGTAATAGTTGTGGAACTCCTAGTAATATGATTTAATTCTTGAGAGTAGTTTTATATACTTTTTATTTTTGTAAAATCATAATTCTTGAGAGTAGTTTTATATACCTTTTATTTTTGTAATAATGTTAGTTTAGCCAATAGTTCCATAGAGTTTGACAATTTTATGTACTTGTTTTATGATAATTAGTTTTATATATTTTTTATTTTTGAAATAGTGTTAGTTCTGCCAATAGTTTCAATAGTTCCATAGTATTTGACAATTTTATGTATTTGTTTTATGATAATGCAATACATAATTTTACTCCCATATTGTGTGCATTTTTATTGGTTTTATTGCAACCTCTTGAGGCTCCAATGCAAGTTGGCTATATACATCTAATTGGCACACTATAAGCTTATAACTTCTATAGGTTGTACTAAATTACTAATTTCTTATTAGCTCATACTTATGCACATCTGCAGATGGATTTCATATTGAACCTTGGAGAAGAGATCAATCTCATTTTTAAACTTGACTACACCCTACAATGACCCTTGTTCAATCCTTTTGACAATGTCCATTTCATCTTTGGCCAACACTGCTTTATATTCCTTCAAAAACTCCAAGCATGTTAATGATTTTTTCCAAAATCAACTGGTCTAAACATATGCATGTACTTTTAGCCTTTTTCAAACAATTATCTAATACTGATCAAAATACCACACATATATTAATATTATGTATCTAGTTCTACATACCTTTCTAGTGTCACCACATTCGTTGAATTTAATGGTAAAAATTTGAAATCTGTCAAACTTCAAGTTGTTGCATAAAATTCATTGGAAATCATGATTTATTTCACAAGTATAAAACATGTGTTAAATAATATTAAAATCCACATTTTTTAGGGTTTGTATCAACACTTGTTGTTGGGAATGAAATGTTATTTTCAATAATGTCAAAAAAACACAATTTAGGGTTTGTGTCGATGTTGGGGAGCTTGTATAAGTGGGACTGTGTTTGGTCATGGGAAGTTGCTAACAGTGAAACTCGACGGTGATTCAATTACACTTGTATTCCATGAATCAGTCATGCTTCCATTAAATTTGGTCCCCGTGAATTTTTTATTATTGGCTTGAAAAAATTACCCTAATGCGGTTGAGGTTCATTCTTATCTAGCACATTATATTTGAAGACTTAAGATTTTACGACATACCCTTTCTAATATAATATTAAATAGTATTATAATGTATTTCTAATGTATCATTACATAGTATTATAATAAAAATATAATGTATTATAATATATTTTTTATTTATATTTATTTCAGTCGAATATAATCATGAATTTTATAATTATTTTTTTAGTAATGATTTGTTTTTTCTCCTCGATGAATTTGGTTTTTTTCCAATTCCATTATGCTTAGAAAAATCATTTATTACCTTCTTAAATTCAGTAAATAAAACCATCTATTACCTTTCAATTTAAGGGTTTGTCTTTAATCCATGCTACCATCTCCCCATTATACTACAAAAATTTCAATAAAAGTTGAAAATAAAACCAATTGATCAATATATTTAACATTTTTGGTCTAACTTCAAGAATGCCATCAATGACCTTATTGTATTGGTGAGTTGATAAGCTCTTAGTCATTTTCTACTTTTTCTTATGGCTTGATGAGATGTCTTTGAGATCAATTTTTTAGCGTATCCCAAACAATTTATAGTATATATCTTCCCTACCTACTTATATACTTTTATCAAATTAAAGATTCCTTTATGGCTTTATGGCAATTATAGAAAAAAAAAAAAAAAAAAAAAAACATCTTTATAAGATTTATTTTTTAGTAAGAGTTATTTTTTAGTATAGCTAGTGGGAGTGCTGAATT
Source organism: Torreya grandis (assembly GCA_037957365.1). NCBI lineage: Eukaryota > Viridiplantae > Streptophyta > Pinopsida > Cupressales > Taxaceae > Torreya > Torreya grandis. Next base: position 3,273,796 of record JARHVA010000099.1, on the reverse strand, counting down.
TGGATGAGTGGGTTAACAATTTGTAGATTTATGGGAAGAGTATTAGTCAGTGGCATTGGGATTCACTTTTTAAGTGTATAATATGATTTGGGTATTTTAGAACACTTTATTTAAGAGAAGATTCAGATTAAGGTATGTAGGAATGTTGGTAGATTTATGGTATGTAGGAATGTTTGTAGATTTATTGGAATAATATTAATCAGTGGTATTAGGATTCACTATGGGTATTTTGAAATATTTTATTTAAGGTAAGATCTATATCGGGATATTTGAGAATATTTTATTTAAAGGAAGATGTTGAATGGGATGTCTTAGAATATTTAATTTAAGGGAAGACCCTAAATACAATAAGTCATCTTTAGCAGTAGAAAATGGTTTTCTCCAAGGCCTATTTGCTGCACCATCAACATAATAAGGTTGTAATTTTTTTGTTGTTTTAGACAAGGTAGGATTCAAGCATAGTACTTTTAATTGGCAATACCTAGTGATCCACAAGTGAGTTACCAACCTTTCATAGTTTGAAGGATTTATGGGGATTGGATTCAAACTCTAATGAATCCTCTCAGGGTACACATGGCTCGAGTGCGCTTAACTACCTAGCTATGCTATTATGATGTAAGACATCGAATTGTAAGGATTCAAATATAGGTCCTATTATCATCATTGATGGGTACTCTAGCACTAAACCATTGTCTTATTACATGTGTGGATTTAGCCTCCAAAAATTTAAAATAAATTTAATAGATTGATGGATATACAAAGAAATGGTAATAGCATGAAAAATATTGTGTCATAGTAGTAGTAATAGTGGTAGCAGTCAATTAAACATTGGTGAAATTTCACCCACCATGTTAAACAATACAAGATTTGGCAACATCAATTGAGTTGCTGCATAATATGAATCAATCATGTTCCAGAGAGCCCAACAAATCTTGGGCCTCTTATGTGAGGCTTTCTTAGATGCGAACAAGGTAATAAAAAAAATACATGAGAAGTAATGGTTGCAGATCAATGAGACTCAATGCAATGGATTTATTTGGGTGGACAACTTAACAAGTCCTCTCTTCAAGAAACCCATGTATCTTTTAAGTTGTAATTATGATTAGTAATTGTGAAGGAGTTCATATTACAAGAAGTGCTCCACTAAATGTTAACACTAATTTATTCAATTTTCTAGATAATATCATCAACATGTAACATAAACAAAGTGGATTACCTACTTATATGGATATGTATTTTCAAGGTGTATCATTGATGTGACTTATAGAAGATAGGTTTCCTTGTGACACACTGGATCTTTTTCCTAAATCTAACTAACAAGTGTTTAAGTTGATCATTGCATCCTTTCTAGCATAAACCCAATTTGTGCCAAAACAAACATTGTTTAATATTTTTGAAAATCCATCAAAACATAATGAAAACATAATTTTTTATCAAATGTTGTAGTTATAAATGCCTTTCTATACATGTATGCTAAATGTGACAACGTATAAAAGTTATGCAAATTATTTGATAGTGTTTATGTGCAAAAGTAGATATTGTTCTACAAGTAAATTGATTTATGTCTTATTTACAAGATCAATTTTGTGGTTCTATTTTACATGTATTCACATTTTTCACTAAAATTTCAAACTTGTTTATGAGTCAACTTCAAAAACTACATTGCCCTATATATAGGATGTGAACAATCTAAAATAAGTTGTTACAAAATAATTTTCTTAAAAATAAATCAGAGTCTTAGTATTACAAAAGTCAATACCTAACATTTCGTACCATTGGTTTTTTCAATTATTTGATGAATTTACCCAGCATCCATTTTTTCACTAGCTCATTAAATATTTAGATACAATTACTTTTAAGATATGACAATGATATCAAGATTCTGAAAATATAAAGTACTATAGCTTCTTGCTTTTATTTGAATTAAGTTTTTTATTTACTTTTTATCATTTTTATATTAGAAATTTAAAAAGACTATATATTTTAAATTGAAAAGACTAGTTTTAATAGGATGTGACTTTTTCACTTTTTCATATAATTAATAGTGTATTACATTAAATGTTATTAAAATGTACTTTTTCAATCATAAAATATTGGTAATCGAAAAGACTAGTTTAATAGGATGTGACTTTTTCACTTTTGCATATAATTAATAATGTATTACATTAAATGTTATTAAAATGTACTTTTCAATCGTAAAATGTTATTAAAATGTACTTTTCAATCGTAAAATATTGAAATCCGAATTACCAGTCCCACCAAAGAAGATATTTTATTTATATTCCAGGATCAATCCAGGATCAATGAATTTCAATGCGTGGTTACGTAGCTTATAATCTATCTTATTGAGGGCGAAGAAGAGTTTTCAAAGACTAATTGATATACAAGACCAATCAAAATCTATCCTTCAAATATACGATCTTATTTGATGTTCTTTAAAGGTATTCCTGTCACCTTTCATATCCTATCCCGAGGTAATTCCATTACAACATTTGCATTATCTCGAGGTAATTCCATTGTAGAACTTTCCTATGACAAATACAGTCCATTAATATATTCGGTTTTTGTGCCAGTTGTCATCTGTTCCCATCTTAATGGCCACGTAGAGCTTGCAATGATTTTAGAATCTATTAAAGTTAATAATTAATCCATTTTCGATAGTCATGATCGAGTTTTCAGCCCGCAAAAGCTGCCCGTGGAAAAATTTCTGTCGAATCCTTGTCTGTATTTGTGCGTGCCAATACAGGACCTTACTTGTAAGTCGAAACTGCCAGAATTTTTTTATTATTTTGTTGTCCGACAACCCAAACGATATTGTGCATCCTGGTTGACCTGATTTTCAAGCACGGGATCTGCCATTGACTACGTACGAGGAAGGATCTCTTAAACGATAATGTTTTTAAATTGAAATTTTGGCTTAGGTATATAATATTTTTTCTGTTTAGTGTTAAGAATGGGATATTTGTTCAATTAAATTTATTGGGAGTATAATTTCCGTCTCATTTTTAAAATATAATTCGAAATTTATATTTTGATAGATATTTAAATAACATTTTTATATCATCATTTTTATTGTTAAATTACAATTTAATAATAAAAGCTAAAATTTGAAATCAAATAACATCTGATAGCAAATTTCCCAACAGAAACCCGAAAAAGCCCTATAAAAAGAACCTTATATGTTAACCTTTTTACCCTGGCTCATTTTCCCAATCCTTCATACAAATTTGCAGTTTTGTTCAGTTTGCAAATCTGTAAAACTATTTTAAGATGATGAATGGTATCGAGAAACCTCACGTTGTGGCAGTGCCATTTCCAGCACTCGGTCACGGCATCCCTCTCCTGGATTTTGTACAGCTGCTTGCCTCCCATGACCTGACCGTCACTTGTGTCACCACCCCTGTCAATCTACCCCGTCTGAAACACCATTTAGCCCACGCTGTTTCCTCAGGGCTCGATATTCGCCTCCTTGTCCTTCCTACACCTGTTGTGGAAGGCCTTCCAGAGGGAATTGAGAGTTTCGACCAACTTCCCTCCGAGCAAGCTGGTCTTATTTTTGATCTGACCGCTAAGCTTGAACACCCCTTTAACCTTTGGCTTGAGTGCCAACTTGAAAACAAAGCCCAGCAAGGGACAGGGACGGGACCTCCTGTTTGTGTGATTCATGATGTGCTTTTGGGATGGAGTATGGAGGTGCTCCAAAAGCACAACATCCCCAGAGTGGTGTTCGGCACGTACGGGGCGTTTGGGGCGGGTCTGCTTCAATCTGCATGGCTTTCCTGGAAGAACAACGCATTGGACAAACAAGGGGACACTCTTGTGCTTAGCTTGAATCTGCCCGCTCCTGTAAGATTACATGAGCACGAAATAGATCCCATTTTGTTCGACCCCTTCCTGGCGGTGTTTTTGGGGAGGTTGCAGTCGTTCAATCAAGGATGGGGAATTCTTTTCAATACGTTTGAGCAGCTGGAGCTTGAATATCTCCAAAACTTGAGAAATCTGATCGGGAAGAAAGTGTGGTCCATAGGCCCCCCGCTTCCACCCACTTGTTTTGGTGGCGCAGTGAAAGTCAGTGCTCGAGGAAAAATGCCGGACATCAGCGAAGAGGAGCTGATGCAATGGCTCGATTCTCAAAGGTCTGAATCAGTTGTGTATATTTCGTTTGGAAGCCAAACCTTCCTCACGGAAGAGCAAAGCAAGGCACTTGCTATTGGTCTAGAAGCCAGCGAGCAGCCGTTCATCTGGGCTGCCAAAGTGCCCCCGAAAATTGAACCCGAGACATCTAGCATAGCGACTGATCCTGCTCACGCATATCTTCCGGAGGGCTTCCAACAGCGAACAAAAAACAGAGGGCTGGTCATATGGGGATGGGTGCCACAACTCGCTATTCTGTCCCACGAATCTGTCGGAGCCTTCATGAGCCACTGTGGATGGAACTCTATGCTCGAAAGCATAACCATGGGAGTCCCCTTAATTACGTGGCCGATGATTGCAGATCAACACTTCAATTCCAAACTAGCAGTGGAGTCAGGCATTGGAATCCAAATCTGCGAACATAAAACTGGAATTCCAGACGAGGGACGAGTGAAGGATGCTTTAATACTAGTTTTGAGTAAAGAGGGGGAAAAAAAAATGAAAAGAGATGCAGAAAAGTTGAAGGAGATGGCACGAAAGGCTGTTGCGTATGGAGGATCTTCTGAGACAAATTTACAGGATTTTGTGAGTGAGATTCATAAGTTGGAGATGACAAGAAAGGGGGTTGCGTGTGGAAGATCTCCGAAAGCTCGAACAGAAGATGATGTTATGAGTGAAATCCATAAGGTGAGAGTTTCCAATACTATTTAAAGCTTTCAGAGTTTGCCACCAGCCGTTGAGGGAAAAATAGGGTCGTGCTTCCAAAATATAGTATGTGCTAAGCAGCTAGGATGAGCCAATTCCCGATACGTTTGACCAGCCTGTTGGGAGCGGTGGTATGCCGCCGATAACCAGATGACCTTACATCTCTTCTTCTGCTGCTTGTAGTGGTTTTGATTATTTAGATTTTCTTTTGTTTTGTAGTTTTTTAAAGTGCAGGACAAAATAATTTGAAGTGTGATCATTCCACTTATTTTTATACAAATAATTTTATAATATAATATTATTCTAATGTATGAATGAAATAAAAATAAAAAATAATTTGTATGATAATTTCTTTAATTTTATAGATTGATTTTTTTTGATTTTTTAAATTTATTAGTAAACAAGTGCTACGAGGTAGTTGGTCCCTTTTATAATTATATAAGTCAAAGCTAAGAAATATAAAAAGATCAATCATTTTTGTATAGTTAAATAATTTTTTTGATTTCGATGTTTAAAAGATTACTCTTTTTTCAAACATGAGACGAAATAAGAGTTTATTAATATTGCAATCCAAATAATGTGAAACAAATTAAATATTTATTTCCAATAGCAAAATTTATCATAAGCTTATTGTTATAATTTACATGACTAAGAAGAAGACGTTGCATTTAAAAATAAACATTTTATTTGTGGAGACATAATTCAAACAATTAAAAAAAGTTATAAAATAAACCTATGAAATGCAAGCAACTTCACATTCAAAGTGTCCAAATGATATATTTTATATTTTTAGGATGAAGATTAAATATAATACAACAATAATTTCTTCTCTTATGCTTTCTAGTTTCTTCAATACTTCTCCAGGTATTTAATCAAACTTATTTACAATTCTATCCATATGGAATTGTTCCTAAAAGGTACCATGAATAACATCTCAAAAAAATAAATTCCTCATCTTAGCAACGAAAAGAAACATACACTACTTTGAATTTTAGAGATATGCACCTTACCGTCACTAAAACATAAGTTGATCTATAAGTCATGTGAGATCTCTGCCACATAAAAGATGATGTTCCTATTTCAAGTGCATTTCTTCTAATAAGAAGGCCATACTACAACAACAAATAAATACAATGGTGGGGACAATCAACTAGACAAACAACACCATTTAAAAGAAGAAAAATGTAAAACAATACAATTCTTGAACACATACCAAAACTAAAGTAGAAAGTCTAGCTTCATCTTTTTTAACATGCTGAAAATAAACCTTTAACAATATTTTACCAATAGCTTGAAAACACAAAACAATTTGGTTGTTGCCATTGTTGCTAACCAATTCCCTATTAGCATAATTAGATTTTGCAAACATTTTGTCGAGTAGATTAAATAAGGATTTCTAATGTCATTAGGATTGAGCACAATGAAATACTAAATATATATTTTGTAAACTTTACTTTTTCAAATTTGATAGTATGTTAAGAGAATGGTCTACTAGATAAAAATCCATAGTTTTCTTAATCAGTTTTGTATTTTATCTTATATTTATAACTTATGATAACATGAAAATGAGCATAAATGGTAGTGTACTTTAAGAAAAATATTTTTTAAATTAGTTTTTTGTGAAATGGCTAATAAAGTTTACAAATAAATTGGTTAAAGTAAAAACACTTGGAGTTTTCACTATTTTATAATTTAAACATTTAAAAAAAACTTTTCACTAGTATTGAAAATAAGGCAAATCATAAGCACAATATCAAGGCAAATCATAAACAAGGAAGATGCTGAAATTATATAGTCTATTTTTCCTAGTCATTCATAGATTAGAGAAGATAATAAATTCACTAGAACAAAGTAAAAATATTGAGGAGACAAGTATAGAGAGAGTGGAGAAAGAACTTAATTAGATATTTGAACATTTGTTTTTGGATGGTTTAAGTAGTATTTCATTTAGCCATAGAAAGTAGTTAACTTAAAACATTGAAGAAACAAGTATAGAAAGTGGAAAACAAACCTAATTAAATATTTAAACATTTATTTTTGGGTGGTTTAAATAGTATTTCATCTAGCCATAGAAAGTAGTTAGCTTAGTGTCCTTATTGCAAACTAAATGCAAGGCGTTATGTGAAATTGAATGTTGAAAGAATATAAGATAGAGTGGAAAATAAAATTCAAAAGTTTTATTATCTGAATAATAAGAGCTTAAGTACAAGATTGAAAGATTATTAGAAGCTGACATGAATAGACTTTTTTTAAAATCTCTTTTCAATGAATATTTCCATGAAGTTACTAAAATAAAAATTAAACTCGACATGATACATTTCGAAACATGATGTAAGAACCCTTTTAGTCAGATATTAGAATATCACTACCCCTTTAGTCAGATATTAAAATATTACTCCAAAAATTATTTTTGTACACCTCCCGGTTATATCTTCTGAAAATATTTTAACTTATTTCAAGACATACATTCACAAATACAATTAATGTATATTAAATATAATATGATAAAAAAAATTGACATTCCAACTTATATATGTAATTAGATTAAAAGTCAACTAGTTTCTTTAAATTTCACTTAACATGATTTCATAATTTCATCCATTTACAAAATCATATTACACATTCATTTACATAATCAACGTTTGCATTCACAATATGTGACTAAGTATAATAACTAAAATAAGCATTTTTTTTCTTCTTTTTAAATTAAAATTACAAATATGTTTACATCTATTTGGAGCATAGGTAAGTACACACATTTAGGGGACAAAAAAAGTCTACCCATGGACATCATTATTCTAAAATTTCTAAAATTTAAATCTATATAGATAATTTGAGATGGCTACAGTCAAAATTTGAAGATGGTATTAAAATATGAACTATAGAATTTCGAGTCTAGTTTTAAAAAAACTATTTTTTTTGAAAAATAGTTAAGTATAAATAGGTCAAACATATAAAATTTGAAGAGGACCTCCTAATTTTTCAAGAAAACATAGTAGATAATGGCCGTGTGGCCCACCATATTTTGAGCATCATTACATATTGTTTGAAACCCTTTAGTGAATATTTAAATAAGATCTTCTACTATGTTATGATTTTTTTTAAAATATTTTTTCAATGAATATTTTTTTTATTAATTTTGCAATTAAGTAGATCCTGAAAATTGACAAAAAAATGGATAGCCAGCCGTGCCCCCTCCCCTAACTACCTACAAAAAATGAAAAATTGATATTTTTTAAAAATGTGTTTAGAATTAGGCGTAGTTTGTTACCATATAATTTGTTTTGCACTTGGATCAATGAAAAAATATATAAACATGAATAGACATGTAGTGGCTCAAAAAAGGTGTAGTTAGAAATAAATATAGTTTGAACCCTTAAAATATCTAAAAATTATAAAAATCATATATTTGGAAAGAGGATAGTGTGCTCGTCATGATGATAATACTTTTTTGAATTTTGATGTGGAAATCCATAGCGTATTTGGTGATTGAAGTTGAAATTTCTTTGTTTTTTTCAAAACTCCCCGTCTCAACTGTAGATGCACAGTCACAACCCTTTGGCTTAGAAATCCAAACCATTTCTGAGCCTAGAGGCTCAATTTTGAATTCAAACTCAAATAATGTGTAACATGAATTTGACCATATATCTGATCTATTGCAACCAGGTAGAAAATTAACCTTTATGTACTATTTATTATCATTATCTATCTTCATAATGTCATTAAAAATTGTTTTTTCACTTATTGTAGATGAGGACAATGAAGAGGGAATAAATTACTACTTATGTCAGTGTGTAGATAGAAATAAAAAAATTGACTTCTCTAATTGTAGATAGAGAAAACACTGATTATCCTACTGGGTCTGTGGTAGTCACTGGAACTTGGTTTCTATGATATCCTATAAAAATTCAAATGTATGATTTTTTGAAGACTTTGAAATACATAGGAAGATACTGAACTATTCAAATTTAGTTCTTGCAATGAATATTCAATTACAAAAGTATCATGGGAGGCCAAAAAATAGGAATATATGCAATTTTCATGAGTCAGACCATGAAGTTATTCTTGATACTATAAATATTAGAGCAGTTCCAACTGGTTCACCGGATTGAAATGCATAGGTATGTTGACTTGTAAAATGTAGATGTAATCAATTTTACCAAATGTTTTTGATTTTATAGGTAGTATGTGCATAAATTTCATCTTTAATTACTTGATAATATTTTTTTTAGGTTAGTGGTGCCAAATAAGATTCCAACTTCATGTGGTTGCAACCATTAGTAAATAATTTCATATTCTTGAAGCTAAGAGAAGCTTACTAAAAGCACTTGGTGTTTTTGTGCTCCTAAATAATTGCTCATGACAAGTCTTTTTCTCCTTATAGCCTTCCAAACACATAAAAATCCTTGTTTAGAATGATCTACATGGCTTATAGCTAAACCAAATGCATTAAAATTTCTTCAAATGGCATTATATACCAATGTTACACACAAAACAAACACACTTTTCATTGATTTGTATATTTTCATTGGTATGACATTATTGAATAGTAGTGAAAATGCACTTTTAGGTGAAATTAGATGTCATGATCATTGGAAAACATGTAATTTACCTATATATACCTACTCAAAGTGATGGATTTTAACCTATAGGTTCCAAAGGCAAAAATGCTAGTTGTAGGTCAACAAGTTATCTCTTCACTGCCAAAACGTTACATTTTAGGACCTGTTAGTATAACTTCTACCATAAATTTATCTTAGAGGTGTTTTAAACTAGATTCAAGGTGTAATTATAGGGCTTTATATGACTTACAGTTTTGGTTTTATGCATGCCTGAAGCTAGGCTAAAAATCAACATCTTTCTTATATTGGGAAGGGTGTTCTTAAGCTTGGAATGGGTAGTAGGTTTGTCAACCAGGTCATATGGGAGGCTAAGAACCTATTCTTAGATATTATCCACCCCTCCATAGGTGTTATTAGTGCAAGTTTCCATCCAATAAGTATCTAAAATGGAGTTCTTGGACTATAGCTTCAACTTTGGCAACATTTATTGTCAGTGTTTTCATGCTCTTGAACAGTAATGAAAGTGCCCTTTAGGGTGAAATTGGATGTCACAGTCATTGGAACACATTTAATTTGATTATATAGTTGTGATTAAAGTATTAGATTTGAACCTACAAGTCTTGGAGGCAAAAACACTAGTTGGAGGCCAACAAATTGTCTCTTCACTGCCAAAAAGTTACATTTTAGGACCCATTAGTGAAACTTCTACAATGGATTTATCTTAAACATGATTAAAAATAGATTTAAGATGTTATTAGAGGGATTTCCAAAGTATATGAAGGATCTTATGGATTATCCATATGACTTCTAGTTTTGGTTTTATGCATGCTTGAAGTTAGGCTAAAAATCAACATCTTTCTTATATTGGGAAGGGAATTTTTGAGCCCAAAATGGGTGGTGGGTTTTTTGACCAGGCCAAATGGGAGACCAAGAACCTAGTCTTGGATGTTATTTGCCCCTTCAAATGTGTTGTTAGTGCCATTTTTCAGCCAACAAGAACCAAAAATGGAGTTCTTGGATTGTAACTTCAACTTTGACAACATTTTTTGTCAGTGTTTCCATGCTCCTAAACAGTAGTAAAAATGCACTTGTCGGTGGAATTGGATGTCATGGTTATTATAGCATGTATAATTTTCCTATATATAAATTATCAAAGTGATTAATTTACACTTGTGGGTCCTGAAGGAAAAAATTCTAGTTGGAGGTCAACACATTGTCTCTTTACTGCCAAAAAGTTGTATTTTAGGACTAGTTATTGCAACTTCTACCACATATTGCTCTTAGAGGTGATTCAGACCAGATTTAGGTTAAAATTAGAGGGATTTTCCATACACAAGAAGGATATCATGTTTCATTGATAAGAATTATAGTTTTGGTTTTATGCATGCCTAAATTTAGGCTAAAAATCAACATCTTTATTGTATTGGGAATTCTTGAGCCAAAAATGCATGGTGGGTTTGTTGACTGAGCCAAATGTGAGGCCAAGAACCTAGTCCTAGACATTATCCACCCATTTATACATGTTGTTAGTGCCATTTTTTAGTCATCAGGCACCATAAATAGAGTTCTCAGATCGTACCTTCAACTTTGACAACATTTGTTGTAAGTGTTTTCATGCTCTTGAACAGTAGTGAAAATGTACTTGTAGGTGAAATTAGATGTCAAAATCATTGGAACATATGTAATTTACCTATATATATGTGTTTGAAGTGATGGATTTGCACCTGTGGGTCTTAGGGGCAAAAATGCTAGTTGAAGGTCAACAAGTTGTCTCTTCACTACCAAAAAATTGTATTTTAGGAGCCGTTATTGCAACTTCTACCATAGATTTATCTTAGATATGATATAGAATAAATCTAGGGTGAAATTAGAGGTATTTTCTATGCACAATAAGTATATTATGGTTCATCTATATGACTTAAATTTTTGGTTTTATGCATGCTTGAAGTTAGGCTAAAAATCAACATCTTTCTTGTATTGGGAAGGGCATTATTGAGCCCAAAATGCATGGTGGGTTTGTCGACTACGCTATATGGTAGGCCAAGAACCTATTCCTAGTTGTTATCCACCCCTCTAGATGTGTTGATAGTGACATTTTATTAGTTGGAGGCCATGAAGAAGTTTAAAAGACCTAATTATCCAAGTGAACCATATACACGTGGCTAGAAGCTAGTGCCATTGGAATTGGGTTTCAAGACCTTTGAAAGGTTTGTTTGAAGCTTTTAAAAGTTTTCCAATTTCAAAAATCCTTTAGGAGGATACTAATCAGGCAAGGATCCTATTAGGCCTTCTAGGCCTAATTAGGCTAAATTTTCATGCCAAGGGGTATCATGGACCAAATAGAGCCAAGTGTTTAAAACTATTGATGCAAGAGCATCCTTTGTATAAAATAGTGTGGTGTCCATGTGAGAGTTTTAAAGTGTTTATTAGTTTGGTTTCCAAATGATAAATGATTGAATACACAGTTAGCTTGAGGATAATACCCTATTTTCACAATTGATGTCTTTTGCATTCTCTTATGTCAAGAAATGGAGAGTTTCATTTGAGACCACATGGTTGGCCATTGATTTGGTAGAATATGAGAATGGGGAAAGGTTGATATATTAATATAATATCCTTCAAAACCTTAAAATGGTTGGTAATTGTTCTCAAATTATTTATATCCTAAAGGTGCATTAAAACCCCTGTTTTCATTCATATATTGTCTAGTGAAGGGATGTGTGGATATAATCATATGATAGGTTGGTATGTTGGTGAAATATACACACAAGCATGAGAAGATAATTCATAATAATGACATAGGCGAGTCACAAAATGTATGAAAGTACACAGTCCCTTAAAAACCTACATAATCAACCAAAAATGTACACAATCCATTGCATTTTATTGTGTTTGGGTATTGGATGGATTGAACAAGGCTTATAAATAAGTTGGATAGACATAAGGGTTAAAAAAGACCTATATTTGGTATTTAGGTCCTTTAAAACCTTATTAAACTCAAGAACTGGAATTATATAAGCTCTTGGGCTTATATAGAGGAAGAGAAACACTAGATTAGGGTTTTGATATATTAGGGAGTTTTAACCATGGAAAAATTCTAAAAAATTGTAATAATACCTAATTAGATGTGAGGAAAGTGAATCAATAGGATTTATATTGAAAGGGCCCCATATAATATGGTTTTTAGATCTATGGGTGTGCTTAAGGGATAATTAGGCCTAATGGAAAGATGGGTTACAAAGGAAGTGTGCTCTAAGTGTGGAGTTAGGGAATGAAACTTTTAAAAAACCTATAAGTGGATATAAGGTGGATATAAATGTTATTACATCTTGAAAATATTTCCTATTTTGACTAAACAAAGAGGAAATGCACAAAAAAGGTTGTAAGCCTATGATTGTCCTTATGAGCCTTATATGTGGAATTGAAGGTTGAAGTGTGTTTGAGAAATTGGAAGAGGTTAATGAAAATGTGGTAGGGTCAAATAATACCAACCAAGACAAAATATTGAGTGATTGAGACCTATACCAAGATTTAGTATTTGAGACCTAAGAGAATAGCCTAACAAGAAGCTAGTGAAAGCAAGAGAGGAAGTTTGGGAATGGAGTGAATGGTGTGAGTTTAGAAATGAATGTAAGTTTCATGAGAGAGGTAAATTATATAAATAAGTTATTATAAGATACAAATAACATATATATAGTGAAGGAGGCTATCCTAGATGAGGAATGCTTGCAGGAAACCTAGTTTAAACATGAAGAGATTTGGTCATTAAAGCCTATTAGAATCTAGTGTCAGATAGATTAAAAGAGTAAATTTAAGATGAATGGTTTGATGTGAGTGGATGATTAATATCCATGTATATCCTAATGGTATATAATAACAATTCAATAAGCTAAGAGCGAGAAAGTTGACAAGCAAGAGGAGTTAAAGAAGATAGGAAGACATATTGAAGGGTTACATGAAGGTAAAGGAGGTTAATAAAATATTTAAATAAAATTCACATTATTATATCTCAAAACAAGTAAAAAGGGAAGGAATCTTGGTTTTTAAACTTGACCAAGTAGGCAACATGTCACCAGTTTTTGGCAAAATGGGCCTACAGGCCAAAATATGCATGATCTAATCACAAAATTTGGTGGAGAGACTAATTATGAAATAATATACATATTAGAAATATTTTTTTTATGTTTTTTTAATAAATATAAACAATATTTGTTTTATCAAAGTCAACCCTGTGTGTAATCACGATCAACATTGAAGCTTGCCTTGGAGGAATTGGCCATTTTGGGGCATCTACAGGTCAAGTCAAAGCATGAAATCTGGTAATAATGGTATCCAATACCAATAAAATAATACAATTACATCCTAAAGGTCATAAAAAATGTGAAATTACTCACTATTCCTACACATACCTCTTGCAATCAGCTGGTAACCATTGGAGACCAAATGAAGCTTTTGTCAGTTTTGAGTGATAATGAAGATTTTAAGCATTAGAGAGGTATTAAAATGGTATAATAATATGTTTTAAACCTAATTTGACATATTTATTTTATAACATTCAAGGTTTCAATCAAATATTTGAATAAAGACAAGTTTAGGCATGTAGGAAGCAAGCAGACAGTTCAAGGTAAAGTTTGCTAAAAAAGGTCCATAGAACAAAATATGCATCCAAAAGATTTTAAATTTGGTAAGATTGGTGATAATTACCTAATCCATATATATATATATATATATATATATATATATATATATATATATATATATATATATATATATAGGTCATACACAACCCCCTTCATGTCTCATGACAATCATTATTGGTGTAAGCATGTTTCTTGGAGGTTAAGGTATAGAAAAGGGTTAAAATATTATGGAAGTGTTTGAAAACAATAAAATTATTATTTTGATCCTATAAAACACATTTAAAGAGTGTTCACACTCCAAAATCCATGCAAAACCCATAGGCAAGCTCGAAACCTCATAAGCAATCTCAAAGGCATAAAGAACAAAGTTGGATTTTTGTTCATTTAAAGGGGAGAATAAAAGTTGAGTCAGGAAAATAACATGTAAAAATGGTGTTTTAACCTCATATCATCTTAGAGGTGTCCAATAACTCTAATATGTTTTCACCTACCTGTAGATGTTCATATTTGGAGGATGCTTCAAAAGGTCAAAGGTGAGTTTTCATTACTTTTGAATGTTATAGCTTGGTACAAGGCTTGGATAACCTTTATTTTGTTTGAAAGACATTGATAAAGTAGGTCTTAGCTTGTGGAAGTATCAAATTATGATTTTGACCTATTGAGAGTCAATTATGTGCATAAGCCTAAAAACATGATTTGGAAACTTGAGTCTAAATCTCTTTAGAAATCAATAAGGGAATTGATTTATTATGTGGTTAAAATTTAAATATATCTCTTGTGATTATATATAATATTCACATGATATTATAAACCAAGGTTATATAATAAACTCATTGAGGATCAGATCTAAAGGAATGTGTTGAATTGAATCTTCACATGATAGTCTAAACCAATCTAACATAATAATCTTTTGTTATAGACCTATAAGGTGTTGAATTATGAAATATATTTACAAATTCCCAGGAAAGGAATATAGAGTTAATATTGCATATAAATATCATCAGATAAAGTAAATAGAGTAGATGATTGTCATCACTCTGTCCACAATAAATTCACATATTCAAAACAAGATTCTACATGTAAGAAACTTAGAGTTCTGGACCTGCAAGAAACTGTAGATGACCATGAGCATACAAAAATAATTTAAATGTAATCACTAATATTCTTTATTTATTATAAGGGTCTATTTTACTTAACCCCACTCCATGCACAAGACTTAGAATCGAGATAAGTGACTAAGTTTATAACAATTACCAATCTAAGACTGATTTAATCACTGATATAGGATTCAATTAATGAAAATATAGGTTCAACACCTGTTAATTATTATTTCATTTCCATTATTATAGAAACAAATATTGGTAAGAACAAGAAATGTCAATACTTCTAACTTTAGGGTTTGTCATACCAATCTGATTTACAACATTATCCTAACAAGTTATTCTAAATCTCATAACATTTATAATCTTTAAGAATACTTCAAAACCAATCATTCATAATACTTTGAACACAAGTGATTCAAATAAGATTTAATTTATTGGTTTTCTTAAATATTGAGGTACACAATAAGAATTATATGTACAAATGCCATATAAAGGCATACAATGTCAATAATATATGCATTGCCATATAGAAATACAAAAAATTACATCATATATAACAAAATACTATCTAATGTCGGATGAATACATCATATACACATGTATAATGCCAAAAATGCATACATTTCCATATAGGCATACAAAAAAGTACATCTACAACATCCTAAGCATCAAATAGTCTCCCTTTCTTTGCCTTCTTTGAAGAAGACTCTCCCTAGGATGCCCTGCTTATAGATGGAGATATCTTGGATGCCTTGGATTGCTCCAAGGTTTGAATATAGGTACTATGATCATAGATTTATTACAGTCAAACCTATTTAAATATACAAATTATTATAAAATTAACAAGTATACATGAAACCAAGTTAATAACATCATTTTAAACTATAATAAAATAAATCATTTAGACATGCATTTACCACAATCTTATGGTCCTTAATTTATCTTTGACACTCAACTAGGTCAGTGCTAAGTTTATCTACATGAATAGGCATGTCAAATGGTGAAGAAACATGAGGAGATGCTATATTATTCATCTGAATTGGACTATCAAATATCATATGACAACCCTACATACATAATACATTCGTGCATATAAGTTATATTTACCCAAGTATATAGTTAAATTATTAAAACAAAAGTAATAAATTAAAATCTATAATTACAAGTGAATATACATACGTTAGTGAGTGCTTGTATAGATGACATTATAAAAAAAATGCCCGACTCTGTCTCAACTTGCAATGGAGGAGTGTTTAACCTAGTCATTAGCTAAACAAACAACCTAATAATTAATAACTTGGGTAATTATTGATTAAATAAGTTGCTAACAAACTTAGTATTACATAATAAATGAAAAAATATAATGAGGTCATGGGAGCATGAATGTGACAAGTGGATATGTGCAACATGTGAATTATAACACCACATTGAAGGCAAGAAATGTCAATTTCATGAGGGAGAATAACAAGACAACAAGGGAGGATTTATGAGTGAATTTTTTGAAATTGAGTAATTTAATGCAAGTTAGGTGTTGAAACATCCTTGATACAAATAGATAGATTCATTTGGATGCTTGTATAGATTTGTTGAGGTAGTGACTTGGTATAGTTGAGGATAGTCTTATGAGCAATGGTGTCTAAGTTGATTTTTTTTAAAATTTTGATCATGTTAACACCTTGAATACTTTGATTATAGACATTCATTACTTTTTAGTCCAAATGAGTACTGGTGTGATAAAAAAGCCCTTAGAAATAGTCATTATGATAAGACAAGTAACCTGTATAGGTGTTTTTTGAGAAGTTTGTAATTTGAGTTTTAATTAGGTTAAGACACGTAGAGTGATAGGTTGTTTTTATGGGGGACATATATAAAATAATTTTAAGAGTGTCTAGAACCTTATAAAATAGGTCTCATCAAAATCTAAATAAACATACAGAAAATATAATTGAATATTGTAGAGATAAGAGTGAGTGGATAGTCTTTTTTACAAGTGTGTGATTTTGGTTGTCCTATAGGTGATGTTAGGTCAAATATATATCCTTATATTGCCCTCAATTTTTCCAAGGGAAGGTATATATGTATACAGTGCAAGTAGGTTGAGGTAAAAAAGGGTGCTATAGTCTTATCAACACTTGATATTCATTTTAGGGGGATTTTTCTGATGAAAGGTGCTATAGTCTTAGAGTCAACATGTCACTTGAGTGATGAAAGTGAATGGATATAGATAGTCCCTTTCCCCCAACTATATATAGTAGGTATTTGGCTCCCCTAAGTAGGTGGTGGTAACAAACTACTCAACCCCATCTATCTATATGGGGTTTAGGTCCCCTATTTGTATATGGTTACAAGGCCTATGCCATATACATATAGGCTATAGTTTATAGTCAACACTCTCCCAAAAAACCAATGGGATATAATGGCATAATATATATAGATCTACTAATATAGAGGGGCATGCTATCTCTTATCAAATGGGATCAAACGATTATCCCCAATTGAGATTGAGATCCTATCAATCCAAATTGACTATTTTTTATTGAGAGCCTATGAAGCATAAGAAGCAATAACATTTGAAAAGTGGGATCACGTGAATTCCAATTAAAACTAAAGATTATGAATATTTTAGGAGTGAGATAGATAGGGGGATAGATCAACCCACTATTCCCCATCAGGATCAAGGGTTTATCTTCAAGTGGGATTGACCTGCCTCTTTATATAAACAAATATTTAGAGTCTAGTTAGAAGTTGGAATTGACTAGGTACAATTGGATCAAGAGGCTATGATATCTAAATTTATAACTCCATAAATAGAGATGAAATTGTTACACTCCATTGGAATTGAATTGCTAGCTATGACCATTTTGGATATCAATCATAGATATTGAGCTGCTATATGTGATTAGGATAACAAGGAATCAAGTGGTTGGCTATGAGGTCAGTATTTAAAAGAAAGGAGTGGTGTGCATAATGATGAAGACATGCTATGATCATTTGGGATTGATAGAAATATATTATACCAAACAATTTTTATCAAATGAATTACACACACACACATCCAATCCTACTGATTGGGATTGACCTGCTGTGGGAACTACATATAATGGGATATAAAGCAAATGCTCAGCTCAATATTTTGGTTATTGATATCATAGTTTGAAAGTCAAAATAAAATCAAAAAATTTGAGATGAAAGATGATCTTCTAGCACTACGCCAATCCATGTTAATATATCAAACAATAAAAGGTCCAATAAAATTATATTAGGTATTTTATATTTTATTACAAAACATATACCAATGATGCAATTAAGGTGTATGAATGTACATATAGATTATATAACATTCACTTGAAACTTTATCTTTGTAAATGTATATGGTGTCGTATTGACATGGATATATGTACTAGTGGTTGGCCCACTACCTAGCTCAGTAAATTAAACTTGTGATGTCGAAGGCAATGTCTCCTCCTAGAACATAAAATAAATACATATATATTATTCAATTTAAATATTTAAATTAATTTTTACCTTTTTAATTTGCAAATATAACTTAAGAATTTAACATGAAATTTATATAAAAGATACTTGCATGTGTGTAGAGAGTCCTAACGTATCCAAACCAAATGTGTATACCAACAACTCATCAGTCAAGACCATATCCTCTAAGCTCCTGAAGTGCCACCATAATCATCTAAAGGTCCAATACATATAAAACCATAACATCTACATTGGTGGGGTTGGGTATGACCACTAGGTGGAGTATCATGAGCATATATCTTTGAAATCCTACTCGTATGATAAATGAGTGTATCATTAAGTTCACTAAGTGCATACAAAGTGTCTATATCCACAACCTCCTTCACCATAGAGGGAATCTCTGAAAGAAGTGTATTTTGGGTAGGGATCCTTAAAGGCTGATTAGGTGCATAATGTGAACCTAGTCAATCCTACATGAAGCCTTCCTTGGCTTTAAAACTCGCCATAGTCAAAATAGTTTAGAATTTCATTGAGGACAAATGTACAATAGAGTTTTCTCAAAAAGTACAAAGGGACCTCATGGTTATTACAAGGTGGATATTCAAACACCATCCACCATCACTCCCAAAAATTGGCTTTAATCAAATTATGTTGGCATCGATGGATTGGGAAATGTTTGGTCATTATGAGAAATGGTGCATTGGTGGTTAGGTCGATAAATAAGGCACACATTTGTTATTTAGTTATTTATTTCTTCTTCACCTCATATGTTGACAATTAGTCAGCATAGTAATCCATACAACTATCCCCATATGAGTTCCATCTATCAATTTGACTTGTTATCTAGTCAGCTTGACCTAATACTAACTATAGGGTATTGGCCAAATAAGTGTAGTGGGTGTTTATGGAAGTGGGCTCCCTCATTCTCCTGATTATCTACTCAATTTCAATTTTGTTCTCCAATATGTGAGAAGCTATATTCTTTTGATCTCCTGGGGGATCTAGTGTAACTATAAGAGGGTTTGGTAGAGGATTATGAGGGTTAGGAAGGTTGGGCAGAGGGTTAGGTGAAGGATTAGGTGGATCATACTAACCTATTAGATAAAAATTAAAAATAAAACTATGCAAAACATTCACAAAAAAATCAAAAAAGTTGATTTAATATAAAAAACTTACCTCTTCTTCATGGTGGCATCATTGATATCGTGAATGTAGGAGAAAAGAAAAATCAATGATTTCCATGCGAGATAGAGGGAAAATTATGAGTTAGAGGGCAAAATGTGAATGCTAAAGAGAAAAACATGACTGCTAAGGAGAAGAAGTGAAATGAGAAATTATATTTTTAAAATGTTCAGGTAATGTGTACACACTCCTTTTAATTATAGGAATGCGTACACATTCCTATAATGCATACGCATTCTTATTATACATTATTTATACTAAAAATGCATACAAATTATGTAATAATGTGTATACATTGTTGGGTATGTCCAAGGATTGTCCCCCAACTCCATGCACATACCTGCATAGTAAATCATCTTTCATGACCAAAGTAAATTTAATGTGATATACAAATCAAAACTAATATCATGGGGCCATATCAGATTAACATGTTAAAATGTGTACAACATTAGTAAATTATTTATCTTTCATATATGTTTTAATAAGACATGATTTTATCTTTTCAAATAAAAATACAATATATTAATTTTTTTTGTCAAAGATAGTCATATAAGAGTAAGTCTTCATAAAATAATCCATACAAACATTGAAGAGGAAGGGAATCATCATAGGGTTTATTTCTAACCATATATCATTTTAAATCCCCACACACCACTCATTTTTGAGAGTGTCCCTATCCTTCATAATAAATATAAATGTGGAAGTGTCAACAATAAAGAGAAAAATGTGTATATAATTAATATTTTAACTAGCTCCATGTAGCATAAATAAAGTCTTGACAGTGAACCAGAGCATGAAATATATAACACTCCTAATACTTATTAACTAACTATGCAAATGGCTAGAAGACTTAGGAGTCAACGAGTCCACCTTGTTTCTTCTAGAATCAATAATCACTTCCTAATTACATAGTCAAGCTAAAACTAGTTATTTCTACATTCCATATAATGAACTTACCTTCCTAAGTTCAAAACCATAACCAAGCCCATCTTGCCTAATAACAATCAATAATATAATGATATTCATACAAATACTCATGACTCAACATGAAAACTATCTTTGAGAAGTGTGAAAATGATAATGCATCGTGTTGGTGTCCAATACCACCCACACGAAGCATTTGCATCCTACCACTTCACCGAAGACTATTCTAAACCATATAAATAAATAAAAAAATGTGCTTGAAATATAATATGTCACATACCACCTACATAATGTAACATCGTCCATTCACCCTATTGTAATGTCCCTTTTAGGGTAGAATTAGAATAGTTTGGATTTTCCAACAAGCCCTAACATAAACACATGCAACTTTAAATTTTATGATTCAAATTCCAAGTGTTGGATGAATATTTTTTTAGTTAGCTGTCTGATTGAGAAAAATAGGTCTCTTCACCACATCAAGGGAGATGGGTCGGCCCAATGTGCATGTTTACTACATCATAGGTGGACCAATCTCTCCTCTCATCAAGGGGAGGTTCCCTATAAATATGTATGAACTATAATACTATATATATACGCAAAAAATAATATTTAGGGGTAGAATAACACCATCCATCTCTCTTTTTTTAGATATGATGCTTATAAATAGATAAGAAAATCTAGGTGAAAACACTGAAGGCACTTCTCTTCTTTCAGAAGTGATCTAGCAAGAAACAATAGGAGTTCTTTCAGGAAGTGACAAGTAGCTGGTAATAGGGAGCATAGTAACCAATAGACTAAAATGTAGCATAAAGTCTCCACCTCGACTGTCCAAGAGTGAAATATGAAGGACAATGAGGGCACAAAGTCATCCCAAGGTCCTTTACACATGAACAAAAAACAAACACACACTGAAGACAACTATGACAACACAAAGTCTGAAAGTAACTAGCTTCAGGACATCTTCCTCATCACTTCCACTAGATCTGATTGTTAAATTGCATAAACAAGAATAAATTCAGGAAATAGACATAGAAATAATCTCTTAGAATGACAAAAGCTATAACAACACAAAGTCTGAAAGTAACTTACTTTCTGATTCAAACAAAGAAATATGATGAACAATCTGAGCTCAAAGTCTCAGTAATGCCTTTCAATTTGGGCAGAGTTTTGCTTCTGATGACAAAAAAGATCTCTAAAATGACATAAGAGAATACAATATATAACAGCCAAGAAAGGCTTGGTGCTTTGTTTTATGGAACGGCCCATGTCGCACTCAATGCATTGAATGCATTTTCAATTTTGTCAAAGAGGGCCATGTTGAAATAGGGTGGCCACCTTAACTATGGCATGTTGATTCATCTCGAATGTCTTCTCCTAGGCCTGAGTCATCTATTATGTCACTTGATATTTGCACAACTATCCACTTCGCCTTTACTCCAAAGGAGACAAAAAGGTTGCACCTTCAATGTTTACAGGCCCAAATATCTACTTGGTGGACTGTTTCACCTACTGGAATAACTACTACGTAGATATTTGAGGTCTTCCCCCTTTTTTGCTATAATTTGAGCCCTCAGGCTATCTTCTCCCCTTTCTTGTTCTTTTGGTTCTTCCTCTCGCCCTGAAGGTCTTTGAATGCATTCGGGTCTACGCTTAAGCCTACAAAGATCAACAATTATCTCATTGCCACAAATTTGACATCTTCAAGCCCGTCATCATTTGAAAGCCAACGACTAGTGGTTATCTTGAATTTGATGGCTGTGGGCCCGTCATCCTCCTTAGCAATTCCTTCATTTCTTTCCCACTTGCTTTGGCCACTTTTTGTTGATCCCAACAAGTGACACATGGCGTGTTCCACTCTGAAATAGGTGAGGACACGTGGTAGCATCCACTTAACTTATAGAGGCTTTAGGTGCCTTTTAAGAGTCATATGGAAGGTAACACATGGTGGCTTCCATAGGACTTTAGAAACACTGTAGAAATGTTCAAGACTCATTTAGATTCACGCAAATACAGACACTTGTCGTGCTTTGTTGAGTTATAATGGGATATGTGGCACATTCCACTACTTTTTAAAAACAAGTTATAATGGGTCTCAGTAGATGACACTTGGCAGCTTCCACTCATTTTAGTAACTCACTCAGGGTCCACCATAGTCTTTACTCAATAATGAAACCAAAGGAAGACACAGCGGTCGTTGACACTTGGTGGCTTCTACCAAGCTTTTCAAGGGACACATGGTGACTTCTATAGTTTCTCAAAAAATCACATAAAAACCTTTTGCATTGGCCACTTGGCACCTTCTGTGGGACTCTGAGGGAAGCTTATTGAAAGAAGCTATGAAACTCAGATGTAGACACTTATCGCACTCCATCGAGTTATAACGGGACACAAGGAAGATACTAAAGATGTTGACACTTATCGGCCTCTATCGAGCTTTGCAAGGGACACGTGTCACATTTTTCTACTTTTAGAAAAACATATTGAAGCCTTCTGTAGTTGCCATTTGTCACCCTCCATGGAACTCTACAAGGGACATGTGGCACGTTCCATTCTTGAGTTTTTTTCTTTTGGGCATTCCTTTTAACCGCTTAATTGAAACTGATCGATTGAATATTTGAACTGTTAAGCGATTGAACTTGGTGGATTCTGACAAAGTGCTTGACTCTTTGAAGCTTGCCGTGGGTGTTGAACCAATCTTGAAAATGCCTAGGTGTTGGAAATTTGCCCCTTTTGATTGAACTCACCTATTATAGCCATTGAACCCTTTGAACCTACTAGTACCTTTACTGAAAAAGTTTTGAAAAATGAGGAATTTGAAAGCTCAGAACAAATTTTTGAAAAGGGAAGAGAGGATTTTGGCCTGTTGAACCAAAATAGTTCAAACATTGCCCTAAAAATGAGTGACATTTTTAGGGACAACAACTGGTTCCAGTTGGGGAACTTCCTTTAGTTGAAAACTTGAAACAACAGAAGGGAGTAGAAAGCTAGAATCTCCAGTGCCTTCAAAGTATGCCATTAGGCTATGGAATCATGCTACCAAAAAGAAAGGCTTCAAAAAATGAAAACAAAAAGAACAAAATAGAACAAAGACTATACAAATATACATATGTACAGATGATTTTATCTGATACTTCAAGAGTTGAATTACTTCAGATGCTGCCCACTGTGAGGCAGAGAAAAGAGCGTGCCATCTTGATACTTTAACAGGAAGCTATTTTAACCATTTAGTTGATGGATAATGAAAAGGCCCCTCCAAAGAGAATCAAACTTCCCATGCATCCCCTTTGGTTCTCTTCTTTTGTCCCACAACATGACTTGATCTCCAATCTGGAAATCACAGTTCTTTGCTTTCTAGTTGAAGAGCTTCTTCACCAGACTTTGATGGGCAGCAATTTGGTCCACCACCATGGTTCTCTGCTCATCTAGCTCAGTCAGGCACATGATCCTCTTATCAAGGGAGCTTTCATACGTTTGATCTTCAATTGCCTTAGCCAATTTCAATGCTGGAAATTTGAGGGTGATTGGTATCTCAGCATTGAGTCCATATAAAGAAGTTGGAAAGGAGACATACCAATTGCCCTTTTTGATGTAATTCTATCTACCCACAAAGCATCAATCAATGCTTTATGCCATGTCCTTTGGTTGTCATCCACCAGCTTCTTGATGATAGTCACTAGGTTATTGTTACTTGATTTAGCTTGTCCATTCCCTTATGAAAAGTAATCAGAGGAGTGGGAGAGATTGATCCCATAGTAAAAATAGAATTGAGTAATCTCCTGGGAAGTGAAACAAGCTACATTGTTATTGAAACAAGCTACATTGTCAGTGACAA
Organism: Torreya grandis; assembly: GCA_037957365.1. NCBI lineage: Eukaryota > Viridiplantae > Streptophyta > Pinopsida > Cupressales > Taxaceae > Torreya > Torreya grandis. The sequence continues at coordinate 3,249,240 of JARHVA010000099.1, read as the reverse complement.
TCTTGGTTGGAACCCTAAACTTGGTAATGATGTTCTCTTTGAGGAATTTGCATACTACTTTTGAAGTAGCATGCTTGGTTGGAATTGCTTCAACCCACTTGGTGAAGTAGTCTGTGGCTGTAAGGACATAATCATGTCCAACACTTGAAGATGGGTTTACATCACTAATGAAATCAACTCCCCATTGCTAGAATGGCTCTTCTATGACCAATGGCTTGAGAGGTAGGGTAACTAACTTGGGTCTCCCAACAAATTGCTAGCATAGTTCACACCTTCTTACCCATTTGTAAGCATCTTGAAACAAAGTAGGCCAGTAGTACCTAGCTCACAAAATTTTATGGGCAGTCACAGGGGAAAAAAATGTCCTCCATAGGCCAGATTGTGGAAGGACTTCAAAAGTTGGCTCTGCTACTTTTTGTCCATGCAGCGAAGGAATACTCCATCAAGGTTCCTCTTGTATAGGCCATTGCCCTAGAGTACAAAATTTGTAGCTTTCAACTTGATAGTCCTCCTTTATTTATAAGATAGGTGAGTAGGACACTCACCATAAGTAAGGAAATGAGCAATACCTGAATACCACTCATTTGTAGTGGAGACAAACAAGACTGTTGGCATGTCTTCTTCTTGTGATTCTTCATGCTCTGTTCCTTCTGGCTTGTTATCAACAATTAATTAGCATAGGCCTTTTCCCCACACTAGCTTCATTGATTTGATGACTAGATCAAACTCTTAGATTTTTGTTATCCAATTGCCTCTTTTCATCCCAAACTTTTACTGAGTTACTATGGATTTAATCGTGGTATCAGGAACCAAGGCAGTAACATGTGAATTTAGGATGTAGAAGCGGAAATGCTTCACTGCCTATGCCACTGCATATGCATGCTTCTTCATGTTTGAGTACTTCAGCTCATGAGCTTTAAGAGGAAAAATCATGAAAGAAATGGGATATTCCATACCTTCTTTATTTTGTTGAACCAAAATTGCTGAAAGCGTGTGTTCAGAAGCATAACTGTATATGGTGAATTCTTTGTTGTAGTTTGGACAAACCAAAATTAGGGCGTGAGCAATAGTTGTCTTAATGTCTTGGAATGCCAATTTACCTTCTTCAATCCAGCTGAAGGTGACCTTTCCCTTCATCATATTTATAATATGATGAGTCTTCTCAGCAAACTCAGGGATGAACCTTCTTAAGAAATTCACCTTTCCAAAGAAAAAGTGAACTGCAGTCTTACTTGTAGGCAAAGTAAGCTCTTAGATGGACTTGACTCCATCTGAGTCAATATTTATGCCTCTTTTGGACACAATGTGCCTGAGAAGTTTCCTTTATGTTACCCAAAAATAGACTTCTTTGGGTTTAAGGAAATGCCATTCTAGCGGCAACGTTCTAGCACTTGTTGCAAGTGGCACACATGATCTGAGTGATGCTTATAAAAGATAGTCAAGTCATCAAGATAAACTACAATGAACTTACCCATCTCATCTTTGAAAGCAAGATCCATCGCTCTTTGGAAGGTGGCACCAATGTTTATCAAGCTAAAATGCATCCTTCTATATGCAAATGTGCCCCAAGGCATAGTGAATGTAGTCTTATATTGGTCTGCTTCACCAACTTCAACCTGATTATATCTTAAGAAGCTATCTAACATTGATAACATTTCTAAATTAGTCACTATTTGAAGCACTTGGTCCATGATAGGCAAAGGGTATTTATCCTTCAAGGATGATTGATTCAAGTTCCTAAAATCCACACAAAGGTGAATTTTTCCATTCTTCTTTCTCACAGGCACTATGTTTGCAATCCATGTAGAATGATGGATTGGGAAAATGATCTTAGCATTTAACATTTTTTATATCTCAGATAGAATGGTACCTGATATCTTCAAATTATATTGCTTGGATTTTTGCTTGTAGGGCACTGGATCACTCTTGAGAGGAATCTCATGGTGAATTTCATCAGGCTTGAGTGACTTCAGATCATCATAGGAGTATGCTAAGACATCCATGTACTAGCAGAGTAGAGCAGTGAACTTGAATCTTTCCTCAGGAGTGCAACATTTTTCAATGTTTACCATCTTGAGATCTTCCTTAGTATCCAGATTTATTTGATCAAACTCCTGGGAGGAGCTTGAATCCATTTGATGTTGTTTGATGAATCTATCATGTTTGTCAAATAGCTTCTCAAGGGACACCAAGCCTTTGGAAATCTTATTCCCTTTAAGTTGTAGGAACTCCTCACCTACGTTTGGATTTGATAGGGGCTGGTTCAAGTTTCTAGGGTTCGCTGCCTTCAAAGTGAAGTTGTTGAAAGCTATATTTTTATTCCAAAAAGGCAATGATTTGGCTATCATTATTGAACACTTACCAATGATTGGCATTATCAGGTACACTTGGTTGGAAGACCAGCTCAATAGTGTACTTATCTCCTTTGAAGTTTGGTTGAAGAACCAAGAGAGTAGCTAAAACAACCAGTGCATCAGCTCTATCATTAAATTCCTTGGGAACTGCAAAGATGCTGAAAGCATCAAAGTTTTCAATTTGATCCTAGACTAGATTGCGGTAATGGCACAATCTATCATTCTTGGTTTGATACAAGTTTCTCACTTGACAAACCACCAGTTCAACATCTCCTTTGGCATGGAGAAGTTTGATGCCTTTGTCTTGATCTGCCTTCAATCTGAGTAAGAGAGATTCATACTCAGTCGTGTTGTTGGTATTGCTAAACTGTAACTTGTAGGATGAAAGAAAAATATCTCCTTGAGGAGATATCGACACAATCTTGGCTCCTAAACCGGTAGAGGAGCAACTACCATCAAATTCAAGAATCCATACCTCATTTGACACTAATTTTTATTTGGATTCTTCTTCATTTGAAGGTGGATCTCCTTCCATATTTATATTGCACTTCACCAATTCTTTTGCTATTCTAGCTGAACTAATCTTCAAGTTGTCACCTTCAAGAGCTTCAACAAATGCTTCATGAACTTCCTCTATGGATAGAAAGTAGTTACCCATGCCTGAAGACTCAAATAGAATTTGAGCTTCAAGTGTCGAGGTTTGGGTGACTACATATTTTGCTTCCTTCTCAGGGAGCAGCCTCTTCATAACACCCTTGACTGGAATCCTTGCTTTGGATAGGTCCATGCTCAATTCACCTCCAACATCCTTGCAGAAGTTTCATAAAAAAAAATGCCATATGAAGCTGGGATGTCAGCCACCAAGACAGTCATCTTGATTCTTTTGTCTGGGAATGCTGCAAATGCAAATTGGGCATCCTTGATTTGTCCTAGTAGAGGTACTTGCTTTTTCTCCATGGAGAAGTATCTACCAAACATTTTGGTTAGTGTGAGACCAAGGAATTTAGCCACTTTAATGAGCATGACATTATCTGAAGCTCCATAATCAATGATGTAATTTCTCAACTTGTGACCATTTATCAATAGGGAAACATAGAAAGGCTCTATTTTCCCAGGGGCAATAGGAGGAGTAATGACAAGGTTATTTGGGATAGACATGTTCTTTGAGAGATCATGAGTTACCTTCTTAGATTCTTGTCTTATAGGGATGGTTTGGTTCTTCACACACTGAACCAACTTGTCCAATTGCTCAGGATTAGACTGTAAAAATTCAAATTTAGACATTTGAATTTTGGTTTTCTTTACATGGTCAATTATGTCAAATGTTTGAAAAGAGCTAGGAGCAGAGGATGGGAGTTCATTTTTTTAGTTTTTAGGAGGGGAAGGACTCGACAATGAATTTGAAATAAAAGGAATAGGGATGTTTGGTGTCCTTTGGCTAGAAAGGTAGAGTGGTTCCCTACTTAGCAATTGAGATTGCTAGTTGAGGTTACTCCTCTGCTTCTTCCTTATCAGCTGGTTGAGTTGATTGATTCTTGGATCAGGTAAATACATCATATGATCCCTTAGCTACTTTATTTTTACTTTTGGGTTTATCTTGATAATTCAGAAAACTAATTTTGGAGTCACCAACTAATTCTTCTGCTTCCTTAATGAAGAGATTAACATCATTGTCTTGATCAAAATCAGGTTGGAAAGAGGAATCATGTTCTATTTTTAGATATCCAACCGCTGATTTGTTAGAAGGTGCTTTGATGGCAAGGTTATTCCTTTGTGGAGGAGGAAGATGATTTGCTTTCCCTTGGTTCCTGGCAACATGGCCTTGATATGACTGATTTGGGAATGTCCTCCTTGGTGCATCTCTATATGAAGGAGCAGAGGACATCTCTTGTGCCATTTGCTTTTTGAGGGCCAGTAACTCATTTGCTAGCTTCTGCACCATGGGATGAGTGGTGGATGTAGGTGAGTATTCAGAGGAAGAAGAATATTTACCTCTATTTGGATCTCTCCTTATCTTTCCTACTAAGATAAGGTCATCCTCTACCTTAGTGGCCAAGTCTTGTGTAGCCTCAAGGTCTATGTGGCTAGCACGTCTTAGTAGGAAACTCACCTCAGGTAGATGTGAGTTGATGAAGAAACATTTGAGGTTTTCAAGTGTTGGCTGAGTAATTATATGAATTCTATTCCTTAGCTTGTCAAACTTTTCTATGAAATCTCTCATAAGCTCATGAGGTTCCTTCTTCATTTGTGTGAGCTGAGCCAACAAGGCATGTGCATCTTCTACAGGCTTGAACTTGGTTTCAAATTTAGCTTTGAGTGTGTCCCAATCAGTTACTGATCTAGCTTACAGATGGTAAAACCAGTCTGAAGTAGCACCTTGTAGTGTTTCCACAAAAACCCTGACTGCCACATCTTCAAATTCCACTCCTATCACACCACAAGCTATGCTAAAGGCTGCAATGTGTTCATCAGGATGAACTCTCCCATCACCAAAGAATTTGGGGAAATTCTTCCTTGAGCTACATGGAAGTTCATGTAGAGGTGGAGTGAGGTTTAGTGGACCAAAAGAGTTACCCCAGGTGCCATGAACTACCATGATTTGATTATGAAAAAGAGGTATAACAAATTTGGGTGAAGTATGTATAGGCAAAGCTCTACTAATAGAAGAAAAGGTAGCTCTACCTTAGGTTGGTGACTTGGTACGGGTAGGAGGAACACTCTTAGATATTTGAACTTGAAGTTAGGGAGGGAATAAGTTGAAATTCCCTTGCTGCACCAAATCAAAGATAGGGTCAACAACACCTTAAACTCTCTGGCTTTTGGTATAGCATGGAGTTGCCAGATTGTGAAACAAAAATGGGAAGGGATTGGTCTTGCTTCAGCTTAAAGCTTTGAGGCTTCAAACTGCTTGTCCTTCCCCAGCGGAGTTGCCAAAAAGACTGTTGGATGAATATTTTGTCAGTCAGCTGTCTGATTGAGAAAAATAGGTCTCTTCACCACATAAGGGGATGGGTCGGCCCAATGTGCAGGTTTACTACATCAGAGGTGGATGAATCTCTCCTCTCATCAAGGGGAGGTTCCCTATAAATATGCAAGAATTATAATACTATATATATAAGTAGAAAATAATACTCAGGGGTAGAATAACACCATCCATCTCTCTTTTTTTAGAGATGATGCTTATAAATAGAGGAGAAAATCTAGGTGAAAACACTGAAGGCACTTCTTTTCTTTTAGAAGTGATCTAGCAAGAAATAATAGGAGTTCTTTCAGGAAGTGACAAGTAGCTGGTAATAGGCAGCATAGTAACCAGTAGACTGAGATATAGCACAAAGTCTCCACCTTGACTTAGCAAGAGTGGAATACAAAGGAAAATGAGGGCACAAAGTCATCCCAAGGTCCTTTACACATGAATAGAAAACAAATACACACTGAAGACAACTATGACAACATAAAGTTTGAAAGTAACTGGCTTCAAGACATCTTCCTCATCACTTCCACTAGCTCTGCTTGTTAAATTAAATAAACAAGAATACATTCATGAAATAGACATAAGAACAATCTCTTAGAATGACACAAGCTATAATAGCACAAAGTTTGAAAATAACTTGCTTTCTGATTCAAACAAAGAAATATGATGAATAATTTGAGCTCAAAGTCTCAGTAATGCCTTCAAATTTGGGTAGAGTTTTGTTTTTGGTGACAAAAAAGATCCCCTTTAAAATGACATAAGAGAATACAATATATAGTAGCCAAGAAAGGCTTGGCACTTTATCTATGCAATGGCCCATGCCACACTCAATGCATTGAATGCATTTTCAATTTTGTCAAAGAGGGCCATGCTAGAATAGGGAAATCACCTTAACTATGGCATGTTGATTCATCTCGAATGTCTTCTCCTAGGCCTAAGTCATCTATTCTATCACCTGATATCTGTGCATCTATCCACTTTGCTTTTACTCTAAAGGAGACAAACAGGTTGCACCTTCAATGTTTACAAGCTCAAATATCTACTTGGTGGACTATTTCACCTACTAGAATAACTACTACATAGATATTTGAGGTCTTTCCCCTTTCCTATTACAATTTGAGCCCTTGGGCTATCTTCTCCCCTTTCTGGTTCTTCCTCTCGACCTGAAGGTCTTTGAATGCATTCAGGTCCATGCTTAAGCCTGCAAAGATCAACAGTTATCTCATTACTACAAATTTGATGTCTTCAGGTCCGTCATTATTTGAAAACCAATGGCTAGTTTGTTATCTTAAATTTGATGGCTACAGGCCCATCATCCTCCTTATCAATTCCTTCATTTCTTTCCCACTTACTCTGGCCACTTTCCATTGATCCCAACAAGTGACACGTGGCATGTTCCACTTTGAAATAGGTGAGGACACGTGGCAGCATCCGCCTAACTTCTAGAGGCTTTAGGTGCCTTTTGAGAGTCTTATAAAAGGTGACACATGGTAGCTTCCACAAGACTTTAGAAACACTTTAGAAATGTTCAGGACTCATTTGGATTCACACGGATACAGACACTTGTCATGCTCTGCTGAGTTACAACGGGATACGTGGCATGTTCTACTAATTTTTAAAAACAAGTTATAATGGGTCTAGGCAGATGACACTTGGTAGCTTCTGCTCATTTTAGTAACTCACTCGGGGACCACCATAGTCTTTACTCAATAATGAAACCAAAGGAAGACACAGTGGCCGTTGACACTTGGTGGCTTCTGCTGAGCTTTTCAAGGGACACATGGTGACTTCCGTAGTTTCTCAAAAAAGCAGATAAAAACCTTCCACATTGGCCACCTAGCACCTTCCATGGGACTCTGAGGGAATCTTATTAAAAGAAGCTATGAAACTCGGATGCAAACACTTGTCGTGCACCACTGAGTTATAATGGGACACAAGGAAGATACTGCAGACGTTGACACTTGTCAGCCTCCACCGAGCTTTGCAAGGGACACATGGCATGTTCCACTACTTTTAGAAAAATATATTGAAGCCTTCTACAATTGCCACTTGTCACCCTCTATGTAACTCTACAAGGGACACATGGCACGTTCCATTCTTGGGTTTTTTCTTTTGGGCATTCCTTTGAACCACTTAATTGAAACTGATCAATTGAATCTTTGAACCGTTAAGCAGTTGAACTCGATGGATTCTGACAAAGTGCTTGACTCTTTGAAGCTTTCCGTGGGCATTGAACCAATCCTAAAAATGCCTAAGTGTTGGAAATTTCCCCTTTTTATTGAACTCACCTATTATAGCCATTGAACCCTTTGAACCTACTAGTCTTTTTACTAAAAAAGTTTTAAAAAATGATAAATTTGAAAGCTCTAAACAAATTTTTGAAAAGGGAAGAGAGAATTTTGGTCTGTTGAACCAAAATAGTTCAAACATTGCCCTAAAAATGAGTGACATTTTTAGGGACAACACTAAGCAAATAAAATTCAAAATTTTGTAGATCCCAATTTTAGGGCACAAATAGAATATTTTATTCACCAAAATACTTACCAAAAATTATAAATATTACAACCCAATAAAAGTATCTTCAAAACTAATTTTTTGATCAAATAAATGGATAGAAAATTTAGTAAAAATACTAGCTCAATGTAAATACCCTAAAACAATATATTTCAATTTGATTTGACTTAAAAATGGTACTTTCAAACCCCAAGGGGATTTGCTATCCAAACAATTCATATTGCTGCCCTTTTAGGGCTTTCAAATTCAATCGTTGCCCTTTATACTACTATGCCACTCCTCCTTGATGTCGTATACCACTATGTTGTACTTAATAATGGTGTTTAAACACCTAAAAATATTCAAATCTCCCTGATATGAGCCATGAAATGCATCCACCTAGTAAAAGGTTGAAGGTTTTCATCCTCAACTTTATTTTTTCAAAGAAGGTTTTTGTCTCCTATGGAAACAAGTCAAGTAAACTCCTCAAACTTATGAAATAATTTTATAAAAATGACATGATCCTTAATGAGAATCCTTATTCTCTTTTTATATCCTTTTCCCTCAATTTTTTTTTCTAAAAGGTGATAATTCCACTTAGAGGTAAAGCTAAATATTCAAAAACCTATTTTCTTATAACTTACTTAAGGGTTAACTTGTCCATGACTAAAAAGGGTCCCTTCTTCAAGTTAAAATAAATTAGAAATAAGTTGCTGACATAAGTAATTTTTTAGAGACTAAGAGATTATTATTTTAATTTAAGAATTTATAAATACTTTTTATTTTAATAATAATATTACTCTAATATCAAAAAAGGGGACATTACAGTTCTCCTTTCTTAAATTTTTTTGCCCTAAATAAAATGCAAGTTGTATTCTTCACTCCTTGTACCCTTCCACAAATAACAGGATTCTAAATCAACCTCAAGGATTCTTCAGAGTGTAGACAAAATTTAGCAACCTCTTCCACCTTTTCTACAACAACATACTCATCATCCTTTCCTTGGGATGAAAATAAACTCAGTTGCTCCCACTGATGCTTGTCATGTTCCATGATCATTGTACTCTCCGTGGACATGTGCAAACTATTCACTCTTTGACTCATAAGAGTATCTTTATCAAAACTCATATGGGTTGATCCTAATTTTTAACCTACATATAGAATAAACATGTCAATAAAATCAATAACTCCCCATAATACTCCTTCAACTATTTTATCATTCCTCACAAGCATATTATTCAACTCTCCTCCAATGCTTGCATATTCTTCATAATTTCCATTCATGTGACATAATTCCAAAGTTCTATCACTTATGAAGCTATAATGATAACCAAATTTATCTAGTTACCATTGGAATTTATTGACCTTTTTGAAAGACAATTTGTTCTCATAAAGGCTGAAAGCAAAAAGATGTGCATATCTCACCATGTCACAAGTACAAACTTCCCATCTTGGAACCGATAATATGAATAAACATTTCAGATATTCCTTATTGACTTGAAATCCAATGATGTCCTCTTCCCAAGGTCTAAAAACTTCTATGCAACATTCAAGTTCACTTCTCTTACTTGATAGGTGATACCATTTGGACCAATAAGTGTAGCTCTCAGTCCCATTAATAACAATGTCTCTTGAAAACTTAGAAAATAATTTGATCATTAAGTATGCATTATATACAATTTATACATTCTAGATACGATCTTGATTAATGATATTGTAAGTTGTTCCTTCCTAGAAAGGATATAAACCAACTTGTATACAAATTGAAAACAAATTATGATAGTCATGAATTATCTAGTTTTCCAACCAACTCAGAGTTTTGTTGGCTGAAGTATTCATTCTCTTAAATTGAACCCATTCACCAACATCTTCCAATGATTTAGTGGCCTCAAAAATATCAATCTTGCAGCTGTTCAAGTCTATAAGTACAACTTATAATTTGACTTTACTAAAGTTAGAAACTTGCAAATGGAACAACATCTGTAAAATTGAAACTCCTTGCAAGAACAAGAAATGTGAGCATTGTAATGACTGGAAACACTTTTGTAAAGGCTGAAAATTTATTCCTAATAGTCACCAAATAGAAAATTCTCCATTCCATGACTAAAAATACTTGTCAATGCACTTGTATAGATTGAAATGAAATCATGTGGTGGTTGATTTGTATGATGACATCACCACTAATTCGAAAATTTTCACTTGGATCCCACATTATTATGCACAAGAAATTTTTAATTCGACCAAAAAGATATACGTGATCTATATTATAAGTTGTCTCATTTAGCTTATCATCCTTTTTAGCATGTTTTTCAAGATGAAAACAAACTACAACACAGGAGGGAGAAAAAATCTCAAATATGATCAACATTATCATACCTTGGGATGCCAATAAAAAATCATCCTTTTTTGATGAAGAATGTTTGTGGAGATACCTCCAACCCTTATATCCTTGTGATTACCAATATTTTCTTAAAATAAGTGTCTTTCCACAATGTTGTTTTGAAAATCGTTCAATGGATTATCCATTGAAATGCTCAAAAAATTGATAGGGACTTCTTGGAAATGATCCTCTTTCCATTTGGTACCCTTCATCTTATCTTCATTGTTAGAATGATTCTCATGATGATCAAAATATTGTAAGGACATAATATAATGGTGATATAATAAATCCTTACTATAAAGTTAATCAAATTGCTTACCCTTCTCTTTAAATTCTTTTAGGTGTTATCTTGCTTGAATGGCTATGAAATTTTCCTGTTTCACTCTTCTTATACAATCATCACACCTCCTTTAAGTCCTTATCACATATTTTATGTTTGATTGCAAGGTATTTGGTTCTTTTTCAACCCTAGGATTAACTTTTATTGTTGATGGTGGATCATTAAATTCTGCCTCACATATGTAATTTATGCACTTTTTTTCGTTGAACTCTTAGGGAAATCAACAAATGATAGAATTTTTTTTAGGATTTATTCCTTGGATTCCTTATTTCTTTTCTACTTTATAGGGTTTTGGAATTCAGACCTTGACTTTTCAATTTTGCTTTTTTATAAGAGAGAATCTTGAGGTCTAGGGCTTAACCCTAAAAACTTCACCCATGCCTTGGGACTCATTTCCCTTAGTTCCTTATAAGATTCTTGCATAGATTGCAATATCTCTTCCATGGATTCTTATGTTACCTTCATCTTTTTGTCACTACCCTTCATGATGAAAACTATGCAAACAAATCACTACCCATGGTTGGCTAGAAAATGGCTCTGATACAACTGCAATGACCGATTTGTTCTAATTCTAACCATAAAGGGGACATTACACCTATTAAGGATTAAAAACAAGTCTAATAGAATCTAAAGTCATGATTATTTATATATTGGTTTTCTAAGAGATTATAAATTCCATAATTTATTCACAACCAACATTCAAGAGAGTTCTATCATTTCATAATGAAGAATACATCTATTTTATAGTTAGTTAAACTGTCAAGCCTCGTATGATTTATTTAAAATGTTTATAGTCCTAAAAGTAATATGAATTGTAAGAGCTAACATAAAGATTTAACTTATGCAAATTAATGGCAAGAATAACACAAATAAATATTAAAACACACAGGTCATATTATTTTATTCACTCATTACAATAACAATATGAAGCTTATATATTTATAGGAATGCATTTCCTATAAAGATGGAGATTTAATTAACCAACAAATATCCCCAAATAACTCAATATTTAAAAATAACCTATCGATGTAATATTGTTGTTACTCACAAAAATATAACCCTCAAATAATATATTCTAATTATTAACCCAATATACCTATTAGTAAATTATTACTCTCGTAATTATTCACATTAAGAATCAATGTGAGGACTATCATTTCCTAACAAAAATTAGAATTAGGTTAATTACTTATTCATTTACTAATTTCATGGGAAAATCGAAACATGATAAATTGATTCAAAACCAACATACAAATAAAACTATAATCATTTTAGAACTTATCATAAAGATGTAACTCGTTTCAAGCAAAGACCCAAGAAAAAAACAACAATGCATTGTTAAAATTAACATAAGTGTCATTTAAGATTTAAAGGTAGTTTTAATCCTAATCTATTCTTTGTTTAAGAACATCATACTTTAGAGTATGTATTTTTTTATAATAATAACACAGTCCTACCAAGGTTACCTAGATATTAAGATCAAATTCATCATTGAGATAAGAGTAAACAAAAATAAATTCTATAGGATCACCTATTAAAGGAATAAATTATAAGCAACCATACTAAAGTACTGTAATATTCCAAATCCCACAAGGTTCAGTCTTAAATGCATGTTCTAAGAAGCTCTTGAGAACATCATTATAAGTCAATATAAATGGAAGTTCCAATCATAAAATAGTACACAATTTTTACTTTTAGTTTGTTACTAAAATTATCAATAATTTTATAGAGAAACAATTCTTTCAATTTTCAAAAGAAGAGTAAATTGCTTAGTATTGAAACATATTTATCTTGGGAGAAACTAAAGTTTTCCCAAGATAGATGTTATTAAATATTAGGTCCAAAGCGTTAAATTATTTTTATAATTTCTCAAGGGAATTAATTATCACAAAATTTTTCCTAAGCTTGATGTATACATTCATTATTACATATTGAACTCAAATATACAAGTCAAATTATATTTTGATTACTAGCACTTTAAAACAAATAAAATAATCAAATATTCCTCAAAAAACAAGCTCAACTTAGAAAATCAAGTACTCAGTCCTAACCTCATGCTATAGTACCATAATTATAAAATATTCAAAGACAATATGAGAAAAGTATCAATCAAACATATAAATTTAAGAAACCTTTGTCCAATCATTGAAAAATGCATCAAGATTATGAATATCAATACACTAAAGCTAAACGAACTGGTGAAGTGTTTTTTGACATGCATACATGAGGGAAGGTTGAATATCATAGGATAAAAATTGAAAATATCTGCCATGCAAATAAACAAGATCGTCACTCTCAATATTTAAAGAGAACATGTGTAGGGAAATGAAGAGAATTTTTGAAATCAACATAGTAACAAAGGTATTGGTGATAAAGTGTAGGATAAACATAATTGTAGTAGATAACTTGATAATGTATGCTATATGATTTGTTATGTGGATTGTCAACTCCATAACAATGCCATATAAAAATGGAGCAAGATGACCAAGGAGGCTAAATATTTAGTGTATTTGGTGGAAATAAACATAATGGCCTTCAATTATGAAAATTACATTCATAAGGAGGTTGTGATTTTTTTTAAGGACATGCATTATAGAAGAGATGAGTTTAAATGGAGTATGATATTGATTCTATTTATGATTGAATAAATTTTTATTACTAGAATTAAGTAAACATTTGAGTTGATTGGAGGATCAAGATCACATGCAATGAAATATATGGTGCATAATTTCACTTATCAAATGAAAAACCCATACATGAATAAGATGAATAAAAATGCATAAATGATACATTAAAGGAGTATATAATACCATTATGAATGACCAAAAAATATCATGTATTTACTGGGTTTTTTGTGATGGTACACTACTCATTGGGAATATCAATGATGAAGTATGGGAAATGGTCAAGGTGGGAAACATTTCCATATATTATTAATTAACATTTTATGGAGTGTAAGTTAAATAAATTTAATGATATGCGAAGACCAAAAATAGATGTAATGGTAATCGATACATAAAGGAATAAGTTGAGGAGGATATATAATCCACTTGGAAAAACTTAAGCATCACAAGAAGAATAGTTAAAGAATGATATCATGGAGATCACACCATTTTTTATAAAGTGGATATATATTAGTATAATATCAAGAGTGTGTTGAGAAATTCAAGGAATATAGTACTACACCAATAAAATTGACATAATCTAGGCTAGTAGAATGACTAGTAGTGATTGATGAAGCTCTTTTATAGAGAAGGGAAGAAGAAAGAAAAATAAAACAAAAACAAGAGGAATTTTTACATTGAAAGGGGAATGATAAGGTTAGTGAACAAGATGAAAGTTAATCATATTCAGATGGTGGATCTAAAAATCAATCGCCCTAGGTATATGCATGGAAGAGGACTATAAGAAATCTATATAGACTGAGAATATTGGGTGCTACATAATCACAAAGTATTACACAAGGATGAGTTATTTAAGAGGGATTTATGTTAGTAGAGAGACTTGAACATGAATTCCAATCTAGTCACCTATTAGGGAATGACCACTATTATCTAGGTTACCCAATAAAGTGTTAGAGGATTTAGACAAAAAGAAACTATTACTATTAGAATGAGCCCACAACATCTTAGTATAATAAGTCTAATTGGATAAGGTATTTGAAATTATCTCTCTCTATTGAATGTTCAAAGCATAAATGCATAATGGGGTGTTGCTTAAGATAATGTTGATACATCTATGTATAAAGATGCTAATTTGGAAGAAACACCATAACGGGAAATAGTCACGTTCAAAAAATAGGTGATGGAATAATAAATAATCTAAGAAATGAGGCTTAAGAGGTAATTAAGAAGAAGAAATTAGTATAGAAGCATGGGGAGATGCACAATTTGGGAGTAAAATTGAAGAAAATATTAGTAGGTAAAGAATAAATAATGGAAAGAAGTGTTGTATATCTCAAGAACACATTTGACAAGGGATATAAGTTCAATAATTAAACTATCATCTTTTAAAGTGCCTATGGGTATGATTAGATTTACAAATTTTATTGATGATGTAAATAATAAGATAATGACTATTTTTAATATTCATATTCATGATCCATAGGTGGAAGTCACTGTGAAGACAAAGGGACAAGATGAGAAATTCAGTAGAGAGGAAGGAGGGCGTATAAAGGTGGTTTATCCAAATAAAATGAAGATGGAAGTTTTTGATCTATCATTAAATAAAATAGCAAAGAATATGATGAATATGGACTTGTTGTTGGATAGGTGTATTAAAGATGTGAGGGAGGAATTAAATTAGGAGAAGCAGACTCTGAATAAATATGAAGAATAAATTTATAGGTTGGTAGAGATGGCAGAAATTAAGTGGCCACAAGTCTAAGAGGGTGAAGATGTTAGTTGGAAAACATCCTTAGAAAATTTGAGTGTGTCCATTACATTATTTTTATGTGTTTATTTGATTCAACGATAACATATTGAAGAATAACTCTAGGTAGAGAGACTGAAGGAGATGAAGTTAGAGTTTGAGGATCACATGGAGTGACTATAAAACATGACAAATATTATCTTCTTCAAAGCAGAGGAAGTAAATAAAACATTTCCAAGGTTTCAATATGCACATGAATACATGGAGGCACATGTGAAAGAAATGATACCACATATGATGGCATGCATGTATGATGAAAAAAATAAAATGGAAAGGTATAAGAAGTTAAAAGAAGACTCCAAATTAAACCAAAGTTGAGCAAGAAGCACACATATTTTGATAATTTTTTTATAGATAATCAAATAAAGGTGATAGGAGAAGAAGATATGGTGCCTAAAAGATATGAGAAACAAATTAAGTTGGGATTAGCCATATTAATGATGTAATAGGGTAGTCTAGAAAATGAAGAAGTTATAAATATATTATTATAATATACACAAGAGTTACTACCATAGGTTTAGTTATTTATTGATTGTTGGGATCAAATAGAGAATGAATTGAAAGTTACAGTGTCTAAGATTTGGGTTGCACATGAATGAGAATAGGCCATAATAGAGTTAATTAATAATTTTTTTGAGGGAAGATAAGGAATGCAATGTGGGGTAATGTTGACCTTTGAAATGAACTTAAAGGAGACAATGAAATATTATCTAAGACTTGATGTGAAATTGAGATGCTCCAAGGGTTATTAGATAGTTTTAAATCACATATTTAGGATCATGCATGTAGAAAGGAACATGGTGTGTGGGAAATATAATGTGCATTAAATGCAATTTACAAGAAACACATAATTGATGAAGAAACATACTTGTCAATAAATTATTAGATAAATATATTATTTAGGATAAATCTAGGTTAGACAAGTACATTATTTGAGAGAAGGAATATGCCACTATGAAAGATAGGGGATGGATCAAAGAAAGAATATTATGATGTGCATGACAATTTTAAGAGGAAAGTTGAATCAACAACACTATAAAGGGTCTAGGAAAAATATATGTAGGTGCATCGGCCTTTTATTTGATATGTATTTAATTGGTTACACAATTATAGGTACTGAGTTAGATATCTTGAAAGATGCATGGAGCTAAGGCTTGAAGGATATAAGTGTATAATATTTATGAGAGGTTTATGTGTAAATCTTAAACTTTAATGGTGATCAACATATGGAGCATGTTTTGGAAACTAAATTATACTGATGTGTAAATAAGAATGAAATATGAATTCTTTGTGTGAATTTTATCTTTTTGTGATGGTTATTATTTTCTTAGATTATTTTTGCATGATATACTTTATTATGTAAAAATTATGTGCTCATTTATGAACTCATTCTTTGTTATCATAACTATAGATACCCAAAATTGGTACAAGCCTTGTTTCACACTAATTTTATACAACTTTACATATATAGATCTCAAACCATGAACTAAGTACTTAGTGGCATATTTATATTGCTCTTTTGATTATCTTTATTAATTCTATTTGGTTATGTGACCCCTTATCCCATCATGACCAAATTCACACAACATATTACATAGATCTCTGACCCTCCCTATAAATCTTCAAGTCCTTTTAGCCTTGGGTTAGTTCTAATATTTATGGTTAGTATCGACTATCGATATTGATTGAAAAAATTAGAACTGACCCTGGTCCCCTTTTAATTCATTTTTGGCATGTTTCATCTTAAGACCATTATTTTGGCATGTTTTATTTTTATTTATTTTTTTCGTGTCCCAAAGTCCTTAATTCAAAGTTAGAGACTCATATATATATAAATAAATTTTAAGAATTTAGGGCCCAACACATTGCATTCTCAAGACCTAGACAAGATTAAATTTCACCTACATAATTGTTAGAGTTAAATTTCAAATTTACAAAGGTCAATTTATATCTACATGCTTGTACCAAGGTAAAAATAAGAGAATAATCATCTAGTTTTGCATACACAATTACACACACACATTAACAAAAGAAAAACATTTGAGTTTAATCCCTATTCATAGTATTAAAAATTTAGTGAAGTGTTTCGTCTTTCAACGAGGGTTGACCAAGGTCATTCCAACTCAACCCTTTCATTTGACACTCCCCATTTGACATCAGATTAATTATGTGGAACTAGGGTTTTGATATGAATGTGATCCTATGTGAATCTGATAAGTGATAAAGATAAAAACATTATCAAAACCATAGTCACATTGTATAAAAATAAATAATTATTCATTGCGCACATGGTCTATTCTAACCACACAGTCAGTATCTACTATTGATACTAACTAAATATGTAGGAACCAATCAAAACAAAATAGGTAGAGACAAATTAGGTACATAGTAGTAATATAGTCTAAGGATGTATAAATAGTACAATCAAGCTTTGGATCCCTATGGAAAATGAGCTAGGATTTTTCTTACCTTTTTTTGGTTATTCATTAATATATTTAGAATGCTTGTTTGTATTTATTATGAAAATATGAATTTAGACATTATTCTAAATAGTTTATATCTTAATTAGATTAATATAACTCATTAATCCATACTAGGGTAAAACATATTGGTGAACCTGTATATATATCTAACTCTACAGAACCCTAGGTTCTCATTTAGAGTTTAATCCTTCTAGGGTTTTAAATATTTCTCTTAGGGTTTAAAATATAATATAATTTCATTATTATTTGCTTACTTGGATTAGGCATTTATTATTTTGAAATAATTTGTTTAAGACCCATTAAATACAAAATGGATAATTAATCAGTTAAAAACGCATAGTGACCATCATCCTACAAACTTAATATTTGTTAAAAACACCATTCATATTTCTTATGATAATGAATGGAACAATAATGAAACATACATGATTAATAATAAAAATTATATGCATGAAGAATATAGTAGTTAAGGATTGGATTATGATTATGATTATGGATATAATTCTAATAATTAAAAATAAGAGGTTTGGTATGATAGTTAGGATTTTAGTGAAAAATAAAGTGAATCCAATAATGAAGAAACATATGAACCTTCTTCTCCCAATTATTCTATGCCTTATTATTCAAATCATACAATTGAACAAGATAATAAAGATACTAATGAGCATATGCATGTTTCTAACATACCTTATGAACTAAAGAGTGAAGATGCCATTCCTAATACACCTTTGTTATATTTAAAAAATTCTACATCATCTCATCTCATTAATTATTATAAAATATAATAGAATAAATCTTGTTTAGAAATGGAAACAAAATGTGAAGAATGTGAAACTTATCATCTCCCTCTCTATCTATAAATGGAAAAAAAATTGAAGCATGTGAAATTACTTTTCTCTCTAGATATGGAAAATAAATGTGTAGAAAGTGAAATTCTTCCTTACTCTTTATAAATTGAAAAATATATAACTTCTATCTATTTATAAATATTAAATTATACAAATTCATGAGGATTTTATATATTTCATTGAAAAATAATGTCAAACTATCTCTCTAAATGAGCTTTCTATTGAAAAAAAATGTGATGATAATGGAATAATATACAATGATGATACTTTTGAATGTGAATCTATATAAGATTAATTTACACGAGTGTGATGACTCTTATCAACCTATGCCTAGTATACAAATATTTCTGCTTAGATCTCAATCACCTATCCACATAGTATACCTATGTAAATTTATGATAAAAAGATCTAACCATTAAATGAACCTATTAAATATCTTAACATTCCTTCCTAAGAATTCATTTACTTAATGCATCTTATGGGTGCAATGAAACATAAAACACATTGCCTAACCCTAGAAAACAAAGATTACCATGCTTGGGTTGATTCTAATGCCATCTATGGAAAACCAATTTTGTGAAATATTATAAATGACCCATTACCCCATAAGTTCATCATGTATACGTTCCATATTTTTGATGTAATTAGTGATCCTTATCTAAATTTCAAAGATTTCAGGGCTTATATGGATAAATATGGTGGTAGTTGGATCTTACTAAAAGTGTTTCCAAAAGATGTAATTGGAAAATATTTGGTTTGGTTTCACTTCTTGCCTAGTGGCACTTTACATTCCTACCTTAACTTACAAGAGAAATTTTTAATGTAATACATTAAAAATAAGGAACCAAGAGTTACATGTGAATGTTAACTTTCTCTTCACTAAAGAAAATCAAAGCTAGTTTGTGACTACATTTTATGATTCAAATCTTGTATGCACCAATTGATATATTAACCAATAGATTTGGAAACACAATACATATTTTGTAGAGGCATCATTTATCCTTTCAAATTGGATATACTTTATGACACTTTCAATACATTTCAATCTCTTTGCTATAAAACTCTTGCATTAGAAGAGAAGTTAACACCTAATCCTAATCCAATAAAGGCACATGAAGATATTGAGCTAAAAAAAAAGAACCACACAAGGATGTTAATGAAAATATTTAACTTCCCAAGGAAAATATTTCAATTAAATAAAGTAAAGTTAAGGTTCTCAATAAAGGGAAAGAATCAATTTACAAACCTATACACATTGAATAAACCTGCCTACAATAAGAAAATAATGCTCATATTTGAGAAATTCCAGAGATCAACCACATGATATTTTACAACATTATTTGATAAGAAACTAATCACTTTGCCTCTAATTATTGTCATCCATATTGAATAATCTTGATAAAATAAAAGGAAAACTTTTGATGTGTGATTTATGCACACCCTTAGGAGATTAATGGGTTGAATCCCTCACATTTAAAGATTATGAAATTAATCTAGGGCACAAGTTACAATATTGGGCTATCCTACGTATCCTTAATGAAATACCTCTATGAACAACACGTATGCTACCACATATAGATATCAATTTTGCATCAGAACTCCAAACTATCTTAAAACCTTGCTAATTTCCTAAGATGAATATTAGCAATGAACATCACACACTAAGTAAAGTTTAGATGGAAGAAACATAAAAGGGAGAGAAGGGTGGGGAATATAACAAAGCTCTCAGAAATTTGTGAGACGTTGATGCTTGCATAGATGAATATGACTGAGGTTTACATGCATTTACGTAGTTTTGTTTGGGCTCAAACTAGAACAAATATGGTTTAGAGTCTAATCAAAATTTCATGATGGATATAATCTTCATAGGATTTTTTTGGTAAGATAAATCATCATAGAATAATATTGAACATAACACATTCATCTATAAAAAATAATTTTAAAATAGCCAATAAAGAAAGCTAGTTAGGTTAGTAATTCACTCAACTTTACTAAATCCATATAAATAGTCAAAATTCAAACCATGTCCATGAAAGCAATTAACATCTACTAAATTAGTGATGAGAGTTGAGGAAGCTTAACAAAAAACAAATAAAAATATGTAAACATTCCCAAGAATTTCAAAGATCTCCCTTTGCATTTCATATAGTTTTCTTCCTCTTTTCTAATGTTTATAAAAGATGTTCTTATAGAGTTTCAAAATAAAATCAAAATACCAGATTCCAATAATTTCCATGATGATAGATTTTTTTACAATGATCATAAAAACATAAAAGAGACTGGTATGTGGGAATATTTAAATGAATAAGAAACACTAGCTCTTGTCCATACATAAGGAGGAATGGAAAATATTTTAGAGATTCTTTATGTCTTGTTATATCAGTCCATAGAGCATACTTATATATTAAATTATAATTCCTTGGTTTGTATACACCATACTTTTCAATGGCATCGATAAGGTTCTTATTTTTTGATTCAGCCACTCCATTTCATTGGGGGTAATAATTTGAAGAAAAATTCCATGTGATCTTGTTGTCATAATCCCATTCAAAGAATCAAATATTTGATGCTTTCACAGTCCATATGATTAGTTGAATATTTTTTGAAAAAACCATGTATGAGTTTTGATGTGGAGATCCATTGTCATAGACAAGGGAGAAAGAAATATCGAATCTTGTGATGATATTCTCTTTGATAAACTTGATCACTTCCTTGACCACACTGCCTTTGGTCACTATTACTTTAGTCCATTTAGTGAAATATTTAGTAGTTACGAGCACACATTTGTGTCCCTTAGTAGAGTTAGGGTTGAGGACAACAATTTAGTTGAGTCCCCATTGATTAAATAATCTTCCTTATACAACTAGATGTAAGGGCATAACTTTGTGTGTTTCCTTACAAACACTTGGAATTCATGGCATGTTCTAAAATTAATCAAAACATATTTTAATATGGTAGGACAATAATACCCATATTTAAGTACCTTTTATGATATTTTATTATCTTAAGGGTGACCACTTCCTAGCTTCTCATGGAAACTACTCATAATTTCGTTAGCTTTATCCCAATCATGAATCTAAGATATTTTCCTTCATACTTTTTTATAGCATATGATTCCTTTATTTAATGTGTAATGGGATGCCTTAATATGTAAACATCTCATTCATTCCTTGTTAATTTCATGAGAGCATGTCCCATAGATAAGATAATGGATAATGTGGTCATACCATTGATTAAACATTTCCTAGTCTAATTTATCTACATCATAGTGCTTCTATGGTTGAATTTAGTGATCAACTAAGTGAGGTCATGGACTTTGACCATATTCAATAGCCTAATCTCAATGTCATATTCTTGTAGCTTAGCCATCTAATTTCCTCTACATTCCAAAATTTCATTATGTCCCAACATAAGATTTATGGTAGGGTTAGACACAATAGTGTTAAAATTATTAAAAAGTATATAATGCCTCAATTAATTCATTGCC
The DNA here is from genome assembly GCA_037957365.1 of Torreya grandis. NCBI lineage: Eukaryota > Viridiplantae > Streptophyta > Pinopsida > Cupressales > Taxaceae > Torreya > Torreya grandis. Next base: position 3,227,453 of record JARHVA010000099.1, on the reverse strand, counting down.
TTAACCAAGGAATATGTGCATTTATCTAGGATATAATATTTATATTCCATAACATTCAAGTTTAGGCTTATGAAACCAGTGTGATGCTCCTCATCACTTATTCTTTGTCTGAACACCACCACTATGGTATTCTCCAAGGAAAATGAGTAGAGGTAGAAATCCTTTGTGAAGTCTATATAGATCAAGATTGGTGCTTGCATGATGACACTCTTCATGTCTTAGAATGCTAATTTGGATTGTGGTGCCCACTCTAGTTTTTCATCTTATTTCAACATAGTGTTAAAGGGTTTAACAATTTCAACAAAACCATAAATAAATTTGCATCAAAATTTATTTTTACAAACAAGGATTTCAACTCTTTTTTTTACTATTAAGAAGACGTATTTTCAAAATTGCATTAGTTCTTTCAGGATTAATGTAAATACTTTCCTTCATGATGATGTGTCTTAGAAGCTTACCTTTGATAGCACCAAAAAAACTCTTCTTGGGGTTCAAATAAAGTCCATACCTCTTACACATTTTAAATAAATTTTGTAGGTGAAGTATGTGATCTAAGTTTTGCTTGGAGAAAATAGTTAAGTCATCCATATAAATAACTATGCACTTACCCATTAGGCCTTGAAAATAAAAATACATGGCTTGCTATAAAGTGTCTCATATGTTGATAAAATTGAAATGAATCCTCTTATAAGCAAACGTGCCCCACTTGGTTTTGAATGTTGTTTTAATTTTATCTTATTGGTTGATTAAGACTTGATTACATCCCAAGGAACCATCTACGAAAGACTTCATCTTAGAGCCTCTAACCATCTGAACTCATTTGTAAATGGATAGAATAGTATAATTATCTTTATTTGATGCACTATTGAAGTTATTAAAATCAAACAAAAATTCTATTTTCTCCAATTTTATTAAGGATAGGGATCAATTTGGTCACCTAAGTATAATATGGGAAAATAGTTTTGGCTGAGACCAACTTTTGAACTTCATTATGGATGAGAGGTTAGATGATGGGATTCACATATTATTGCCTTTGCCTAAATAATTGATATACTTGTTTAATTGATATGGTGTGCATTATAATTATTGGGTCAAATATTTTTAGGTCAAAATATGCCTAGGTGATCATATCTCTATATTTTATGAGTAGTTGTTTCAACTCTTCATTTCAAACTTGGTATAATAGAGATCGATGTTAAAATTTTGAGGTTCACGAATCAATCCTAAGTTTATGGTAGTGGAATATTGGGCCATGAATTATAGTCATTTAGACATTTCACTTAATCTTTCCATGTCAAATATTATTTTTATAAAAATCATATCCTTGGGTATCCAATTTTCTCTCAAGTTCATGACTCGATCGTTGTCACAGTCATCATCTATATGATCATCTCTTTCTTTATCATTAATAACCTTCACATCAAAGACTCTATAAATGTTCATCAATTTGGAAATATGCCTATCATCATAAAATAATTTAGAATTCCTAACATTATTTGGGAGTAAGTAGAAATGAAATAATTTGATTTCTAACTTATGCATCTTAAATCGTTCATGGGGGCCATATTTGTAGTTGATGCTACTAAAGAATATTCAATCTAAGTTTTCGCTTGGAGAATGATGATAAAATTAAAATCATCAAAAATATCAGTTAGGTCCCATGATATATGTTTTCATATCTTTATGTAAGACAATTTTCATTGAAACTTAATTTTGACTTGATTGGTCACCAACTTTGAGTCCCCAAATAGTTATAGTTATTTCACCTTATTATTTAAGATATATTACAAACCTAGGATCAAGGATTCATACTTGCCAAGGTTATTGGTGCAAGGTAATTTCAATCTATATGCAACCACATGTCACCTTCCTCATGAAGTAATAAATAGAACTTCGACTCCTGAACCTTGTTCAGAACAATCCCCATTGAAGTAGAGGGACCATAAGCTTGATGAATCAAAAGTTTTGTCCTATTTTACATTGGTGGGTTTATTATAGATGGTATAAATGCCTATTTTAAATGAAATGATCTTTAATTTCTCATTTATGACATTATACTATGTGATCATATGTTTCATTCAAGGCTCTATATTTATTTGGATCTAGTTGGCAACTCCTCTAAAATGCATATACATATGGGAGAAGTCTTTGGCCATGTATCCATTCTGTTTTTTATACCAATCCAAACTCAACAACATCCCATATACTTTTGGAATTTCAACCACCTCAATGTTTATGAATTTTTGGACTTTAGGTTTAGATGTTAACTACATGTGAACACTCAACAACTGTCCAACTATCTTAACTTATAATTTGTCTACAATTGTCCAAATTATTTCCAAATATCCTGATTATGAGGAGAAAATTAGGGATCTCAACCCTTTTTTTATGGATCACTATGTTAATGCATGTAAATTTTTTCTTAGTTTGGGTTGGTTTCTTAGTTAATGAATATAAGGGCAAGTTGCATTGTTATATGATTTGGACTATCCATGTAGTGTAATATTCACCTTCATATTATTAATGTATTTAACTATGTTATAACCACATTTAAGAAGGGAAGATTGAATTTTTGTAGTGGGTAGTTGATCACTACCTTTTGGGGGTGAGGATCATTGTTTGCTTTTGGATCAGGGGGTGTAACATTGTTATTAAGAGGTGTGGATGTTCTAATGGGTTTTTGTTATGTATTACTCCTAAATGCATATTTATTTCTATGGTAATGTTGAAAAACATGAACCTCATTTGTGGGTTTCTCAAGTTCATTGTCTTCTTGCTAGAGAAGTCAAAGATCTCAAGCACCATGACATTACTCGATGATTAGACATGTGTGGGGATTTAAATGTGTTCTTTATGTTATGGTGCTTTGGAATGAACCACCATATACCATTCCATATCCTTTTGAAATATATCTAAGGCATTATAGAACTAAATACACTCTAACTCTCCATGTTGGGATGTGTTATGCACTCTACAATAGTTGGTTAAAGTGAGCTTACATATGTTAAAACCATTATTTCATTAAATTTTGACATATTCCAGTCCAAATTAAAACCCAAAACTATCTTTATCATGTTTTTTAGTATCAAATATCAGAATTTAATGTTGCTATTGTTGGATTCTATTTTTTTTTTTTTTGGAATTAGATATCATATTTTATGGGTTTTAATTTGAAGGTTTTTGGAAATCAATATTAAACAACTAGATTTCTCAAATATAATTTAGTTCAATTAAATCAAAGTTTGGTTGCAAATCATAGTAGTAAATAATATTATTTTTGGATGAAATATAAGTGGAGTTAAAATTTTGCAAATATAAATGTAGGAAAAATAAGGACAAATTTCAAAAAATATTAGTGAAACCAAAATTTCATAATTATCAATGCAACATATAACATGGTAAAATTATAATAGATATCTACAAAATGTTTAGTGTGATAAAATTATGACAAATATAAGTGAAGTCAAAATATCACAAATATACATGAAAAATTTAGTATAGTGAAATCTTCACATGTATCTTTGCGATGTTTATTGCATAGAATTTATGACAAGTAAACCCTTATGATAGTTTAAATATCAAAATTATCATAAATATAATCGATGCAACATATAATTGATTAAAAATAATTTACATAATAATTTTTTAATAACATAGTTATAAGCTTTACGTAAATGACTAAAAATGTTGTGAATGTTGATTTTACTATAAAAATGACATTGAATTTATTTTACAACAAATAAATGCAACATCAAATTGATTTAAAATATTTTACATATAATTTTGTATATATTATTTTTTTAATGCCATAATTATAAGCTTGTGTAAATTAATACAATTTAGTAAGTGCTGAATTACTATCACCTAACTAATTGATGTGTTTGTTGAAGCCCTAATGGGTATTTCATTGAATGTTTGAGTTGGACCAATGTGTCTTCCAAAATGAATATGTTTCTTGTTCAATGTTGTCAATGACATGTTTTTTTTTGGCATGTTAGACAATGTTAAATTGTGTGTGTTATCATGAGGTTATGATGTCATGAGAAAACACACAGTTAGTGGTAGGTTAAATTTTTAACAAACTCTCTTATATCCTTGATTATTAAAAAAAATTGAAGTTTTAATTTTTTAGGATGTAACATCACTCAACCTATGTAAAATTGTCCCTATGATGTCCAATGAAAATTAATGATATACATAGATAAAAGTGTTACCCAAGAGAGTAAAAATATATAGATGAAGGATTGATTCATCTATTTATATAAAATAGTTGTAGGCTCATCTGTATAAATATGGATTATTTATGATAATGTAGGATCTAAAGACAAGTGGACACATATGATGATTTCTCCAAAATTTAAACAATCACTTAATATATTTATGTTGGTATGAATTACTCAATATCCCCCTATTCCACTGCAAGATTATCTTATTCGTTCATCTCTTCAACATGTTACCTTAACATTTAATGAAGAGAAATGAATGTGAACTAGCAATGTATCAACACTAGGGTTTTTAGTGGAAAATCTTCATTAATTCATGAATATTCCATTTTTTGAAGTCAAAATTTGGTGATTTTATGGGGTAGCTAAAAATATGAGATCGCTTAAGTAATAGGGTAGAATTTAAATTTAAGGGTTGGATTGCCTAATTTTAAAAATATATTTCCTCTTCTAAATATATGTCACCAATACCAAGAAAGCCAATTTGTGGGCATTCACCACATTGTATCTAGTATCAAATGCCTACATTTTCTATCAAATACCAACATTTCACTATCAAGTATCTCAATTTTACTATCCAAAATTAGCATTTTCCTATCGAGCTTCTAGATTTTACTATCAGGTGTTAGCATTCTACTATCGAGCATCAATATTACACTGTTAGGCATCAACATTTTGTTATCAAGCATAAGAATGGGAAAGATCTATAATGTTTGTGTGGTTTTATTGGTTTATTGTTTTGGTATGGTGAAGATGATTTAATGGGAAACATCGGTACTCCAACACTTTTGTAGCATTAATCACATCATAAAATAATTAGTTTCAAGAAGCTACATGGTTTCAAGCAATCTGGTTGTGTTTCTAAATCATCAGTACAATATGGAAGATCACTATGTGCATTAAAAACCTAAAATAGATAGGTTGTGGGGTAAAGGAAAAATGGCATAAAAAACTTCCCTAAACCTAAATATTATTGCATATTTGGATTCCTCTTGAAAATCTCTACAATTTAAAAAAAACATTGTAATCTGAGTTATATACAAGGTAAAATAGCTATTATATATAAAATATTCCATTTTATTAGCTATCCAACTCCATTTCCTCCATCAGGTCTTGATTGAGGGTTTGCAAGGGTTTTAGGCCTGTTTTCACTCTTAAGCATTGTTCATAAAACCCTGATGTTGGAATCTCAAAATAATTCCAAAAAATCAAATTTTAATACCTTCATAAACATACTTAGACTCCTTAGATTCCCATGCAAAACCTCAATAGAGATGTGAGCATTCAAACTTGCCCTATCGAGCCCTTTTCTCCATTTACACAGGCCAAATGTTGGTTTTGAGTTTAAAAGTGTATTCTTGATGATTTATATATAATGTGAAATCTTTAACATACAAATAATGACCATATAATCATGGTATAATAGTCTAGGAAACATATCTCATGTGAAAAGTGAAAGTAGTTCCTCATTTGGCTTTTAGGCCTAAAACTTGCCTAGTAGGCCTACATGCACTCTTGTAGTTTAGATCATCTAACTAAGTTTATTTTCATTTCAACATATTTATAACCTTTGATATCAACATATTAACATGTTTATATGCATTTTAAATCTAACTTAGATCTAGAAGTGACAGTGAACTCTTGTTTAGACTCTAGGCGTACCCTTACCTCACGAGTTTATTTATAACCCTAATAGGTTTAGACCTCTTTATTCAAAATAACCCTTATTTACTTGGTTTCACATGTTTTAATATGTGTATTACAGATTTTAAAACATTCCTAAAGGGTTCAATCAGTCCTTAACTCACCTGATCATCTTCCTTCCCCAAAATAGGCAGTTTGCATTCAAGGGGAAGTGCCCTCTATCTAAGACAAAATAGAGGGCACTTCCCCTATTTATTCAGACCTAATAACCATTTGATAAGATTATTCAAGTTTTAAATACCCTCTCAATAAATTTTAATCCCTTGAACAGGTTGCTAGACCTTCCATTTCTCTCAATTTCCAAGATAAACTGTGCAATAGATAGACTATGTACATGGTTTCTCTTTATGAACTATGTAATGCTCCAATGTATTGCACCTATAGGTTGAATAAATTAATTAGGATTTAATAAAAGTATAAAACCTCCCTAGAGTCCCTTGGGATCATTTGGAATTTCTTGGAACCATTTGTTTAGTCATTCACTTAAACTTGCACCTTGAAGGGCTAGCATGACTGTGGCAGCCTATTAGGGACTTGAGAAAATTTGTCATAAAATACATCATATGTGACCACATAAGACATTTTTAACATTTATAAATTATCTAAATATATCCTCCAAACACTAAATATACTCTATTATTTTATAATTTTCCAAAGTGAGCCTTAAACAACTTTGAGTTGTAGGCTATAGAGAGACATTTCTCAGTGTACAAATTGTCACTCTATGAATTTTGAGCTTGAGGTACCAATTCACATTTGATGTTGTCCTAGAGTGTGATAACACTCCCAAAAATTTCATGAAACATTTAAAAACTTATGGTATGCCTCCTTGAACCTTTATAACACTTGCATCCTTCAACCTTCATCAAAACTAAGCACTCAATTGTAGGTGTTTAAGAGCCTTAAGAAGTCTGTGTGTAAGCTCATTTTACATTATCAAGAGCTCATAAACACTTATATAATAATGATGGAGAATTTTAAATATTACCTATCACTTCAACCTTCCATGTGACTTTTCCCATTCTTTGATTGGTTCAGACTACAAACACTCTTCTTGACTGTGTTTCTCCTTCAAGAGTACCCTTGTAGGTGGCATTGCATAATTGAGCCTTGGATGTAGTGATACAAAAATTCCTTAAAGGGTTTTTAAGGTCACTTATCATCTATTAGACCTATTATTCCTTATATGGGATTCAATTACTACCTAGACACCATGTTCAACCTATTGCCTGCTTACTCAGCAGTAGGTGGATATTTGCATCATGGGACACTTGTAGGTGAATATTAGACCTTGAAACCTCACCAATCAACCTCTCTTGATGGAATCCATTCTAAATGGGGAATTTTTCACTCCATAAGGTCTTATAAACATGGAATTTTTCCTTGTTTACTCCTTGAAGTGATAATGTCACTTTGTAGTTCAAAGCCTATAGATGTCATTTCTTGTTTGTAGTGTTTTTATGGGAAACTTTAGGCCTTTCAATCACCATCCTCAACTAATCATTTTCCTCTTAAAATTTTCAAGGATATTTTCCATGTTAGAGGTTATTAGTCAAGATAATTAGAATGCATAAAAATCTCATTTAGCCATGTCATATGCCATTCACAAAATGCTCATGGGCCTTTATTTTCATAGTTTAGGGATTTGTTCTCAAAACTCAGTTATCACCTTTGAAGGGTTCTTTAAGGTCTGCCTAGCAGTTTAGAACTTTATGTGAGATTTATATAATATAATTAACACACTAGGATCTCAATGAAAGACTCATCACTTGTTTCAACACCTCAAGAAGACCCCTTAACTCTCTCTCAAGGCCACTTGTAGATGCACATTTTCCTATCTGTAGGTAGTGAATGCAAACTTAGACAGTTAGCAAGATATGTGCTCTTGTGATAAATTTTAGGCCTTATCAAAGTTTTTAAATGCACTTCTAAGATTCAAAATGTTTTGATCAAATTTCAAATCTCTTCTTCCATCATGATGTTATCAAAGACAGACCACTATAGGTGGACTTAGGCTGTATGCAAGGAATGAACCTGAAATGACCCATGCATCAAGGGATTGAATTCATAATCAATTTATTTTTTCACCAAAGTATCAACATGAAACATAATGATAATTCAAAAACACTTCCATTGACATGATAAAGATGTTCTCCACATGTGCTCCAACATGGCTGCAAGTGAATTTGAGCAAAGACTTGGTTGTGAGCATAACAAGACTGAGACATTGATCCAAGCATGATGTTATGAGATTAGTAATGAATAAAATATTATAAATATGGAATCAAGTCATGGAAATGTCACATCATGTTATTATGAGACCTCCTCTGAGAACCAAACATTTTGCAAACAAGGAAAACTGACTAAGACTACACATGGTAGCACCTTCTTGAAACATGAGATAAATTGCTCTTCTAAACACCATGAAACATGAAATTAAACATTTGTAACATCTTATAAGCTATCCCACATCCCTTGGAGTAAAAATCACCAATTGGTTCATACAGACTTACCCAAAATGAAGCAAAACCTATAAGGTACATGAAATAACAAGCCAAAAAGTACAGTCAACTTCATGAGGATGGTTCATGAAGCACATGCCACGATTTTTAAAAATATCTATATGGAAATTAATGTATCTAAGTGTAATATAACCTCCCAAGGTGTTTGATCTGAAACCTCCTCTATTGGTCATACCAAGTACAAACCTGAAGACTACTTTTGCTTGCTAAAAAGGGTGAAAAAGGACCAGAATGGGTTTGGGCCAAAAATGGCACTTTTAGAGAATTTCAAACATAAAATTTAGCTTGAATAATATGAAGGGACATTTTATGATCTTTTCCCATGTGGCACACTTCCCCCTGGTTGTACAAGTGCCAAACTTACCTTTTTTTTCAAGAACATTACTCTTTCTTCTAAAGTACCCACCACTTTTAGTTACCAATAGTTGATTAAGACATGTAAGGACACATGGTATGTGAAATAACCCTTTATATCCTTCAAATTTCCCAATAAATCCATACAAGTCATTAAATTCCCCTTTTTTGACCTCAAAATGACTAAAAAGACTAAAATATCCAAGGACCAAGGCTAGTATAACATTAAATAACATTAATTAACCTATAAAACAACTTGTGACATATGTATTGGACCCATAAAACACCTAAAAGTCAATTTTTTACCTGTAGGTGTCCCAATTTGACCTAAAAGTCAAATTTGGTCAATAGGTATCCAATGTAGGAAGTGTTACTAGGAAAAACACAAATGGGTCAAGTGTAATCACAAGTATTTAATGTAGAAGTGCTCTTGATAAGGCACCAATTGGTTAGGTGTACAAAAGGTAGTGCAAGTTCGAAATAGGTCAACATGATAATTATTTTCATTATGATCAAAAGGACTAGGCAAAAGTCATCTCAAAATGTGCACTAGTTGGGCTAGAATGCACCAATGGCAAGGTTATGAGGTGGTAGGGGTGGGCAAAGAAGGTAACTTCATGGGTGGGTGTTTGATTTGGTTATATTAGAATAGGGCTGAGTAGAGAGGCATAGGCAAATTACCAAGATCTTGACCATCGATAGTCAGGGGTGTTAAGAGTGATTGTCAGTAGTCAGGGTAACAACCCTAAAATGGCAAAAACAAAAAGTGAATCAAATGAGTCTTTGTCATTCATTTGTGCTATTTAACTTTTGGGCATCTGTTTGCTTATCATTTTGTGATTTATTGGTGGGTGAGGCTGATTGGTAAGTGGACTGAGTGTTAGAGAGTAATCAAGCTAGGATGCAATGTGGATGTGGAAATGGTTGGGTAGTAATTCCCAAGATTCCTCCTCAATGATGGTCGAGGAACGAGGTAGGGGTTGTATTCCAATTGGAAGTGTAGGTGTGTTTTGGTATGGCATTGAATTTTGAATTTATTTGCTTCATGATTTATCAAAGTTGTGGTATTAATTTATTGGGAAGGTTTTGGGTTTTGACTTCGGTACAGGGTTGTGATGGATTTGTGGTGAAATTTCTAATTTAGAAGGGTAGGGTGGTATGGTATAGGTAGGGGTAGGGGGTGGGTAAGACTTTTAAATTTTTTATTGTTTAAAGTGTGGTCTTTGATAGGTTGGGGTTAGAATGCTCCACCAATAGTCACGCATAGTGACCATCGATAGTCATCTTGATCATCGATGGTTTAGGACTAATGGAAAAATGACACCCTAACCATCGGTGGTCAAGGAGGTTTTGAAAGCTTTTAACAAAGCTTGATGGAATGTTCTGAGTTATGAGGGTAGAATTGATGTGTTAAAATGTTTGGATCTAGATGAAAGTAATATTTGAATGGTTTGATGGGTAATAATGTTAGTGTTAAGTTTGATAAATGAGGAAAAGGGTAGAATTTGTAGGATAATGGGTAGTGGTCAAATGGGTAAGGTAGGGTAGGTTAAAAGAGGGTGATATAGTTCATAGGTGAAAGTGTGGCAGTGAACTAAGTTGTATGCTATCAAAAATTTGTAGGCATGGGAATAAAATTAGATGCATAATCAAGTGCCATGCATATTTGTAGATATTCACTAGGGTCTGACTGTTGCAGATTGGGTTCACATGGAGGAGGTGGGCCTTAGAGCTATGAGGCATTATCAACATGTGCCATGTAATACAATGATGATCATGGCCCTCATTGAGAGATGAGATCTAGCCATGAACACCTTCCTACTACCCACTGGTGAGATGATGATCTTACCTGAGGATGTTCATAGGATCACTTGGTCACCCATAAAGGGTGACCTAGATTACCACATAGAGTGAGAGGAGGGAGATTAGATTCTAGGGATATTATATGGAGATGATCATGACTAAGTGAGGTAGCATGTCAGAGGCTTTTTCTACACTATGTTATACCAGAGGGGGAGAGATGATAGGAGGCTGATGACTATGATGATGATAATGGTCTCATGTTTCATTATTCTTGACTTGAGTAGTGGGAGGTTACCATACTTATTGTTGGGGGTATTATTTGAGATGCTTCTAGATCACATAGTGTTTGGTTCGGTACCTATGTTACTTGTGTATATATATAGGGAATTATGGGGCTTTAAAGTTCATAGGAGGTATGCCATCAGTATGGGGTTTGTTCTACATTATTGGGATTATGATCACATCCAAGTGCTGAGGCTGATAGGGCTACCATGGGTGGCATATGCTCAGATAAATTTCTTAGTTGGTTTTATGAGGTGGAGAGTTGACTTTGATACCATAAGTATAATAGGAGGGGTTCATGACATAGATTGGTTTAGAAGGGCTATGATGGCCTTAGTTGTAGGTGATGTGATATGGAGGCCCTATGTTGAGATTTTAGAGTGGATTGGATATAGGAGACACAACTTATCCTTGTAGAGTTATAGGTGGATATTTGGTAGGACGGATGAGGAGGTAGAGCTCATTCCATTTGATAGGGTGCATAAATATATTAGCTTGGTACAAGGTATCTCAAGCCCATTTCCTAGATATAGCTGGGAGGATGCAGAGATCCTACTACTTGAGCCACATCCAGTATAGACCTTGCTAGATCATGTAGAGTTGCCAGTGCAGTCAATGATAAACAATGAAATTTTTCTAGATGGATACCCTGCATGGTACCAGGCTCTTTATGTAGTGACAAACTTTGGTGGGGATGATGGTGGTAGGTAACCTATGGATGTAAACCCAGCTAATAGAGGTTAGTGGGCTTAGATTTAAGGGGTTTCCCTAGATGCATAGGCATAGGTTACAACATTACAGGGTCAATTGACAACCTTATAGGGTCAGGTGGATACACTTATAGGTGAGAGGGACCAAGCTAAAGCTTTATTAGCCTTGGTTACCCAAGAGCGACTCCTTGAGATAGACCATAGGAGGATCCACAACACCTACAAGACCATTGAGCATCATCCCTATGGCAAGATACCTAGCCAAAATGGAGGAGTTATGATACTATGAGGCTATAGTCATGAGGCATTGTCCTGATGAGCCCTAATGGGGCAAGTACAGAGCTAGTTTTGTAGGTGGTGGAAGTATGGTGACACTAGGTTAGTGGGTAACTTATTTGGGTGGATAGTTAGGGACCTTAAGAGGAGAGGCACTAGGAGATAATAGTTCTCTAGGAGACACTACTGCCCTAGAGGTATAGTCATGATATGGTTTATGATATATGTTATTTTTTTGTATATCATTTTGATACCAGCCTGCGAGTTGATGCAGTGAGATATACATTTTGAGATAAGGAGACATTTATATTATTGTATACATTATGATGTTATTGACTTATGATTTATATATATGATCCTTATTTATTACTCATATTTTATGGCATGCTTTGATGTGGATGAGATGATTTTTACATTGATCAATGATGATGTTATATTGATTATGATTATGTTATGGATATTGGATACTGATGTAGACTCACCTAGCTAGGCATGTGATGGTTTTTTATTTATGCTGATGATGATGTTCTTGTCATTTATGGTTGATGATGTTTATGCTAAAATTTAATAAGTATATGCTTCCTTATTTAGATTTAGACATGTGGTGAAAATCATTTATTGTTTATTGTTGATGGATGCTATGATGTTAATATGATTGTGATAGATATGCTAAAGATGATGGGTTTGCTTATGATACATGTTAATATGATGTTATGATTATGGTTGTTATTAGTTTGCTTTAGGTAAAACACATAAAGTAAGTTGAATAACAACACTAGATGTGAAGAAAATAATATAATCAAGAGACAAACATCTTAATGAATATATAAACTAGTCATGATAGGATAAGAAGAGGTCATGATGCTTCTTCTTTGGCAAGGAATAACACAAATCCAAATTCAGATTGGCTTAAGGAACATAAGCCCTTCGAATGCTTTGCATTAGCATTCATTATTTGTTTAAAAGGTGTCTTGATCACATAATCTCAAGTAAGCTCAAAATCCCTTACTGATAGTGTGTAAAAGGGGAGATGGATGAAAATTAAACCTTGTTATGAGACTAGCATTCCTGATCTAGAGGTTACCAAAGAGTTAGTATAAACAAGTCTATGTCATATAAAGTATAGACTAATCAATGTGGGAAGTCTACTCATGAGAGTTGATTACAGCTTTCAAAATTATAGCTTATGAGAGCTAATTGTGGCTTTCAAAATTCTTTTGTATTTACTTTTGATTGATAATGGGTATTTTATTTATTTATTATTTCTTGGGGTTGGGGAAGCTGATCGATGTGGGAAGCTTGCAAAAAATTGCCTTTTTTGACAAATGATTTACTCAACCATCCTTCAAGGGAGTGGTCTAAGTTTGTGTGCTTTGCTTAATGCATTTGATGGTTGTCTTTCAAAGAAGCAGTCCACCTTAGTTTTGAGAAATTTCATATATGTTTTCAATAGATGTCCTTCAAGGGAGTAGTCTACTAGTGCTAGGAATGACCCGTGATTGTTTTTGGTTTTGATTTTTCTTTTGCTTGTTTGATTGTTGCTTGACATAGACTTGATTGTATAGACTTAAGGGTTTACCTTTATGAAGGAAAAACTAAAATAACAAGAAGGTTTATTATATGTAAAGAGGTTTAAGTGATAACAATCATGGGAATCCATCTTGTGAAAAGGGGTGGAAAGTACCTTGAGAATCATGCCATAGGTAGAACCATGGTACCCATTGTTCAAGATTAGGTTATGATTGTGATGGATAATCACAGGATCCAATTTTCATCTATTTCTCCTAAAATAAGGAGATGAATGTGGTTTGAAAGCAATGGATGAGCTTAAGTTAGACAAAAGGTGAGTTTGATCCTCTTTAACAAAAGAAAGGATACAAATGCAAAGCATTGAGGGGCTCAAGTTTTGGGTTGCCTTCAAGAGTGGACAATTGGTAAGCTCTTAATCCATACTTGTGGGTTATGATATAAGGCCCAAGCCAATTGAAATCAAACTTACCATTCTTGATTTTCTTCATGTTGGTGACATGTTGGTTTTCCTTTAGGATGAGCTCCCCAATGTTGAATTATCACACTTTGATAGAAATGAAGATGGATGAGGGTGGCTAAATGATGATCATCAAGTAGCTCAAGATGGGATAAATAGTGTTGATAATGATCATCTTCAAAAATGAGATCTTACTTAGATATGCGAAGAGATGGGATTTGGACGTCTATAGGTAAGATAGTCTTAACTCCAAACATAAGAGAGAATGGGGTAGCACCCATAAGGGTTCGGATGCTAGCATGATATTCCCATAAGGTGAAGGGAATGTGAAAATTCTAATCTTGAACAGATGCATTGACAATTTTAGTGAGCATGTGATTAAGAGTTTTGTTAGAGGCCTCTACCTATCCATTCACTTGGGGGTGATAGGGTGATGAGAAACTTAATACTAAATACATCACAAATACCCTAGATTTGTTTGTTTTTGAAATATTTGACATTGTTAATGATAATATTGTGAAGAACACTGAAATGATATATGATAAGGTGGTTGATAAAGTTGACAATCTTTTATACTTTGGTTGAGACTAAAGGAATAGCCTCTACCCATTTGGTAAAATACTCAATCATGGTGAATGATAAAATGGTGTCACTATGAAGAATGGGGGTTAATTTCATTGATGTGGTCCAAACTCCATTGTGAGAAGGGCAAAAAATTAGTGGATACGTGAATAATATGGCTAGGAGCATGATACAAATTGGCATGTTATTGACACTTAACACACTTTTTCACATAATCAAAACAATCTTGGTTAAGGGTAGGACAATAATAACCAAGGCAAAGGATGTGATTGGCCATGATGAGGCCACTAAAGTTTCCCCCATAGATCCCATTATGTGTTTCTTTGATAGCATGAGAGGCTTTGTGACTACGTAGGAAACGAAAGAGGAGACCATCAAAGCTAAGTTTATAAATAATCCCCCCATAATGGTGTAATGTGAGGTACTCTAGATAAATGATCTTCAAGCATTCCTAGAAATCCTAGAAGGAATGATGGCAAGGCTAAGATAATTAAAGGTCTACTAATACCAAAGGTTAGGTTAGGTCTCCTCCATATTGAAGATGGTGGGAGAATCTAGTTTGACATAGGAAGACTGGGTAAGTCTATGGGTAACAATAGATAGAGTAGAGTCACGAGGTGAAGATAAGATCTGAGAGGCCAGGGAGGCCATGGTGTTAGAAAAATTATTGGTAGATCATAGGGTGGATTAGATATAATAGTGTTTGAAGATGTTAAGAGTTCATTAACTAGTTGTTTGTACTATTGCAAAACATCATTCTTACATTGGTAAGAGCCATTGATTTGATTGACCACAAGTTGGATGTCACCAAAGATGATCATTTTGACTCCCAAGTTTAATGTAGTTTGAAGGCCTATTACTAGGGCTTTGTACTCAGCCATATTATTGGTACATTCAAAATCTAGCTCGAAGGATAAGGGAAAAGGTTCACCGTCAAGGGGAATAAGGATGATGCCAACTCCCTCACCATGTTGACACTTTGATATATCAAAGAACATGGTGACTTGATAGGTGAAGTCTACCTAAGAGAGGGTCATGATGGATTCATCAAGGAACTCAGAAGGAGGTTGATTGTATGCTAATGGTGTTTTAGCCAATTGGTCGATAATGAATTTCCATTTAATTAAATTTTACTAAAGAAACTCAAGGTCAAACTCTGCTAAAACAATTAGCCACTTAGCCATACATTGGTTTTGGTATGGCTTTGAGTGCATATACTTGAGTGGGTTAGTATTGGTTATGACATAGGTCTTCTGGTTAAGAAGGTGAGGGTGAAGTTTGGTGGCCATGAAGATTAAAGCTAAGCAAAGTTTCTTGGTATGGGTATACTGAGTCTTGTACTCTATAAGTGTGCAACTAATGTAGTAGACTCTTTGCTTTTTATGTTGTTCATCTTGATGGTCAAGCATTTCCCTTAAGGAGTTATCACTAGTGGAGATATAAAGGTAGAAAGGCTAATCATCCTTGAGGGGGGTGAGGATAGCTGGAGACAAGAGGTGCTTTTTGAGTGAATCAAAGGACTTTTGATAGTCATTTTTCCATTTAAAAGAGACATATTTCTTTAGGAGGTGATGGAATGGTTGACATCAGTCTGAGAGTTAGGAGATAAAGTGACAGATGGATTGGATATTTCCATACAAACTATGGAGTTGTTTGAGGTTGATTGGGGGAAACATGTCAAGGATTGCTTTAATTTTGGTAGGATCAACTTTGATCCCTCGAAGGGAGACAATAAATCTAAGGAGTTTTCCTGATAAGACCCCAAAAATTGATTTCTTGGGATTAAGGGAGACATGATGAGGCACTCAAAGATAATCTTGAGAATGGCCAAATGATCCTTATAATATTTGGATTTCCCAAGAAGGTCATCCACATAGTCCTTGACAATTTTTTGGATAAGTTGATGGAAGATGTAAGTCATGGCACATTGCTAGGTTACACCAATGTTCTTTAATTCAAAAGGCATGAACTTATAATAAAACATTCCCCATGGGGTGATAAAGATAGTTTTGTGTTGATATTTAGAGGTAATCAGGGTCTGATTGTAACCTAAGAATCCATCCATAAGAGATAACATCTCATGGTTGGCTGTAAGATCAATTTGCTGGTTGATGCTTGGTAGAGGAAAGTCATCTTTTGGGCAAGCAAGGTTGAGGTCATGAAATTCCACAAAAATGCATAGTCCCCATATGGATTTGGTGATAGGCATGACATTTGAGACGAATTGGGGATAATCAATGGGTTAAATGAAATTGATAGAAAGGAGACACTAGAGATCTTCTTTGAAAAGAAGGTTTATGCAAGGGTGCATTCATTGAAGCTTCTTGTTAATGGGTTTGGCATCATGGTTAGTAACAATGTTATGGGTGGTAATGGTGGAGTCAATTTTATGCATGTCACTATAAGACCAAGTAAATGTTATGTTGCAGTCTTGGAGGAAGGAGGGGAAGTCTTGAAGTTCCTCAAAATTTAGTGATTGGCCAATTTTGACAATGTAGGGATTGTCTAGAGTGCCCAAGTTGATATCCATGGTGGATTCCTTCAACATGGTAAAAGTATCTAGAGGAAGAGATTTGTGTATGGAAGAGTCTAAGGTACTGAGATAGGTGAGAATGGAATTCTCATCTTGGCATTGAATGGTGTTAATGGAAGAGAGTCATCTCCTATCATCTTGGGATGGGTCATAGGGATGGTTACGATCACCCCTTCTTTTTGATAGGTCAGGGGTCTGAGGTTGATCATGTTGATGAAAAAAATATAGGTGGGATGATATAATCATCCTCACAACTAGGTGGAGAAGAGGTTGATGAGGAAGGGGTGTCTTCCTAAAAAATGGTTGTGGTAGGTGGTTTGGTTCTCTTCTTATTGGGTAGAATGAAACTGAGGCCATGTTTCTCATGAGGCTTTTTGGTCTCAATTGAAATCAACTCATATGGGACAATCTCATATCATCGAAGACCAAATCCTTTTCAAGCACACCTGTGGAGGTATGTCTTGGCAAAGGCTGGGTTGTCCAGATAGGAGAAGCTAGAGGTAAATGGTTGAGGCAAAAATGAGGTGGCCAAAGTGTCAAGTGGTTTGTCAAGTCCCCCATAGATTAATTTTTTTTATAGTTTGAAGGTTTGAGGGGAATAATGGCTCCAATATTAGGGTCATAATTGGGTTGGTGTTCAAGTTTCCCATACTCTTTGGGAGTAGGGAAAGCATCAAGGGTGGGGAGGTGGTATTACCCTAGTGAAAGACATTGGAATATGAGTTCCAAGTGGTTTGTGGTGGAGTTTTGATTCGAGGGGATGGATGAGCTAGTAGATGTCTCATTGGTAGAAGAAGACATAGATTCATCCTTCATGGTTGAGGGCTTGTCTTTAGTTGATGAGGGTGTACTAGATGGAGCTAAGAGGATGGAATTGGGTTTATAAGTCATGTTGCATGATGAGAAGGGACTTGGGTTATATTTTATAGTGATAACCTTACCTTCATGCTCAAATTTGATGAAATAATTAAGGTTAGAGGGTACATAATTTATGGAGTGGATCTAAGGTCATTTCAATTAAATGTTGTACTAGAATTTGCCTTCCACTATATAAAAGAGCTCAGGGAGTGTGCAAGGTCCTAAATGGATATGAAGGACAATAGTTTCCAAAGTAGTGGCCATGGTGTCATGAAAGGATCAAAGAATGGTTGAGGTTTTTGATATGACATTGTCTAGTAGTTTGAGTTGATCATAGGAATGTGAGGAGATGATATTAATATTGGCCCCCCCATTGATCATGACCCATTTGATACGGGTTTGGTTTATATAGGTAGTAAATAAAAGAGGAGGATCTAGGTCATCAGGATGAATAGAAGGTATTTGTTAATCCTTGAAGGTGACAAGGTTGGAAATTTGGAGAGCACTAATAAAGGCTATCAAAGATTAAAGGTCTTCAGGTTGGACCTCTATTGATTAAAATGTCTCTATCATTTCTTGGTGATGATGAGGTGAGGTAGAAATCAACTCGTATAGGCTCATCTTTGCCAGGGTCTAGTGAAGTTGTTTGAGAACCACTCTTCTGATTGATTCAAAGGAGTTAGATTGAGAGGTATCCAAGATAGATACCTTAGGTTTAGTTGAAGGTGAAGGTGTTTAATTTTGACTTGGTTGGGAGGTGGAAGATGGGTATGTCCATGGGATGGACACTTTAGCCTTCCCCTTATCTTTTTACTATGCATGTGATCGTGTGACCACATGGATAGTATGGATAGAGAGAAGAGTTAGGTTAGGAGATTAGTTTGGTTCCTCGTCACTCTAAGGTGAGGGTGGGGGGAGTAGGTAGGCATTGGTTAGTGGTTGTTATTTGTTGGATTAGTATTAGGCTCATGGGAGGTTCATCTGTTAATAGATCATCCTCCTCATAGAGATGATGGATTATGGTTTGGAGAGCTTTATAGTTCTCCATGCTATGTCTAGGTGTCTTATGATAGGAGCATACTTGATGGTCATTATACTAGATGGGTTTTGGACCAAGAGGGTCAAATAGTTTGATATGGGTAAGATCAAACAAAAATATTTCAATAACCTTTGGAAAATATTCAAGTAAGATTTAGCTAAAGGTGGAGAGGGCTTAGAGGTTTTGGTCTTAGTTGGTAGGATAAAAGTATTTTTGAGAACGGGCTTGGTGGTAGATGTTTTGGGTAAGGTGGAGTTCTTAGTTGATGGTTGTGGTTTTGGTAAGGTGGTTGATAAGTTAGAGGTAGAAGATGTCAAGGTAGCTAGGTTGGTTATTGATAGCTCACAAAAGATGGGCATGTCAGAAAGTAAGAGTGATGGGGTAACCAAAAGTGGTGGTTGGGTTTTGGTTGAGATAGTTTGTTTCTTTTTCAAAGTAGAGGGATGAGGCCCCAAAATAGAGGGAAAGGTCAAGGAAGGTATAAATTTGGCCTTATGGACTTTTGGTGGCTTCTCCTCCTTGGTTGATTTGGCTCGGTGTTTGTTTGATAGGTTTGGTGAGGTGAGTTCTAGTTTCAAGGATGGTTGATTAAAGCTCTACGTAGAGAATATGCCAAGGTTTTTGGTTACTTTGGTTGAAGTGATATAAGGTGATTTAGTTATTTGATTTGTTTTTGATGGTTAGGGAATGGTTGAGTTGGTAGAGGTTCTTATTGGCTTGGTTGATATGATAGTGGGTTGGATAATAGAAGTGGTGGGTTGGTCTACCAAAGGTGTGGTTAGAGGTTTCTGTCTAGTGATGTAAGGGAGTCCCAATTGTTGCCAAAAGGTGACTCAATCCACATTAGGGTTGGAAACAAATTCCAATTTTTGAACTAATCTAGAGAATGGTTTGTAGCCCAGTTTTATCCCCTGGATAGTGGACTCAAAATATAAACCCATAAGCTGGGAAAGGGGAAGGGTGACCTCATCCTTTTCCTCAATCAAAGGATGTAAGGTTTGCATGAGTGGCTTTTATATGGGAGGTGCAGATGTGATGGTTTATTCTTTGGGAATGATCTCCAAAGGGGAGGTGAATTGTTTAGTAATTGATGGAGAAGGTAACGTGGTGATGGTTGTTTGTTCTAGTATGTTAGTTGAAAGAGGGGTTGATAACTCTACTACCTCAAGTAGTGAAGGAGAGGAAAAGGTTACTTCCTCAATTTGGGTCTCTAAAGGAAGAGAAGGTAACTCCACTACCTCAATAAGTGGAGAGGGTAAGGAACAACTAGATTGGGTAGTAGGTTATTTTGCAATGAGTGTGTCAAGAACCATATTGATGGTATGGGAATCACTAGAACACTCAAATTTGTTGCTCTCATTTTTTGTAGGTGCATGATTGGGGAAAGGTTTCTTGAAAATGTCGAGTGCTTAGTTTAGAGGTGCATTGGGGTTGTATAAGAGAAGCTCCCCCTTGTCAATGAGGGTTTGTACAATGCTTTTTAAGGTGTTATACCTAGTAACATCATGCTTGACTACTCGATGGAAAGCATATAGGTCATTCTCATTGTACTAGTTAGGTTTAGGACAAGAGGAATCAAATTGTTGAGGGGGTTTGATAGGAGGAAGCTGTATGATATTAACCTTCAATAACTTCTCTAGGATTAAAGCGTAAGATTCCCCAAGTGGAGTAAATTGCTTCAAATTTTTTTGGTTTTGGTTTCTTGTGTTTTGTTTTATGGATTTAGAGGAGTTTGGTTAATTGACAGATGGTGGTGTTGACCAAATTTTGCCTGTAGGTAAAATTTTGGTCCCCTTCCTCCATTGCTGTTCATGCCAGTTATATTGTAGGTTGTTCAGGTTCAACATTCTCTATTTCATGGCCTGGTTCAATTTCGAGTTCGGTTTCTTGGTTCAAGTTCAAAGGGTTTGCTGTTTGGTTCAAGTATTTCAATGTAAACATGTTGAACTTTCGTACCGTTGAACCGTTGAACCAAACCAATTTTTTGGCTCAACAGACTTGGTTCAACGGGTTCAGTTCAACGGCTTGGTTCAAAGCGTCAGGCTTGGCCTCAAGAATTTGGCGTGCTTGGTTGAACCTTTGAACCGTTGAACCTTTTTGGTTTAATGGCCCAATTCAAAGGTATGCCCTAAGCTAGAAGGGCAGTTCAAAGTAATAAAGGGACTTCTAGCTGAGTCCAAGGACTTTTCAAAGGGACAGGTGCTAGGAAATATTCAAGATAGAAGTGCCTGAGAGGATGCCACATGGACCCGACTGACGTGGTAATAGACTCGATAACATTTTAGTAAGACCTGATGACGTCTCGGTGGATGTCAAATTTAGCAGAACGGTTTAGCTATTGGATCTCAAGCGATGACACTCGAGAAGCCGTCAATTTCAAGAGGATGGAATATTCGTTGGTTTTTAAAGCTTGACGGTTGAATGAACGTCAAATTTAGGAAAATAGAATGGCCTTTGTTTCCAACTGAGAAAGTATTGCCAAGGAGTCCATAATGCAGCAACCTGCCAAAAGTTCATTCCTGGGAGGCCAAACGAGTTAGATAGAGACAAATTCAATAAAAGACAAGAGGACACACACGGAATAGGCAAACAGTTAAGTCCAAGCGGTGCCAATTTGAAGAAGAGACTCTGGCAGGTGAAATAGTGCCAGTGAATTAATCATGAGAAGATGCAAAAGCCAAATAATGTAGCCAGTTTCTTCATTTTACATTTAATGGGTGGACAAACTGCATTTTGACATTAAAAATGTAGACTTTGAGCAGAACAAAGCACATGGCTCATTAATATTTTGAGCGGCTTGTTTCTTTTCATGAACAACCATTTGTAAAAAAGAGTGCCAAATGAGCCTCTTGGACTTTCCATATATATTTGATACTTGTCATTTTGTAATCATCTTTTTACAATTTTGGTAAGGTGCAGCCCTGCTAAAATTTCTACCTGAATCTATAAAGACTATTTTTTACCTCTTCTTGGTCGGACATTCTGTGTATGTCTGAGTATTTGAGTTGTGTTCAGTCATTGTCTTTAATGCTCTCACAGTTCCAGCACCAACAGACCAGTTATCCACAAGGTGCCATTGTCTACAGGTGACAGGAGGAGAGTTCCATTTGGAGATATAGAATAGAGGAAGTCATTTACAATATGTATTCCATAACATCTTGGTCAGTCTCTGTTCCTGTGTTTTCATAAGAACCTCCCTGCCATTTTCTTATAGCCTGGTTTTCCCTGCCGAGTCTGAGTGTATGTTTGTGGTCTTTATTCGATTCTGAGAGTAGGTGTGAGAAGATCACCTTTATTTTGGTGTATCACCTCCTTAGAGTAGTTTTTTTTATTGCACTTTCCTCCCTTTTCATCCCCTCCTAGTTTATATAGCTATATATATATATATCTATCTATGCCTATATGTATTAGCATTCACTAAAACAAACAAGATACATCAGAGGGAACTAGCCCATACCTAGAGACTCTCCTCTCCTGCTTTGCCATCCCACAGGCAAGAGAGAAGTTTCCATGTTGCGGGGAGAGGGCAGAAACCCGTTTTCCTGCCACTAGGTGCAATCTCCAATGTCAACAGTTTTGGCACGCCCGGTGGGACACACAGTTTGATAACACAGTAAGATATCAGGATTGATGCTGGTCCTATCACAGCCATTTCAATACTTCCCAGCATCTGGCGACTCCAATGGTAAGAGCTTCATTTTCCATATTAAGACCAATGTCTTAAATTTCTATGCCTGAAGTCACCACTAGGTCTGCTTCAAAAATGATTCCTTTTGAATTTGTTGAACTACCTTTAAATTCTGCTAAAAGATTAAGGTTTAGGAAGACTCGTCCTTATCCAACAAGTCATCCTCCTAGACCTGCTATAAGAGACACAGTTACAGTAGAGCCTCAGTTATGCCCCATCCCAGCTATGGCTTTCCCATTTTTAGCCTTTCGTGGTGAAAGCCCCTTGAACCTCCCACGGTATGACCCAATTCCAGGGGCAGCTCTAAAAAATGTACCTTCTTTCGATGGATTGGGACCCATTATAGTCGTTGAGCACATCAGGAATGTTTCTAACCTCACCAATATTCATAATATCATGGAGGAAAATGTCCCAGTCAGATTGCTGGCTCTGTCCCTTAAGGGCAAGGCTCTTGACTGGTACGGGACCTTGCCCGTGAATTCAATCCATTCTTGGAATGAACTGGGTATTCAGCTAACAAACCATTTTGGGGAAAAGAGCAATGACCTCTTGCTTGCTGAGTAGCTGACGACCATATAGAGGGATCTGCACGAATATATGCAGGACTTTAACACAAGGTTTTAGAAGACCTGGTAGAGGATTCCCATCCTGGTAAGGCCGACTCCCAGCTATGCTTTTTTATACTACTTGAAAGCATTAAACAACGACGTTGCAGTCATGATATAATCTATGGGAGGGCATATACTACTTGATGCTTATGACATAGCCATAGCAGTAGAGAACCGTTTAATACAGGCTAGGAAAATAGCCCCTAGACCCCACATGCCAGTTTTACTAGAAGTGCCACCTCCAATTCAAGCCCCTACTCCAACATTGGCTCCTCTGCCTGCCATCAAAAAAATAGCTGTGGTCCCATCAAGTGAATTTCATGAGATTAAGAGTATGTTGCAGATAGTGACCAACAAACTTGTTTCCATTAAAAAGTAGCAAGCTCAAGGCAACAGGCCAAACCAAGGGTACCAAAATTATGGTCAAGACCCTAGACCCCCTTTCCAGAATTATAATCAAGGTCAAGGGTAGCTCACTACAACCAAGCCATTTCAAAATTACAACACCGGTCCCTCTTCATCATCTAAGGCCATAGTGCCTGTTTAGAATAACCTTGTATAAGAGCAGCCTAGCTGTTCGACCATGGGATATGGTCAAGAACAAGCTATGCACATAAACGAGATGGTGAATTATTTCTAGAATACAGAGAATCAGGCTGGTACTCTTTCCCAAATTTTTGAGGCTCCAACTCAACCCAGCACGAGTAGCAATCAGGCCCAGCCAAATTCTGCTCTTATGAATCATGAAGAAGGTGAGTTTTGTGAAATCAACCATGGGGGCGCTACATGCAATCAGGCTGATTGTGTTGCAGCCAATACAAGATTTAAGAGGAGAGCAGTGGAAGAGGTGAAAGCTACCACTCAGGCAGCAGTTGCACCTCCTCCATCACACTCATTTTAAAGGGCCCCAATTTCTAAACAGCTATTTTCACCTTCAACGCCTTAGCCTACATCTCCAGTTGGGATCAACCCAAAAGAAAACATGAAGGGAGGCAGTCCCCAAGTCAATATAGTGGACCAGATGAAGAAGTTACATGTGAGCATCTCCTTATGGGATTCATTATCTCTCCTAGGATAGAAGGACGTATTGAAGAAAGAATTGCATAAGCTAGATCAGCAAGTTGTTTCAACAAACATGGATAATGTCTTGATGACAAATGGACAGCCTGCCCCTCCATAACAGGTAAAGAAGGAAGAGAAGACTCCCCCTTTCTATCTATCCTGGATCATTGGGGACTTCTTGGTACACAACTACATAATCAACAGCGGGGCCAGTACATCAGTGATGCCTAAGTGCATTGCTGACAAGATGGGACTGAAGTATGAAGAAATGAAAAAGGCAGTCCTGCAGCTAGATGGGACACCTACAAAAATAGTTGGAATTTTGAAGGGTTTAGACTTGACATTGCATGCTTGCCCAACCTTCTCAATTCCCCATGATATTGTAGTAGCGGATGTTCCTCCATTTTTTGCAATGTGCCTGTCCAAGGACTTCACGTCCAAAATAGGTGGCTATCTAGCAGTAAATTGGTCATATCTAGTTTTTAGAACCAAGTATGGGACCAAGGTGAAAATTGAGTCTGAGCCACTCTACAAGGACCATCTAGAATCATATACTCCCAAGGCAACGAATGTCAGTTACACAATCATCAAACTAAAAGAGTTCTAAACAGACCAAGCTCCATCCTCTGGTCTTGAAGGAGTCACAAACCTACTCTTGGATGAGTGGGGAAATGATA
The DNA here is from genome assembly GCA_037957365.1 of Torreya grandis. NCBI lineage: Eukaryota > Viridiplantae > Streptophyta > Pinopsida > Cupressales > Taxaceae > Torreya > Torreya grandis. Next base: position 3,202,545 of record JARHVA010000099.1, on the reverse strand, counting down.
ACTTCGAACATGATCCATACAAATTTATAGAGGAGACAAACCTTGGAGTCTATTGCATGCACGAAGAGGGCGCCTTCGTGCTGAATTTGATGAAGGCAGAACAAGCAGACCTTGGCCTATGGCAGCTGTATCTTGACAGATCCAGAAGTAAGCTAGGTGCTGGAGGTGGGGTGATGCTGGTCTCCCCTTCAAAGGAGAGGTACTTTTCAGCCTTTTAATTCCTTTTCTCTTGCACAAGTAATGTTGCAGAATATGAGTCTTTGATCCATGGGCTGGAATGTGCAAGAAAGAGAGGGATTAAGGAGTTTTAGGTCTTTGAGGACAGCGAGCTGATTTTGAATCAGGTGAAGGGCCAAAATCTAACAAAGAACTCCTTGCTGAAGTCTTACAAGCATAGGGTCTGGGACTTGATCGAAGATTTCCTTGCTTTCAACATTGCCTCGATTCCCAGGGAGTAGAACAAACACGTGGACAGGTTGGCAACAATTGGTGCCCAATTTGATGTTTCAAAAGAAATAAGTAGAGATTGTGGTTTGCACCACTTGAAGGTGGTAGTTCGACCCTCTGTCCCAAACAACATTGCAGATTGGCAAGTTTTTGAAAGTGACCAGTAAATAGCTCTCTTCCTCTGGCAGCAAGCTGAGTTTGCAATACACAACTAGGCAAAATTGTAGTAGCAATATGGAGATCAGATTGTCCAGTTGAAGAACAATAAACTCCCTAAAGGTCTGGTCATGCTTGAAAACATTTTCAACAGAGATGGCCAACTGATAAATGACAAAGCATGCATCACGACCAAAGAGGAGAATTACAAAAAAGTTGAAATCTTCAAGGACAAGCTGTTGGCACTTGGCAAGGTCTGCACGTTTCAAGAAAAGCGAGCTTTCATTCTATTGTGTCAAGAGTTCGCTGATGTGTTTGCATGGGATTACAGTAACTTGAAGGGCTTCGACCCAAGACTTTCTCAACACACCATTGATTTAGAGGAAGGTGCCAAACCAGTCACTCAAAAGCAAAGGTCTGTCAATCCTACAATTGAGCCCCTCATGCAAAGGGAATTGGCCAAATTGATTGAGTCTGGAATTATATTTCCAATCAAACATTTCTCCTAGCTGGCCAACCTCGTTCTTGTTAGAAAGAAGAATGGGGAGATCAGGTTGTGTGTCGACTTTAGAGACCTTAATAAAGTCTCTCTAAAGGATCATTATCCCCTTCCAAGCATGAAGTGGATTCTTCAAAAAGTGACTGGTAGCGAGTGTTTCTCTCTCCTGGATGGCTATTCAAGTTATAATCAAATTTTGATGCAAGGCTGTGACCAGTATAAAACAGCCTTCACCACCAAATGGGGCACATTTGCCTACAAGAAGATGTTATTCGGGCTATCCAATGCTGGTGCTACCTTCCAACAAGCCATGGACATGGCTTTTGGTGGCTTGATAAATAACAACGTGCTGGTATACCTCGATGATATAACGGTATTCTCCAAGAAGCGAGACAACACATAAAACACCTCAGGCAAATTTTTGAGAGGTTCAAGGAATTTGGCATCTCTCTTAATCCAAAGAAATACATGTTTGTTGTTCATGAGGGGAAACTTCTTGGCCATATCATGTCCAAGGAAGGCTTGTCCATTGACCTTGAGAGAGTTCGCTCCATTTTGGAGATGCCCCTACCAAAGCACAAGAAAGGCCTGTAGAGCTTCTTTAGCATGATAAATTTTATTCAGAGGTTCATTCCGAATTTTGGTGAGACAGTTAAGCCCCTAACCTCTATGTTGAGGAAAGGTTAAGAATTTAAGTGGACAACACAAAGAAAGGACAGCTTTGAAGCCATCAAGCAGGCTTTGGCCCAGGTGTCTGCTCTAATTAGCCCCAACTTTAGTAAATACTTCAACCTCTATACATTCAGCAATGAAGAAGTGATATCTACCATGCTTACCCAAGCAAATGGCGAAGACCTCGAACACCCACTTGCCTTCTTCAGCCAGGGATTAGAGGATTTTGAAGTCAGGTACACGTATGTAGAAAAGCAAGTCCTGGCAGTAGTGTGGAGCCTGAAGAAATTTAGGTATATGTTATCTAACAATAGGATCCACCTTATGGTCCCACATCTTGGCATCAAGGATTTCTTGACCAATCGAGATTTGAATGAGAAAAGGGTAGGATGGATCACCAAAGTGATGGAGTACGATGTAGATATTAAAATCGCCAAGCTGGTGAGGGGCAGAGGTCTATGCGAATAGTTGGCTGCAGGTTTCAAACAAGATAAAGGGAAGAACAACTTGCTAATCCATGATGTAACCACTGCAGAAGAATCGACTGTTATAAAGGATTGGACGCTGGACATGAAGCATTTCCTTCTCATAGGTGAGTGTCCACAGGGTCTTGATAAGGCTAGAAGAAGGTATTTTAAACTTCAATCCCTTCCTTATGTCCTGATTGGTGAAGTATTATTTAGGAAGGATCTCTCTGGGGTTTTCCAAAGATGCATTGACCCCAATCAGGCTGATAGGATACTGGCTAAGTTTTATGATGGGCCAGCTGGTGGTCATTTTTCTCCTAGAGCTACAACAACAAAGATAATGAGAGATGGCTATTTTTGGCCTACTCTTTTCAAGGACACCCATGCCTGAGTGAGAAAGTGCCAGAAGTGTGCACTTTTTGATGGAAAACAATAATTGGCTGCCATTCCTCTACAGCCCATTCAAGTTGAGCAACCATTCATGCAATGGGGTCTGGATTTTATAGGGATGATTAATCCTCCCTCTAGTGCTGGGCACAAGTGGGTGTTGACTACCACAGATTATTTCACCAGGTGGGTAGAGGTAGTTGCTTTGAAGGAGGCAAATGAGAGCGTAGTCCTGGAGTTCTATGAAGATCTGGTAACAAGACTTGGAGTCCCAACCACCATAATCTCAGATAATGCCTTGGCTTTTTTGGGAATCAAAACTAGTGAATGGGCACTGAAGTATGGCATATACATTAGCACTTCATCAAACTATTATCCATAGGGGAATGGGCTGGTTGAGTCCACCAACAAAAATTTGATTAGAATCATAAAGAGGACTATGGAAGAAAATCAGAGGACTTGGCATGCCAAGCTAAAGATAGCTCTATGGGCCGACCAAATTACTCCAAAGAGAGCAATCAAAAATTCTCCATATACGCTCATGTATGGAAGGGAAGCCAAGCTTCCCATCTTGCTTGAATTGCCAGCATTGGATCTCTCCCACCAACTGTAACTAGAAGAAGGAACCAGCATGGAGGTCAGGTTGTGTGAGCTAATGGAGCTCCAAGAGGTGAGGGATTAGGTTATGACTTCTCTGACAAGTCGGCAATAGCAAGTAAAAAGGCACTTCGACAAGAAGTCCTTGTCAATATATTTTTCTAAAGGAGACATTGTCCTAAAATGGGACAAAGATCGAGCTAAGCCTGGAAAACATGCAAAATTCGACGCCCTATGGAGCGGTCCTTATGTGATTACTCAGTGCAAGCAGCATAATGCATTCCAACTTTCAAGGTTAGACGGTGAAGAACTGCGTATCCCAATTAATGGGATACATCTGAAGCATTTCCACTAATCTTTTTGGGTTCACCTGTACATACTTTCCTTTGTTTTCTTTCCTATTTTTTCCTAAGTGTTGTTGCACAGGTTGTAGTTTTCTTAGTCTTGTGTGTGCTATCTTTTCGTGGAGGTAGATCTGGGTGGCTGGTCCTAAGTTTTGACAAAGCTCTTGCTGGTTTTCAAAGTTATCATCCAACTCCATGCCCAATGGATTGCAAGGCAACTAGTCTCCAAGCATAGCAGGCATGCTTCCCCTGGGAGTCGCCAATTTGTTGACCAAATTTTGCCTGTAGGTAAAATTTTGGTCCCCTTCCTCCCTTGCTGTTCATGCCAGTTATATTGTAGGTTGTTCAAGTTTAGCATTCTCTATTTCATGGCCTAGTTCAATTTCGAGTTTGCTTTCTTGGTTCAAGTTCAAAGGGTTCGCTGTTCAGTTTACATATTTCAATGTAAACATGTTGAACTTTTGTATCGTTGAACCATGGAACCAAACCAAATTTTTGGTTCAATAGACTTAGTTAATTAGGCTTGGTTCAATGAGTTTAGTTCAGTAGTTTGGTTCAAAGCATCAGGCTTGGCCTCGAGAATTTGGCACGCTTGGTTGAACCTTTGAACCGTTGAACCTTTTTGGTTCAATGGCCCAGTTCAAAGGTATGCCCCAAGCTAGAAGTGCAGTTCAAAGCAATAAAGGGACTTCCAGCTGAGTCCAAGGACTTTTCAAAGGGACAGGTGTTGGGAAATTTTCAAGACAAAAGTGCCCGAAAGGATGCCACGTGGACCCGACTGACGTGGCAATGGACCCGATGACATTTTAGCAGGACCAGATGATGTCCTGGTGGACGTCAAATTTAGCAGAATGATTTAGCCGTTAGATCTCAAGTGATGATGCTCAAGAAGCTGTCAATATCAAAAAGATGGAATATCTGTTGGTTTTCAAAGATTGACGGTCAGATGAGCGTCAAATTTAGAAAAATAGAATGGCCTTTGTTTCCAACTGAGAAAGTATTGCCAAGGAATCTAGAATGCATCAACCTACTGAAAGTTCATTCCTGGGAGGCTGAACAAATTAGATAGAGACAAATCCAATAAAAGACAAGAGGACACACACGGAATAAGCAAACAATTAAGTCCAAGCGGTGCCAATTTGAAGAAGAGACTCTGGCAGGTGAAATAGTGCCAACGGATTGATCATGAGAAGATGCAATAGCTAAAGAATGTAGTCAATTTATTAATTTTACATTTAATGGGTGGACAAACCACATTTTGACATTAAAAATGCGGACTTTGAGCAGAAAAAAGCACATGGCTCATTAATATTTTGAGCGGCTTGTTTATTTTTATGAACAACCATTTGTAGAAAAGAGCGCCAAATGAGCCTCTTGGACTTTCCATATATATTTGATACTTGTCATTTTGTAATCATCTTTTTGCAATTTTGGTAAGGTGTAGCCCTGCTAAAATTTCTACCTGAATCTATAAAAACTATTTTTTACCTCTTCTTGGTCAGATATTCTATGTATGTCTGAGTGTTTGAGTTGTGTCTAGTCATTGTCTTTAATGCTCTCACAGTTCCAGCACCAACACACCAGTTATCCACAAGGTGCCATTGTCTGCAAGTGATAGGAGGAGAGTTCCATTTGGAGATATAAAACAGAGGAAGTCATTTACAGTATGTATTCTATAGCATCTTGGTGAGTCTCTGTTCCTGTGTTTTCATAAGAACCTCCCTGCCATTTTCTTGTAGCCTAGTTTTCCCTACCGAGTCTGAGTGTATATTTGTGGTCTTTGTTCGATTCTGAGAGTAGGTGTGAGAAGATCACCTTTATTTTGGTGTATCACCTCCTTAGAGTAATTTGTTTTTCTTGCACTTTCCTCCCTTTTCATCCCCCCAATTTATATATATATATCTATGCCTGTATGTATTAGCATTCGCTAAAACAAACAAGATACATCAGAGGGAACTAGCCCATACCTAGAGACTCTCCTCTCCTGCTTCACCATCCCACAGGTGAGAGAGGAGTTTCATGTTTTGGGGAGAGGGCAGGAACCCATTTTCTTGCCACCGGGTGCAATCTCCAATGTCAACAGGTGGAGGAGAGGTTTTAAGGATAACCACATTTGCAGTTTCATTGCTCTTAGAATCGGTATTGGTTACTTGGTTTAGAGGAAGATGCCTCATTGGTTTTGTAGGTAGAGTTTTTGTTTTTCAACTTTAACTTCCCTTCATCGATGGCTCTATTTTATAGCTTCTTCATCAAAGGTTTTGAAGCTATGGACACGCAATGTAGAATATATGTGCTTGGCACATGCCTGAGTAAAAAATTATATTAGTTCAAGTTGGGGTAAAGAGAAAGAAAATTGATTTATTAGGCTCATCCAATGGACTAAAAAATTAGAAATAGATTCATCATCAAATTTTTGAATAAAGTAAAGGTAATGATGGATAATTTCTTGGAGATGTTATTGAAAAATGATCCAAGAAAGTTTGGGATAGCTAGGTGAAAGAGAAGAGAGAGTGTTTGGTTATGGCACTATACCTGTCTAATGCTAAACTAGACAAGGACATGGGGAAGGTACGAAGATGGAGAGCATCAGTGTAGGCAATAAAATAGCATGCATGCCTAAATTACCTGAGGTGCTATTGATCCTCCTTACTTTAAAATTTAGAAAACTTGGGAAGTTACCATTGAGGAGGATACGATTTTATAGGGACATATGGCTGAATGGCTTCATTACAAATCTGGTCATACGATAAGATGTGAGCATCAGAGATGGATGATTCTAAAGTAGTCAATTTATCCATGAGTATTTTCATTAAATCCATTACGGCTTGTGCACCTAGAAGGTTGTAAGGTGCATAGTATTATTGTAGTTGGGTGACATATTGATCAATAATAGGGGTTGAGGAGATGCCACATATTCATACATGGATATTGATGGGTGGGTCGATGCTATGTAGGAGTAGGTGGTTGGATTGTGGGTAGAGGTACATACCCTTATGGGTTAGGGATATAGCCCAATTTGGGTGTGATGGGCACTTGTTGAGATGTTAAGGTGGGTAGGGTAGGAGATGTAGTTGGGTTTGTAACTAAAGGGAAGGTGGTGACCTTTGTACTGATTGTTAGTAAGGTAGAAGGTATAGATACCACAAGATTTGAAGTGGAGTAGTGACTAATGGATTGGGGGTAGTCGAGGGGAGGTTGGAAATGCTAGTAATAGGTGCTCCCATGGTGAGGGGATTATAGGTGGTTAATGGTTGGGTTGGTCCTAGGGTAGAGAAGTTATTGGTGGGGGTGGAAGGCGTAAGGGTTTTGGTTTGTTGGGAAGGTTGGTATTCAATAGTAGTTTCAAATGGGTTATTGGTAGATGAAGAGGCTTGGGTAGTCAATTTTTGGGTGGTGACTGTGGAAATAGAAGGGTTTCCCATAAGGTGGGAAGGCATGCCATAAGGTGGGTCCATAGGTGAAACTAAAGTAGGGGTATGGTGAGGCAGGGTGCTAAGATAATGCTTAAGGGCCACAAGATTATTATGTAAGAAGGTGGTAAAGTTGGTATCTCCTTGGGGAGATACTTGAGGGAAAGAAGGAATTCATGAAGGGTGAGGAGAATCTTATAGTTTAGAGATTACTCCATGTATGATGAGGTAGAAGACGTTTATTGGTTTGGTGATGGGTTCTATTCTGCTACGTTATTTCACTACAAACGAGTTATAATCATACAAGATAAGGGAGAGAGAATACAAAAACAATCTCACCACTCAAATAGAGAGAAGACAAGAAATGAGCAAGGAAATCAAACACACTAAAAAGTATGTTAAGTCCTAAAATTCTTTTTAGTCTCTTTTTTGGTTTATGCCTTAAGCTTTCAAGAAATTATGTGACTCCACTTGGGCTGATAGAACACGTACTAGAAAAGAAATTTATGGATGGTTTCAGGTTGTTTAGGATCTCAAAAAGGATTTATATTGGGAATAAATACGTGGCTTGGTAATGGGGCCTACCCCCTTACTTCACACATCGTAGTGATAAGGGTATCATCTGCTTAGCCAATATATATCAATTTTCAGAGTTTATACTCAACCAGAGAGATGAGTTTGTTCTTCCCTTGGTAATGACATCCAAGTAAGATTTCCAAGAAAGGGTAAGGTGACCCATAGGTTATGAAATCCTATTCAGGCCTTATCTTTGGTTGTTTGATGTTTTATTGATGTAGGTGGTTTTGTTTGTGTGTGTGGTACAAGTGATGCTATGATTGAATTACTTTGCTTTAATTTAATTAAGTGAGATAAAATTACCAATAAATAATGAATGTAGTTTATTTTAAACCCAAAAGAAAATTTAATTTCATTTATGAGCACATAATAAAGAGAAGAGCATGTAGATGCAAACAAAAGAAACTTGAGTAGAGACTTAGGGTCCCACCGGGTGTGCTAGAATGTTTCAATGAATTTTAGCTTATATTTCAAGAAAGGAAGAAGAAGAAACCAGATATGGATATGGTTGAAAAACTTATTTGGTTGTGTTTACATTAAATCAGATGATTGTGAAGAGCTCCTCTTTGGCTTGGGAGGATGACCTGCAAATAAGATAGTACTAAAGCAAATGGTTGGTTAGATAGATAGCTGGTTGGATTGTATAGCGTTAGCTAGATCATAGAAGCAAGAGCTTCTTCAGGGGATGTCAATTCACATATTTTAAACAATCAAGTTTAAAAAATAGAAGATGAAGTACTTGCATCAATAATCAAATGGTATTGAAATTAAACACAAGAAATGTTTGATGAAGAAATAGACTAAAATGACTAATATAACAATAAGTGGGTCAATACTAATGCTAAACAGGTTGAAAAATAGGTTGGGGGTCTGTGAATAGGTAGATAAAGAGAAAGTTAGATTTGGTTTAGGGTAGGTGGGTGAAAATAACTTCTTGTTATCTTCTACCATAGTGACCGTTAGCAGTTGGTGTGATCATTGATGGTTGAGGTGACAATTGGTGGTTGAGGTAACCATCAATGGTTGGACAGACTGTTGGAAATTAGGATGACCATTGACAGTTATTGTGTGTTGGGTTTGGGTGGTAAAAAGTCTAATTGATGGGATCACAAAAGGTAAATCTAGAAGATTGGTTTGTGCTAGGCTGATTACAAACTACAAACAAAGTGACTGAATGATTAAAATAGATACTTAGCTTATCTTTGGTTGCTCAGATGAATGGTTGAGGTAGTTGGATCATTGATAGAGTTTGGTGTGATTTTGGTAGAGTAATAGTACTTGACTATCAATCAAGGGGCAGAATCATGTTGTCTCTCTGACATGATGGTTGGATTGCTAGATTGCTAAAAGAAGTGACCTGTAAAGAAAATTTGGATGCAAAATATCTTAAAATCATGTATGGATCCCTTTTCACGTCTTGTTCCTCTCTTCTTATAGGAAGGAAGGAGAGGTGCAACAAGAAATTTAATATGAGGTATAATTAGATGTCTAAATTTAAGTCATGCATGCATTACATCGCACATGAATTAAATGATTTAATTACAAAAAATCAAGTCAAGGTGAAGGGCTGGTTAAATTGGTTTAGATGGTGGAACCTGACTATCAATGGTCAGAGTGACCATTAGTGATCAAGGTGACCATCAATAGCTAGGGTGACCATCGAAGGTTGAGGCTAAGGTTAAATTGGTTTAAAAAGGTGGGTTTGGTCAGTAGGTCAAGCTGATTAGGGTTAAGTCTTGTTGCCAAACAAAAGGCCAATGGTTAGGCCCAAGGGGGTCCTGAGGTGGTCCATATAAATTTTGACATTTAGAACCATCATGTGTAGATTTTTGGTGTCTAAAGTGACTTCAAAGGATTTGATCCAAATTTGGCTCAACACACCATTGAGTTAGAAGTTGAAACTAAGCCAGTAAGATAAAGATAAAGATCTATCAATCCAAATCTTGAGCCTTTGATGAGAGCTAAGATTCATAAGCTCATTGAGTCAATTATTTATTTCCAATCAAACACTCAACTTGGGTGGAACCTTAATCTAGTATAGAAAAAGAATGGTGAAATTAGACTATGTGTTGACTTTTGTGACTTGAACAAGGCTTCCCTTAAATACCACTATCCATTTCCATCTATGGAACAAATTTTATATATGGTTTCAGGTTCATAAAGGTTCTCCTTGTTGGATGGATATAGTGGTTACAATCATATTTTAGTTAAGGAAAAAGACCAATTCAAAATAGCCTTCACCACAAAGTGGGGGACATTTGCATATAGAAAGATGCCCTTTGGTTTATCTAATACTGGAGAAAATTTATAGAAGGCCATGGATATGGCATTCTACGGTCTACTTAACAAGTTCATACCTATTTATTTAGATGACATAATAATGTTCTTTGAGAGTGAAAGTGAGCACATGATTCACCTACAATAAGTGTTTGAAAGGTGCATGCAATTTGGGGTGTCTCTGAATCCCAAAAAGAATGTCTTCTCTATTCATGAAGGTAGGCTTCTTGGACATGTGATTTAAAAACATGGTATAGGTATAGATCCTGATAGGATAGATTTAATTATTACACATTCCTTGCCTAAGCACAATAAAACTTTACAAAGCTTTTTAGGCAAAATCAATTTTATAAGAAGGTACATTTCAAAATTTTCCACTTTAGTTAGGCCACTTACATCCATGCTAAATAATAATCAAATCTTTAGTTGGTCCAAGGAAAGATTAAGAAACTTTGAATAAATAAAAAAAGTTATAGCTAGTGCTCCTACACTCATGAACCCTGATTTCACAAAGGATTGTATCCTATACACCTATGCTAACATTGACACTATTTCATGTATTATTATTCAACATAATCAAGAAACATTAGAGAAGATAATAGGATTCTTCATTCAAGGCTTAGAATAATATGAAACAAAGTATTTATTTGTTCAAACGTATGCACTTTTAGTTATAAGGTCTCTCAAGAAGTTTAGATACGTCTTGTCTAATAATAAGATACATCTGATGGTTACACATCCAAGTGTCAAGCATTTTCTCTTGAATAAGGATATAAATGACAAGAGAGTTGGTTGGATAACCAAGGTAATGGAGTATGATGTGGAGATCAAGGTCATAAAGCTAAATAGAGGCAAGGGAATTTGTGAACACCTAGTCCAAGACTTGCAAAAGGCAAATGAGATGGCTTTGGTGTAAATAAGTTGCAATTGATCACACCTCACCTTCTAGATGGTTCTAGTACATGGTAAGATACCTTCATGATGGTATTTATCCCTCTCACCTAACTCCTTCAAACATAGGATATTTTAGATTGCAATCCATTTCATTTCTTCTTGTTGATGGTGTTTTGTTCAAGAAGGATATCAATGGCATGTTGTTAAGATGCATTGAATTACATAAAAAAGAAAAGATGATTAAATAGTTCCATGATAGACATGGTGGAGGGAATTATTTAATAAGGACCACAGCCCATAAGATCATGAGAGGTGGGTTTTATTGGCCAAGCATATGTGGTGATTGTTATGCATGGGTGAGGAAATGTAGATGGTGTGCTATGTTTGTTGGAAGTGTGAAACTTGTAGCCTTAATTCTCCAACCAATTGCATTGAATCAACCCTTTGTCCAATGGGGATTAGAATTTATTGGTCTCATTAACCCCCCTTCAAGATAAGGACATAAATGGATACTAACTGCTACAAATTATTTCACTAGATGGACATAAGCAGTGGTATTGAAAGAAGAAAATGAGTCCAATGTTCCAGATTTATATGAAGGTTTGATTAGTAGATTAGGATTCCATTCAACCATTATTTCTGATAATTCTATAGCTTTTGTGGGTTCTAAAATCAACCATTGGGTAGTTTAACATAGTATCTTTCTCAACACTTCATCAAATTACTATCCACAAGGTAATGGCCTTGATAAGTAAAATAATAAGAACCTATTAAAGATCATCAAAATGACTATTGAAGACAATCAGAGGTCATGGCATCTCAATTTGAAGTCAGTGTTGTGGGTTGATAGAGTCACCTATAAAATATCAGTGGCCAACTCTCCATATAAGATGGTATATGGTAAGGAAGCAAGAATGCCTATTTCTCTTAAATTCCATACTTTAGAATTGATGCATCGACTTGAGTTGTTACGGAATGAGATAATGGAGATCAAATATGCTAAGCTCATGGATCTCAAAGAGATAAGACATCAATCCATGTTGGCCATGGAAGCCCATCAAGCACATGTGAAGAGATCCTTTGACAAAGGACCTTCTTCAAAAAGTTTCAAACAAGGATAATTGGTCCTCAAGTGGGATGAGGATAGAGATAAACTAAGAAGTCACACAAAGTTTGACTCTCCTTGGAGTGGTCCTTAAATAATCTCTAGCTTTAAATACCACAATGCCTTCTAACTTGAAAATGTGGATGGTGAGGAGTTTCCTATCTTAGTCAATGGAATACATCTGAAACACTACTATTAAGGAAGTTAAGTTCTCTATACATAGTTATTTGGTTTTATTTACCTTTGAGTGTTGTTCTAAAACATTAGTTTACTTTTGTTTTATCCCAAATAAGTGCTTTGTTTGCACATCTATGTTGCTATGTTAGTTTCCCTTTTTTGTTTATTTCCTTCCCTATTTTGGTGGAATTCATTATCTTTGCAAATCAGAAGATTTATTACAGTCATGGATCAGATTTATCATTTTTGGTTAAGTCTAAGAGTCATGTAAATGGTCTGAGTTCTCAAGCATAACATGGCCAAATTTGGCCTACATACCAAAAGTTGCCTAGTCTATAATAAGAAGTTAAGTAGGGTCTTGAGTGAATAGTTATCTAATGTCACAATGGACTTATATAAGAGACCACATATCATTTTAAACCTTTTTAAACACTTTAATCAGGCTTAAAGTGTAAATTTGGCAATCTCAAGGGACTAGACCATCATGGCATGTCACGTAAGAATGAGAGGAGCAAACTAGTTAGACATTTGATAGATACACTTGGGAGGTTGACCAAGGTCACATAATTACATGGACATGGTGTGTTTAATCCCTTAAATATTCTATGCAAATTTCATATCTTGATGAGCTTGTTATCTCAAGATATAGGGCTTCAAAGTTAAATAAGCAGAATGAAATGTTCACACAGACATCAAGTTTGAGCCACATGAAGTAATTATTTAGATTCAAAAATTCCCTAACAAGAATTAAGTTGAATTAGATCAAATGGTGCATGTGAGATTGAAATCTAGAAGGTAGATCCAATGGTACATGGGCAGTCAAAAGGTTTCCCAAATGAGATCAATGGATTGTGTTGAATCATACAAGAAGATTTGACAGTATGAGTGAGGTTAAAAGGTCAACATATCCAAGCATGAATGCACTATTGATAAGTGGGAAGATCTTGGGATAAAAATAGAGATCTAATAGTGAGCAAAGATCTAATATTGATAAGTGGGTTCAAGAAGATATACGGTGCATGTTTAATCATGCAAAGGTAAATCAATGGTGTGAGTTAAAGTCAAAGAGTTAGAGGATTTTAAGAATTAATGCAAAGCTACCAAGTGTCTCAACCTTGAAAATTGGTAGAAGATCAATGGATCATATTCATTCATATAGAGGTATATCAATGGTGAGAGCAAGGTCAACAAGTCAAAGGATCTTGTGGAAGAGTAAGAAGATACCAAGTGTCATAGGCACGTTAAGCTGCCAGGTAAATAAATAGTATGCATTCGTGATATGTAAATCAAATCAATGAGTGGGATTAAAATTCAAAAGCTAAAGGGCTTCAATGTAGAGGTCGAACATATGGTTGAGGTCAAACTAGAGCAAGTGTTTCAAATAACTATGTCACAATTAGAGCTCAGTCAAGAATTGCTAAGCAATGAGATGCAATCATACAGTTAGCATGGTTAATAATGAAGTTCCATCACCATTAAAACTGGGTATAAAGATTTGGTTTGAAGTTTTAGAACATACATGGTCTATTATTTGGAGGTATAGTATGGTTCCATGACTATGTTCACCATTTATTAAAGAAGCTCCATGTATATAATGAGTTCTTGGATTCCATAAATGCTTAGAGGCAAAATAGGTCTTTCTAGGCCTAATAGGGATGAAAGATGGGCAGCTAGATTTTGTAATGAGATCAAGTAGTCTATAGGTTTTCATCAATATTATTGCTATATGAAAACTAATAAATGATTTAGTTTTCATCTATTGTGGACCTATGTTCATATTTTCAAAATAGGGTGAAGATTTATGATTAATGAAAATAATATCTCATCTGTCGATATGGACACATCTTTGATAAATAAGTACCTATGACCACCCAAAGTAGATATGGCATGGCTCTGTCAGTTCCAAGATATGAGAATTTTGTCCTCATCAGTAGATCAAGTAAAAAGTGACATAGTATCCCAAGAAGGGGACCTTGTGGTTAGATAAGGATAATGGAGCATTCAATTATTTTATAGAGATTTAAAATTTTGTTCCTTCTTGATAAGATCATGACTCAACATCCTCAAATTAGTGATAATTCATCATAGCTCCCTGTCTCTTCCCTTGTTATATATATATATATATGTGTGTGTGTGTGTGTGTGTGTGTGTGTGTGTGTGTGTGTGTGTGTGTGTGTGTGTGTGTGTGTGTGTGTGTGTGTGTGTGTGTCCCATCTTCTTCCACATTGTGGCTTTCTCTGGAATTTTTTAGAAAATAAATCTATGATATTTTTAGAGAAAAGACTCTTATGCCTTTGGCTTGCTCAATTTATGCTAAAATTTGTACTGTAACACCTATTTGATGTAATAAAGACCGAATTCCTTCATTTTTTCAAGCTAAATTAAAGTGTCTTCTATGAATTCATGTGTTGTGGTTAAGTGAATGTATGTTTTCCTTCCTTCTATCTGAGTTTCCTCACCTTCATGAAGTGCTTTGTACTTCTTACAGGTCATTCTAAGTGCAATATATAGTTTATTGATTAGTTTAGAAGTGGACAACTACCTTCCCATGCTAGGTTGATAGCTGATCAATGTCTTTTTGTGAAATACTTATGTGAGGACTGATCTTCTTTAGTCTTGAATGTGTCTTATATTGTGTTTTGTGCAAAGGGTAAGTTTTCAAATTACTGGTGCATCACCTCATTTTATATGCTTTTTTAAAGTGTTATTAATATTTATCTCTTTTTCAGGCAAGTGTTAATTTATATTTAGTTTAGGTGATAGATCCAAAAGGAAGATGACCTTATCCGAAGTTTTGACCCAAGATTAGGTGACCCACAGCCTAGGGTCATTCCCATGTTGGACTAAATTTGAGTAGGAGGACTTGAACAATCTCCTTGCTCAGCTAGGGTGCAATCTAGGATGCCAACATTAATATTATCTAAAAATTGAAAAAAATAGAGTTGGTATTTGATGTATCACTTATTGTAGATTAAACTCCTTTATAATTTATATTTCATAACAATAAAATTTATTAATAACAATATATATATTGTGAATTTTTAATATTTACTTCTCAATTTCCTATCATTTGCATATTTTATTTCCTCTTTTTGTAAATATTAGTCTATAGACTTATTTTGTTGTGTTTTTTCTCAAAATGGCAGCCGCAAATCTTAAACGTAGCATCCAACTGAGTGGATTTTTTTTTATACTTCAAATATCAATAAATCTATTTTTTATATATTAATAACAATGATTTTTTTTCTAAGTTTCTACCTTTTATTGCACCTTGATTAGAATTATGTAATTAAAATTTCCTTTTGTCTATTAATAAAATTTCTAAAACCATTTTTTAAGTTTATAATTGGTATTAATGATTTATAACCTAAACATATATTGCAATGAGATCAACTCTAAATATTTTATAATTATATGAGAAGAAGAAACCCATGTCTTTTATAAGTTCTGAAATTATAATTAGCCAAGTGTGAAGGAGTTCATACCATAAGAAGTGATCCACCAAATGTCAACCTTTTTTTTTTTTAAAAAAATTTCTTAGATAATATTACCAACATGCTACATAAACAAAGTGGAATACCCACTTATATGGAGATGACTTCTCATGGAATATCATAGATGCAACTTATAAAAGACATATGTTTCCCCATAACACATTGGTTCCTTTTCACTAAATCCAACTAACAAGTCTTTAACCTAAGCATTGCACCCTTTTGAGCATACAAAAAATTTGTGACAAAACAAATATTGTTTAAAATTGTTTGAAAATTCATCAAAGCATAATATAAAGGGAAATTTTTATCGAATTTTGTAATTGCAAATGCATAGCTATACATTTATGCTAAATGTGGTAGGATACATAAACCATGTGAGCTCTTAGACAGTGTTTTGGTATAATAAATACTATTGTATAAGTGAATTGATGTATTTATTTTGTCTGCTATTAATTTTGTCATTTTATTTCACATTTTTATCTTACTTTCCACTAAATTTACTAACTTTTTTATGGTTTTCCAACTTCAAAAACTACATTGTCATTTATGGGATTTGAACAATTTAAAATGGATTGTTGTAAAATAGTCCCCCTAGAAATGGTATGATCCTATGTTACACAACTCAACACCTGACTTTTGGTGCCATTAGTTATTTTTAATTATTTAATAAATTCAATTACAAATTTTATTTTCTATATATCAATTTTCTTCACTACTTTAAATTGAAAAGATTATATTTTAAATTGAAAAGATTCATTTAATGGAATGTGAATTTTTCATCTTTTTATATGTTATTAATGAAGGTGTACTTTTCAATCCTAAAAAAATGAATTCTAATTAACACTCCCAAAAAAATAAAAAAAATAAAAAATAAAAATATATTATTTATATTCTACGATCAATCCAGGATCAATGAACTTCAATGTGTGGTTATGTAGCTTATATTGTATCTTATTGAGGGCAAAGAAGAGTTTTAAAAGACTAATTGATATGCAAGACCAATCAAAATCTATCCTAAAAATATAAAATATTATTTTTTGTTCTTTAAAGGTATTCCTATCACCTTTCATATTTTATTCTACTACAACATTTGCATCATCTCAGGGAAATTCCATTGTAGAAATTTCCTATGACAAATTAAAATAGTCTATTCAAATTTGGTTAAGTCAATCTATTATAGCTTAAAAATGAAAATATAACACATGGAAAATGTGTATAGGGTCAAATCAGACCTAATCCAATAGTCATAGTCATTAGAAATGCCTTTCAAAGATTTAAATCTCATTTAAACCCTTCTCAGGTCTGTAAGACTAGTCCAAACCCTGTATTAGGGTTTCTACTTTCAAAGTGAGTTTTAAGGAGTTATAACTGTCAATAATTCATGAAATTTGGTGAAAAGTGTGAGTTTAACATGCACAAAGATAATATAGTGTTTTTAAGCTGTGTAAGTATGGATAAGTATGCATGGGGGAGGACTGTGTGGTCGATAGGGTAAAAGGAAACCCAAAGACCTGATTCGAGAGTAGAAAGAGCCAAAATAAGTTATCAAATAGTTGAACCAAAGCCTAAAACTTTGTGAAGAGATGGGATATAATATAGGGTATCCATAAATGAGGTTGATTTGATGATTTGAGTTTGTACAAGAAGAGTCTATAACAAAGTAAGAGGTAGTGTATGATATGAGGATTGTGTTGAGAAGTTAAGTAGGGTTGAGAAGAAGTTAGAGAGAACTCAAAGGAGTGTAAGGAAGTTTTTCAAATCCCTATTAAATCCTAAGGAACCAGATACAAGATTTGATCCAAGTTGTTATAAAGCATAAAGACTAGTAAGGGGGATAGTCTCAAAGTAAGAGAGATTCAATGCATTGAGTAAGGAGAATATAATGAAGAGTTTAGTGAGAGCATCTGAAGAATGATGGAGAATAAATGAAATGAATAAAATATAGATGTGAATTTGAAATGTATGTAGGGTCCAAATATAATTATCATGTAAAAAAAGATAAGTGAATATTGGTAGAGAGCTTGGATAAACAGAGTATGTAATAGGGCTCTGCATCATGAGGGATGGTGAAGGGCAATGAGGAAGTGATTATAAATGATGAGGAATAGTGAGGGTCAATAAGGGAGTGATTATAGATGATGATGGATGAGGAGGGAGTGATTAGGGATGATGAAGTGGTGATTAGGGATGGTAAAGGTCAATGAGGAAGTGATTAGGGATGATGAGGCATGGTGAGAGCCAATGAGGGAGTGATTAGGGATGATGAGGGAGTGATTAAAGATGATGAGGGATGGTGAGGGTCAATGAGGGAGTGATGAGGGATGAAGAGGGACAAGGAGTGAGTTATTAGGGATGATGAGGCATAGTGAGGGTCAATGAGGGAGTAATCAAGGATCATGAGGGAGTGATTAGAGATGACTGGGAACAATGAGGGTAAATGAGGGAGTGATTAGGGACAATTAATAATGATGAGAGAGTGATTAGGGGTGATGATGCATGAGTAAGAAGTGATCAAGGATGAGGGAGGGACAATGAACAAGTGATATTAACACAAAGTGGTTATTTGATGTGTGAAGGTGATCAATGTGACCTATGCTACCCCAATAACACCACTTTACATCAATTTCAAAGTGAGTGGTTTGAAAACTTTAATTTTAACAAACCTAAGACTCCTAGAAATGCAATAAATCAATCTGGAAGGCATAAAAACCTAAAAAATAACTATAAATTTACCAAAAATGGATATCAATTGTAAAACTTATATCCTAAAATTCATAGGCTTAATACTTAAAATGCCTAAGTACTAACCTGATTAGATTTTGAAAAACTATTTTCCACGTTGTAAGATGTGCAACTATGAGACCTACTCTATTAGATGCTGAGTAAACCTGATTTCTTATATTTACTAAAATAAATTTAAAGTATAAATGAATAAATGTAACAATATAAATGTAAACCTATGGCCAAATTTGGATTCACATCCAATTCCCAAATGGTTGTGGAGATGGATTTGGTTTTATAACAAAGTAATGCATACATGTTATACAATGTGTATGCATTCTATAATACATTATATAACACATGTGTTATACAATGCATACACATTATTTGAATTTACACTAACACACATGCATTATTATTTTCTCAATAATGTGATTATGTAATGGATTGATAATTACCAAGCCATAATTTAAATAACACAATCGCATTAATTAAATAACATGATCACATTACCTAAAATTTCCATAGAATTGTCCCCAAATTTGTGCACATACCCATAAAGGCATCTGGTTTACTTGGTGTAACAACCATGCTACCTCTAGAAGGCTATATTCTAGACTTGATAGATTTTACCTATGTAAGGATGACTTTGATACCTATTTTAAAGGATATGGTAATGTGGTTAAGGTAGTTTTGGTCACTATATTGGACCATCATCTGTTGAGCTTAACAGTACACTCAATAATGATGAAAAACAAGGGCCACCATGAAAAAACTGTATAAACTAAATGTGTCTCATCTTGAAGAGAAGGATCTTATGGATGGTATTCATTTAGTATGGAATGTCAATAATATTTCTTGTGATTCAAACTATAAAATTAATTTTTGGAACAACTCCATGGACCTGTCTAAAAAAATTGCAAGATCTTATGGACAGATAAAAGCTAAGATGAAGAGGAGATCTATCATAATTGACCAAAAAAATATTATTAGGGTGGAACATGACTTAAAATGTGACCTAAATAACCCTTCCTTGCTAGACTCCCTCTCTTGTGTTAAACATAAGTTGAGGCAACATCAGATATATAATGCCAAAGGTGCCTAGATCCACTCCAAGATTAATTGGCTTAAGATTAATGACAAGGTTACCAAATTATTATTTCATTTTATAATAACTAAGCACCAAATATAAAAAAATTATATAAGTAAAGGATGATCAAAAGGTTATAGTAGATCGGGAATCGATAAAACCCCTTCTTTGATTTTTACTCAACCCTACTCTTAACTTAAGGATCAGATGATCAAATTGAATAGAGTAGGATGTCATGTGAAAATATTATTCCAAGAAAGGTTTTTCCCATTCAAGAATTTTTTTTGGATAGTGATATTTCTTTGGATGAGGTAAAAGGTGTGATATATTCTATGAAAGGTGATAAGGCTCCTAGTATTGATGGCTTCCCCATTGAATTCTATAAATCAAATAAGGACTAGATTGCTTCTGAGTGCCTAGAAGTATATAAGGAGGCAATTGATGTGGGAACTTTAGGATCAAAAATAAACCTAGGGGTTATTAAAATAATTGTAAGGGAGGGACCTCTCCTTAGGAAAAAAATGGAGACCAATTACTCTTTTCAATGCTCCATATAAAATTCTAGCAAATATCTTGTCAAAACGATTCCCCCTTGTTACCCCTAATTATTTTGGAGATTCAAACAAGATTTGTGGAAGGTAGATATGTACTTGATAACCTCATTGTAAGTTGAGAAGGTATGTACTAGGCCAAATATTGAGTTGATTTGATTTTGTACAAGAAGAGTCTATGATAGAGTAAGAGGTAGTGTATGATATGAGGATTGTGTTGAGAAGTTAAGTAGTGTTGAGAAGAAGTTAGAGAGAACTCAAAGGAGTGTAAGGAAGTTTTTTAGAGCCATATTAAATCCTAAGGAACCAAATACAAGATTTGATCTAAGTTGTTATAAAGCATAAAGACTAGTAAGGGGGATAGTCTCAAAGTAAGAGAGATTCAATGCATTGAGTAAGGAGAATAATAATGAAGAGTTTAGTGAGACCATACGTAGAATGGTGGAGAATAAATGAAATGAATAAAATTTAGATGTGAATTTAAAATGTATGTAGGGTTCAAAGACATAGATCAAGCAAGAAAAGATAAAGTGAAAGATAGGTGGATATTGGTAGAGCGCTTGGACAAGTAGAGTGTGAAATAAGGCTCTGCATCAAGAGGGATGGTGAGGGGAAACGAGGGAGTGATTATAAATGATGAGGAATGGTGAGGGTCAATAAGGGAGTGATTAGAGATGATGAGGGATGAGGAAGGAGTGATTAGGGATGATGAAGCTATGATTAGGGATGGTAAAGGCCAATGAGGGAGTGATTAAGGATGATGAGGGAGTGATTAAAGATGATAAGGGATGGTGAGGGTCAATGAGGGAGTGATGAGGGACGAGGAGGGAAAATAAGTGAGTTATTAGGGATGATGAGGCATAGTGAGGGTCAATGAGGGAATAATCAGGGATCATGAGGGAGTAATTAGAGATGACTGGGGAAAATGAGGGTCAATGAGGGAGTGATTAGGGACAATGAATAATGATGAGAGAATGATTAAGGGTGATGAGCATGAGTAAGAAGTGATCAAGGATGAGGGAGGGATGATGAATAAGTGAAATTAACACAAAGTGGTTGTTTTGTGTGTGTAGGTCATCAATGTGACCTATGCTACCCCAATCAAACCACTTTGCATCAATTTCAAAGCAAGTGGTTTTCAAACTTTAATTTTGACAAATGTAAGACTCCTAGAAATACCACAAATCAATTTGGAAGGCACACGAACTTAAAAATTAACTATACAGTTACAAAAAATGGATATCAGTTATAAAACTTGTCTTGAAATCCCTAGGTTTAATACTTAGACCCTAAAAATTCCTAAGTACTGACTTGATTAGATTTTGGAAAACTATTTTTCACATCGTAATATGTGCAACTATGAGACCAAATCTATCAGATGCTGAGTGACCCTAATTTCTAATATGTACTAAAATAAATTTAAAATATAAGAAAATAAATGTAACAATATAAATGTAAACTTATGGCCGAATTTGGCTTCACATGCAATTCCCACATGCTTGTGGAGATGGATTTGGTCTTATAAAGAAGTAACATGTACATGTTATATAATGTGTACACATTCTATAATACATTATATAACACACATGTGTTATACAATGCATACACATTATTTGAATTTACACTAACACGTACACATTATTGTTTTCTCAATAATACGATCACATTATGGCTCAATAATTACCAAGCCTTAATTTAAACAACACAATCACATTAATTAAATAATGCAATCACATTACCTAAAATGTCCACAAAATTTTCCCCAACTCCATGCACATACCCATAAAGGCATCTGGTTTACTTGGTGCAACAACCATGCTAACTCTAGAAGGCTATATTTTAGACTTGATAAATTTTACCTCTATAAGGATGACTTTTATACCTATTTGAAAGGAGATGTTAATGTGGTTGAGGTAATTTTGGTCATTATATTGGACCATTGTCCTGTTCAACTTAACAATACACTCAATAATGATGAATAAGGGCCACCAATAAAAGACTGTATAAACTCAATGTGTCTCATCTTGAAGAAAATAATTGTATGGATGGTATTTATTTAGTATGGCATGTCAAGAAGTTTTCTTGTGATTCAAAATCTAAAATTTATTGTTGGAACAACTCCATGGACCTGTCCAAAAAAATTGCAAGATCTTACGGACAGATAAAAGCTAAGAGGAAGAGGAGATCTTTCATAAGTGACCAAAAACATTTATTAGGGTGGAATCTGACTTACAATGTGACTTTAATAACCCTTCCTTACTAGACTCCCTCTCTTGTGTTAAACAGAAGTTGAGGTGACATCAAATATATAATGCCAAAGGTGCCTAGATCCACTCGAGGCTTAAATGTCTTAAGCTTAGTGACAAGGGTACCAAATTATTCTTTTATTTTCTTATAACTAAGCACAAAAGATAGAAAATTTCAGAAGTTAAGAAGGATGAAAAGGCTATAGTAGATCAGGAATTGACAAAACCCCCTTCTTTGATTTTTACTCAACCCTATTCTTAACTGAAGGATCAGATGATCAAATTGAATAGAGCAGGATGTCATGTGAAAATATTATTCCAAGAAAGGTTTCCCCAATTCAAGAAACTTTTTTGGATCGTGATATTTCTTTAGATAAGGTCAAAGGTGTGATAGATTCTATGAAAGGTTATAAGCCTCATAGTATTGATGGATTCCCCATTGAATTTTATAAAGGAAAGAAGGACTAGATTGCTTCTGAGTGCCTAGAAGTATATAAGGAGGAAATTGGTGTGGGCACTTTAGGATCAAAAATAAACTAGGGGGTTATTAAAATAATTCTAAAGGAGGGACCTCTCCTTAATAAAAAATTGGAGACCAATTACTCTTTTCAATGTTCCATATAAAATTTTTGCAAATATCTTGGTAAAAAGATTCCCCTTTTGTTACCCCTAATTATTTTAGAGATTCAGACAAGATTTGTGGAAGGTAGATATATACTTGATAAACTCATTATAAGTTGAGAAGGTATGTACTAGGCCAAATGTTCTCAACAGGGTACTGGGATGATACTTCTTGACTTTAAAAAATCATATGATAGAATTGAATGACCTTTTATTGAAAGAATGCTCAAAGCTTTAGGTTGTTAAGAGACGTTATGTAGAATGATCACAATGATATTCAAATATACCTCTGCTATGATTAAGGTTAATGGGGAAATCACTGATCCCATCCTCTTATAAAGATATATTAGAGAAGAATGCCCTTTTGCTCCATTTTTCTTTGTCATGATGGCTGAAGTAATATATTACCTGCTTAGGACATGTGAGATTGCCCCCCTTGTGAGAGGTATCTAGCTTTTAAAAAAGTCAAAAATATTTGATTTGCTCTATGTTGATGACTCAACATTGTTCATAAATCGCTCCTTAGATAACCTGATTTAGGTGAATTCCAGACTAAATATATATTGCCTTACCTCTGGATATAAAATTATCTTCCATAAGTCATATATCATAAGATGGAGTGAGTTCTAGTTAGAATGGCTCCTTGAGTTTGGGTGGCAATGGAAGGGCCCTAATCAGTTGGTTAGATATTTGGGCATTTCCTTTGCTCTCATTCCTTCTCTCAAACAGATGTGGGAATGGGTGTACACCAAAACAAACAATAAGCTTGAAAAGTGGCATGGTCATCTTCTTTCACTTCTAGGTATAATTCTAGTTTGCCAAAAAATCCTTTTTTCTTATAGTATATACTATAATTATTTCTAGATTTATAACAAAACTTAGATTAACTCACTATGCAAAATTATTAGAGAATTCTTGGGGTCAAATGGAAAGGGGAATACCTGACAAGACAAGTTGTTGCTTGGAAGTGCTATTGTAAACCTAGGGATATTGGAGGTCTTGGTCTAAAAGACCTACGAATCCAAGGCATTATCTTAGAAGTCAAATGGATCATCAAGTATTTCAAAGGGATGAGCCTTGGAAGGTGTTGGTTAGAAATAATATTCAGAGAGGTTTCCCTAAAGGTAAAGCAGGTTGGAAAGGCCTTCACATTGTAGATATTCTCCTTGGTCCTTGTTCAATTAAAGTTGCCAGTTCACCTTATTTTTCTTCCATTTAGAAGGCCTAAGACTGTGAAACACCTTGTCACTGCCAAACATGTATAGATGGATGGAATCATGTTTCCGAGGTTACATATCGATTTGGTGGAATCTCTCCATCAACAATCAGTTGCTTGCCCTTACCAGAGGGTGTTCTAACTTGGAATGGTACAAAAAAGGTCTGAGGGATTTTAAGGATCTATTTGATGCTAAGAATTGGGCCTCCTATAACATTATTACACTCATATATCACATTCCTACAACTCAATGTAGGACTTATTCTATGTTGAGTAAAGCACTCAGGGATAATAACTCAATAAACCATTTGGATAGTGATAGTGAATTTTAGGAAAAAATCAAGTGGATCAAAGAGCCTCCTCTCCATGATTTCTCTACAATAATGTTATATCTCAAACTTTCATTTTCTCATCTTCCACTCATCCTCCCTATCTAACTATTAACCATGTATGGAGTGTTTGTGACCTCTACCACAATTGGGCCTTTATATTTAGAGTTATTTGGGCATCTTATATAGAACCCAAAAATCTTATTTTAGGTGGTTGTTGTTGTTCAATGATTATAAAAATTGAAATAAGTAATATTCAAATTATCGGTACAGAATTTTAATGTATGCTTTATATGGATGCATCTTTCTTTAATGTTTTCAGTGGGTATTAAAGTTTGGGAAGACTTAAGTACGAATTAGTTGGAACACAATTATCAGCCCAAAGGTGCATGTGGGTTTATTTCTCTAATAGATTGTGACATTAATCTCAATTATGTAAAACATCTTCCATAAAGACCCACATTTGCCTTGTCGGTGAAGAGCGACAGTAATAAAATCACATGCAAAGTTAACCAAATTTGGAAGAAAGTGCAAACATCTCCATCAAATGCATTATGCCTAGGCATTGAATAGACATTAATTTCTTTGTGAAGTCTTACATTATTATGTATTTTTTTTTCACACGGCATAAGTAGATGAGTGGATAATCCACTCAAGTGTCTATGTAGTATGCTAATAATATTAGAAAATTGAAAAAAATAGAGTTGACATTTGATGTATCATTTATTGTAGATTGAGTTTCTTTACAATTTATATTTTATAACAATTAAATTATTAATAATAATATTTATTATGAATGTTTATCATTTACTTTTCAATCTTTTTATTATTTTATATTCTATTTCTTCTTTTATATATATTAGATTAAAGATTTATTTTTATATTTTTTTCTCAAAATGATAGTTACATATTTTAAATTTTATAGTTAATTAATTTATTTTTATTTCAAATATTAATAACACTATTTTTTAATATTAATAATTATATTTTTGGGGCTGAGTTTTTACCTTTTATTACACTTTAATTATAATTATGTAATTATATTTTCATTTAATATACTAATAAAAATTTCAAAACTATTTTTTTAAGTTTATAATTGATATTAAAGATTTTTAACCTAGACATGTTTTGTAATAAGACCAACTCTAAATATTTTAAATTATATGAGAAGAAAAAACCCATATCTTTTATAATTGGCAAGTGTGAGGGAGTTCATACCATAAGAATAATCCACAATGTCAACATTGTTTTTTTAATTTTTTTAGATAATATTGCAGCCATGCTACATAAACAAAGTGGATTATCCACTTATATGGAGATGACTTCTCATGGAATACCATAGATGCAATTTATAAAAGATATAGGTTTCCTCACAACAGATTGGCTCTTTTTCACTAAATCCAACTAACAAGTGCTTAACTTGAGCATTGCACTCTTTTGAGCATACAAAAAATTTGTGCTAAAACAAGTATTGTTTAACAATGTTTGAAAATTCATCAAAGCATAATGGAAATGGAACTTTTTATCGAATTTTGTAGTTGCAAATGCCTAGCTATACATGTATGATAAACGTGGTAGCATACATAAACCATGTGAACTATTACATAATATTCCTGTGTAATAGATATTATTGTATAAGTAAATTGATTTATTTGTTTTTTCTACTATTAATTTTGTGGTTTTATTTCACGTTTTTATCTTTATTTTCACTCAATTTACCAAGTTTCTTATGGTTTTCAACTTCAAAAACTACATTATCATTTATGAGATTTTAACAATTAAAAATGGGTTGTAACAAAATAACTCCTTTAAAAATAGTATGATCCTATGTTACAAAGGTCAACACTTGATATTTGGTGCCATTGGTTATTATTAATTATTTAATAAATTCAACTATAAAAGTTTGTTTTCTATATATCAATTTGCATCACTACTTTTGTCACCTTATTTGTATGCCTAATGGACCTTTGGGTAAAATTGTTAGTAAAACAAGATAATGATATTAAAATTTTAGGAATATAAAATATGATAATTTCTAACTTTTTCTCAAAGTAATATTTTTATTCACTATTTGTCATTTATATATTAGTAAGGCAAAAAAATATAAATTAGAGAAACTTATTGATCATTAAAAAAAAAAATATTTTATTTATATTTCAAAATTAATAAACTTCAACATATATTTATTTAATTTATATTATATATTAATAATTAAAAATAAATATTTTTAAAAATAAATTTAATATAAAAAACCCTTCAAACTTATCATTAAAATATTTATTATTTAAAAATATTCCTCATATCTTTAGTACTCTTTAAATCTTTGAATATAATCTTTTTATGAAATATCAAACTTTGAAATTATTGTCAATGTTACTCTTTCTTTATGCTATTCTGTCAATTTTATCTTTACATCATTTATATTATTTTGAGCATATTCTAATATAGAACTTTCCCATGACAAATATAGTCCTTTAACATATTCGATTTTTGTACCAGATATCATTTGATTAGAGTTAATGATTAATTTATTTATCATTTGATTAGAGTTAATGAATGATTTATTTTTAAAAATTATTATATTTTGCGGACTGTAACCAACAGGCACAAAGCTATCAATGATCGATTCAAAAAAATTCTGTTGAGTTCTGATTTATATTTGTTCATATCTTAACTCTACAATCTTCCACCGACCAACACAAGGATCTTACCAATCCTATATACATCCCATACGCAGAGAAGGATCTCTCAAATTTGAAATCTGAAAGAGCCTTTAGTTGAGAAATCTAGTCTTTTTTATGATTGACCGCTAAGTTTCAACACCCCTTTAACCGTTGGCTTGAGTGCCAACTTGAGAAAATAGGCCAGCAAGGGATGAGACCTCCTGTTTGTGTGATGTGTGATGTATTGTCAGGGTGGTGTTCGGTAGTATAAGAGAAGGGATGCAAAGCAAGAAAATATAGATTTCTATAATCAAATAAGTATAATATTATCTATGTATGAGAGGGGAGGCAGAACAAGAAAGTGTAATCTCGCCTATTTAAAAGAGGAGAGGTAAGAGTATGAAAATATATTTATTCACAATCAATAAATTATTATATTAGTAGAAGAGTTATTTTAATTATGGCATGATTTTTATTAACATAAGAATCATGATATATTGGAATTATATGTTATTATAGAACGTCTTTAAAATAATGTGAAATTAATTTTTAATTTAGATACAGAAATTTTAGAGACAATTTTAAATTGGATAAATCATAAGTATTCAACTTCATATAATAAAGTATTTTTTAAAGAAATTTTGTTATAATTAAATTTGTTTGCATTTGTATGCCACACCAAGGGAGAGTAGAGACCGAGCAAGTAAAATTTTAAATAATAGTTGTGGAACTCCTAGTAATATGATTTAATTCTTGACAGTAGTTTTATATACTTTTTATTTTTGTAAAATCATAATTCTTGAGAGTAGTTTTATATACCTTTTATTTTTGTAATAATGTTAGTTCAGCTAATAGTTCCATAGAGTTTGACAATTTTATGTACTTGTTTTATGATAATTAGTTTTATATATTTTTAATTTTTGAAATAGTGTTAGTTCAGCTAATAGTTTTAATAGTTCCATAGTATTTGATAATTTTATGTACTTATTTTATGATAATGCAATACATAATTTTACTCCCATATTGTGTGCATTTTTATTGATTTTATTGCAACCTCTTGAGGCTCCAATGCAAGTTGGCTATATACATCTGATTGGCACATTGTAAGCTTATAACTTTTACAGGTTGTACTAAATTACTAATTTCTTATTAGCTCATACTTATGGACATCTGCATATGGATTTCATATTGAACCATGGAGAAGAGCTCAATCTCATTTTCAAACTGGACTACACCATACAATGACCCCTGTTCAATCCTTTTTATAGCGTCCGTTTCATCTTTGGCCAACACTGCTTAATATACCTTCAAAAACTCTAGGCATGTTAATGATGTTTTCCAAAATCAACTGGTCTAAACATATGCATGTAATTTTAGCCTATTTCAAACCATTATTTGATACTGATCAAAATACCACATAGATATTAATATTGTGTATCTAGTTCTACATACCTTTCTAGTGTCACTGCATTCATCAAATTTAATGGTAGAAATTTGAAATCTGTCGAACTTAAAGTTGTTGCATAAAATTCCTTGAAAATCATGATTTAATTCACAAGTATAAAACATGTGTTAAATAATATTAAAATCCACATTTTTAGGGTTTGTATCAACAATTATTGTTGGGAATGAAAAGTTATTTTCAATAATGTCAAAAAAACACAATTTAGGGTTTGTGTCAATGTTGGGGAGCTTGTATAAGTGCAACTGTGTTTGGTCATGGGAAGCTACTAACAGTGAAACTCGACAGTGATTTAATTACACGTGTATTCCATGAATCAGTCATGCTTCCATTAAATTTGGTGCCCGTAAATTTTTTATAATTGGCTTGAAAAAATTACCCTAATGTAGTTGAGGCTCATTTTTATCTAGCACATTATATTTGAAGACTTAAGATTTTATGGCATACCCTTTTTAATAAGATATTAAATAGTATTATAATGTATTTCTAATGTATCATTACATAGTATTATAATAAAAATATAATGTATTATAATATATTTTTTATTTATATTTATTTCAGTCAATTTTAATCATGAATTTTATAGTTATTTTTTTAGTAATGATTTATTTTTTCTCCTCGATGAATTTGATTTTTTTCCGATTCCATTATGCTAAAAAAAACATTTATTACCTTCTTAAATTCAGTAAACAAAACCATCTACTACCTTTCAATTTAAGGGTTTGTCTTTAATCCATACTACCATCTCCCCATTATACTACAAAAATTCCAATAAAAGCTGAAAATAAAACCAATTGATCAATATATTTAACATTTTTGGTCTAACTTCAAAAATGTTGTCAATGGCCTTATTGCATTGGTGAGTTGATAAGCTCTTAGTCATTTTCTACTTTTTCTTATGGCTTGCTGAGATGTCTTTGAGATCAATTTTTTAGCGTATCCCAAACAATTTATAGTATATATCTTCCCTACATACTTATATACTTTTATCAAACTGAAGATTCCTTTATGGCTTTATGGCAATTAGAAAATAGAAAGAAAAGGCAAAAAAAAAAAAAAACATCTTTATAAGAGTTATTTTTTAGTAAGAGTTATTTTTTACTATAGCTAATGGGAGCGCTGAATTTGGATGAGTGGGTTAACAATTTGTAGATTTATGGGAAGAGTATTAGTCAGTGGCATTGGGATTCACTTTTTAAGTGTAGAATATGATTTGGGTATTTTAGAACATTTTATTTAAGAGAAGATTTAGATTAAAGTATGTAGGAATGTTGGTAGATTTATGGTATGTAGGAATGTTTGTAGATTTATTGACATAATATTAATCAGTGGTATTAGGATTCACTATGGGTATTTTGGAATATTTTATTTAAGGTAAGATCTATATTGGGATATTTGAGAATATTTTATTTAAAGGAAGATGTTGAATGGGATGTCATAGAATATTTCATTTAAGGGAAGACCCTAAATACAATAAGTCATCTTTAGGAGTAGAATATGGTTTTCTCCAAGGCATATTTGCTGCACCATCAACATAATAAGGTTGGATTTTTTTTGTTGTTTTAGACAAGGTAGCATTCAAGCATAGTACTTTTAATTGGCAACACCTAGTGATCCACAAGTGAGTTACCAACCTTTCATAGTTTGGAGGATTTAAGGGGATTGGATTCAAACTCTAATGAATCCTGTCAGGGTACACATGGCTCGAGTGTGCTTAACTACCTAGCTATGATATTATGATGTTAGACATGGAATTGTAAGGATTCAAATATAGGCCCTATTATCATCATTGATGGGTACTCTATCACTAAACCATTGTCTTATTACATGTGTGGATGGAGCCTCCAAAAATTTAAAATAAATTTAATAGATTGATGGATATACAAAGAAATAGTAATAGTATGAAAAATATTGTGTCATAGTAGTACTAATAGTGGTAGCAATCAATTAAACATTGGTGAAATTTCACCCACCATGTTAAACGATACAAGCTTTTGCAACATCAATTGAGTTGCTGCACAATATGAATCAATCATGTTCCAGAGAGCCCAACAAATCTTGGGCCTCTTATGTGAGAATTTCTTAGATGCGAACAAGGTAATTAAAAAAATACATGAGAAGTAGTGGTTGCAGATCAATGAGACTCAATGCAAGGGATTTATTTGGGTGGACAACTTAACAAGTCCTCTCTTCAAGAAACCCATGTATCTTTTAAATTGTAATTATGATTAATAATTGTGAGGGAGTTCATATTACAAGAAGTGCTCCACTGAATTTTAACACTATTTTATTCAATTTCCTAGATAATATCATCAACATGTTACATAAACAAAGTGGATTACCTACTTATATGGATACTTATTTTCATGGCGTATCATTGATGCAACTTATAGAAGATAGGTTTCCTTGTGACACACTAGATCTTTTTCACTAAATCTAACTAACAAGTGTTTAATCTGATCATTGCATCATTTATAGCAGAAATCCAATTTGTGCCAAAACAAACATTGTTTAATATTTTTTAAAATCCATCAAAACATAATGAAAACATAAATTTTTAGCAAATGTTGTAATTGCAAATGTTTTGCTTTACATGTATGTTAAATGTGACATCGTATAAAAGTCATGTAAATTATTTGATAGTGTTTATGTGCAAAAGTATATATTGCTCTAGAAGTAAATTGATTTATGTTTTATTTCCCAGAGCAATTTTGTGGTTCTATTTTACATTCATTCTTTTTTTCACTAAAATTTCAAATTTGTTTATGAGTTTCAACTTCAAAAACTACATTGCCCTAATATGATATGTGAACAATCTAAAATAAACTATCACAAAATAATTTCCCTAAAAATAAATCATTCATGGTATTATATAAGTCAATACCTAACATTTTATACTATTAGTTGTTTTCAATTATTTAATGAATCTAACTACAAAAGTGTATTTGGTATGCATTAATTATTTTCACTAGTTCATTAAATATTTAGATACAATTATTACTAAGATATGACAATGATATTAAGATTTTAAAAATTTAAAATACAATAACTTCTAACTTTTCTTTGAATTAATTTTTTTACTTTTTATTTATTATTTATATATTGAAAATTTAAAAAAACAAAATCTTAAATTAAAAATGGAAAAGACTCATTTAATAAAATGTGACTTTTTCATCTTTTTTATATAATATATTATATTAAATATTATTAATGGTGTACTTTTCACTCCAACAAAATTGAATTCTGATCAACAGTCCCACGAAATAAGATATTTTATTTATTTTCTGATCAATGAACTTCAATGCGTGTTTATGTAGCTTATATTGTATCTTATTGAGGGCGAAGAAGAGTTTTCAAAGACTAATTGATATACACGACCAATCAAAATCTATTCTTGAAATATGCAAATCTTATTTGATGTTCTTTAAAGGTATTCCTGTCACCTTTCATATCCTATTACGACATCTCGGGGACATTTCATTGTAGAACTTTCCTATGACAAATACAGTCCATTAATATAATATATTTGGTTTTTGTGCCAGTTGTCATCGGTTCCCATCTTAATGGCCAGCTAGAGCTTGCAATGATTTTATAGTCTTTTAAAGTTAATAATTAATCCATTTTCGAATATCATGATCGAGTTTTCAGCCCGCAAAAGCTGCCCGTGGAAATTTTTTTGTCGTATCCTTGTCTGTATTTGTGCCTGCCCTTACTTGTAAGTGGAAACTGCCCGAAACTTTTTATTGTTTTGTGGTCCGACAACCCAAACGACATTGTGCATCCTGGTTGACCTCTGGATTTTCAAACACGGGATCGGCCATTGACTACGTACGAAGAAGGATCTCTTAAACGATAATGTTTTTAATTGAAATTTTGTTTTTATATAGATTAGGTATAGAAATGTTTCTATAATGTTTTTTAATTGAAATTTTATTTTTATATGGATTAGGTATAGAATGTTTCTTCTGTTTAATGTTAAGTGTTAAGTATGGAATATTTGTTCAGTTTAATTTATTTGAAGTATGAGATGGCTGTATAGAAAGAGCCCTATAAAGAGAACCCTATATGTGAAACTTTTTACCCTGGCTCATTTCCCAATCCTTCATACAAATTTGTAGTTTTGTTCAGTTTGCAAATCTGTAAAACTATTTTAAGATGATGAATGGCATCGAGAAACCTCACGTTGTGGCAGTGCCATTTCCAGCACTCGGTCACGGCATCCCTCTCCTGGATTTTGTACAGCTGCTAGCCTCCCATGGCCTGACCGTCACTTGTGTCACCACCCCTGTCAATCTACCCCGTCTGCAACACCAATTAGCCCACGCTATTTCCTCAGGGCTAGATATTCGCCTCCTTGTGCTTCCTACGCCTGTTGTGGAAGGCCTTCCAGAGGGAATTGAGAGCTTCGACCAACTTCCCTCCGAACAAGCTGGTCTTATTTTTGATCTGACGGCTAAGCTTGAACACCCCTTTAACCTTTGGCTTGAGTGCCAACTTGAAAACAAAGGCCAACAAGGGGAAGGGACGGGTCCTCCTGTTTGTGTGATGCATGATGTGCTTTTGGGATGGAGTATGGAGGTACTCCAAAAGCACAATATCCCCAGAGTGGTGTTTGGTACGTACGGGGCGTTTGGGGCGGGTCTGCTTCATTCTGCTTGGCTTTCCTGGAAGAACAACGCATTGGACAAACAAGGGGACACTCTTGTGCTTAGCTTGAATCTGCCCGCTCCTGTAAGATTACATGAGCACGAAATAGACCCCATTTTGTTCGACCCCTTCCTAGAGGTGTTTTTGGGGAGGTTACAATCGTTCAATCAAGGATGGGGGATTCTTGTCAATACGTTTGAGCAGCTGGAGCCTGAATATCTCCAAAACTTGAGAAATCTGATGGGGAAGAAAGTGTGGTCCATAGGCCCCCTGCTTCCACCGACTTGTTTTGGCGGCGCAGTGAGAGTCAGCGCTCGAGGAAAAATTCCGGACATCAGCGAAGAGGAGCTGATGCAATGGCTCGATTCTCAAAGGTCTCATTCAGTTGTGTATATTTCGTTTGGAAGCCAAGCCTTCCTCACGGAAGAGCAAAGCAAGGCACTTGCTATTGGTCTAGAAGCCAGCGAGCAGCCATTCATTTGGGCTGCCAAAGTGCCCCCAAAAATTGAACCCGAGACATCTAGCATACCAACTGATCCTGCTCTGGCATATCTTCCGGAGGGCTTCCAAGAGCGAACAAAGAACAGAGGGCTGGTCATATGGGGATGGGTGCCACAACTCGTTATTCTGTCCCACGAATCTGTTGGAGCCTTCATGAGCCACTGTGGATGGAATTCTATGCTTGAAAGCATAACCATGGGAGTCCCCTTAATCACATGGCCGATGATTGCAGATCAACACTTCAATTCCAAACTAGCAGTGGAGTCAGGCATTGGAATCCAAATCTGCGAACATAAAACTGGAATTCCAGACGAGCAACGAGTGAAGGACGCTTTAATACTAGTTTTGAGTACGGAGGGGGGCAAAAAAATGAAAAGAGATGCAGAAAAGTTGAAGGAGATGGCACGAAAGGCTGTTGCGTATGGAGGATCTTCCCAGACAAATTTACAGGATTTTGTGAGTGAGATTCATAAGTTGGAGTTGACAAGAAAGGGGGTTGCGTGTGGAAGATCTCCGAAAGCTCGAACAGAAGATGATGTTGTGAGTGAAATCCATACGGTGAGAGTTTCCAATACCATATAAAGCTTTCAGAGTTTGCCACCAGCCGTTGAGGAAAAAATAGGAAGCACGGAAAGAGGAACATTAGTAATAAATAGGGTCGTTCCATATTTCCCTGCTCGATGTTTTAGTTAATTATTGTACTGGTGGTGTTTCCAAAATATAGTATGTTAGATCTAATAATCAGATAGGATGAGCCAAT
This sequence comes from Torreya grandis, assembly GCA_037957365.1. Classification (NCBI taxonomy): domain Eukaryota; kingdom Viridiplantae; phylum Streptophyta; class Pinopsida; order Cupressales; family Taxaceae; genus Torreya; species Torreya grandis. The sequence continues at coordinate 3,168,236 of JARHVA010000099.1, read as the reverse complement.
TCCTGATACCTTTGATCGTTTAGATGTTCTTTTGTTTTGTAGTAGTTTTTTAAAAGTCAAATTTGTATTAAACTTTTCAGTGTATGTAGGTCGAAATAAGTTTGGAGTGTGATTATTTCGTTTATTTTTTACAGATAATTTTATAATATTATTTTAATATTTAGATTTTTCTTCAATAAAATAAAAAGAAAAAATAGTATGAGTAAATAGTAGTTATTGCCATTTTTATTTTCATGTAATAACTTTTCTAATTTTATAGATTGAGAAATCTTAATTTTTTAAATTTACTAATAAACAAGTGTCACAAAGTAGTTAGTCTCTTTTATAATTATATATGATAAAGTTAATAAATAAAAAAGATCAATTATTTTTAAGTAGTTAAATAATCTTTTTGAATTAAATGTTTTAAGGATTGCTCATTTTTATAAATATAGTGTAAAGTAAGATTTTGCTAATATTGCATCTAAATAATTTGAAACAAAGTAAATACTTAGCTCCAATAATAAAAATTATCATAATCTTCTTGTCATAATTGTTATAATTAAAAAGAAGATTGGCATTTAAAAACAAACATTGTATTTGTTGAAAGATAATTCAAACAAATAAAAAGTGTTATAAAATAAAGGTTGCATAGTAGCTAGTCTTTGCTTTCAATAGTAGTAGTATTGTGAATTTGTGATGATGTTTGAAGCTATCACCAATGTTATAAAAACATGGTTAAGGAAGCAATCACTAGGTAAACTAGAGAAAAGTGATAGTGCTTTATTCATAAATGGAGAAGCTTATGTATTGTAAATTGTTCAAAGTGAAGTTTGAATATAATTTTGCAATGTAAACTCAACGCAATAGTCAATAATAGAAGCAATGGCTATTATATCATAGAGATTTGAACATGTTAATAGTAACATACTAGATCATACGACATGTTCTATAATACTTGATTAGAGAAAGTTTTATTTATATATTATGTTAGGACTACCTAAGTGCGGTTGAGAAGGGAATGGATTTATCGTGTATCGTGTATTGAAATGCATTGCTAAGATTGCACATAGTCAAAATGTTGATTGTTGTTGGTGTCTTACAAATTTCATTATAATTTGCTTATCCTCTAACCCTTGGCATGCAATGAATTATTTCCAATGTTGCATTAGATATTAGAATTTGGTGGATTGATGAAAGCAAATCTAGTGAAACATGTCTATGGCTCAAGACATTGTGAATTCAGAAGATCTTTTTTCTTGTTTCATGTCAATAAAAAAGATTAACCATGTTTGCAACTATAACTATTCAATGATATCGAGGGTTATTAGTAACGCACATGCATATTTTTGTATATTTTTTAATCTAATTCGATTAGTGTAGTGGCTAGTCCTTGCATTTGTATTAATAATTGTTTGTGCTTTAGTTTGTTGCAAATTTGCAATGTACACTTGTTTTAGTAAATGTAACTAACAAATTTGATTTTATATTCATTGAAATTAGTGTTATAAAACATTGTGTTTAATTATCTAAATTTATGATATTGGTATGTGGAATACTATTTCATTGTTCTAAATATGAAGTTATAATATTGTAGTAATATATATGTATAGTTTAAAAAAAAAAAAATTTAAGAAAAAATTATTATATGCTGAGTTGAAAGGTGGTTGGCCAAAATATATATGGCAAAGTTTAATTAGTAATATCCAATGGTACTATCCAACGACTATCTAATGTCTTTGATAATGTGTATGGGTATTATGAATTTGGTAGAGATGTACATTGGCAAAGTAGATAGGGCACTAAAATTTAAAGGGATCTATATTTTTATGATTTGGAAATCCTTAATTCATTTAGGGCCATTCCACCTATTCTGTCATTGGGCTCTCACATGTCAGGATATGTCTGAGATGTGTCAAGATTCTTGGATGTTCAGGATGTTACCACATAGTAGCATCCCGGGTGCCCTAGTGTGGGGAGGTCACTAGACTTGTTCAGACCCCATGGTACATGATGACACCTAAGATGCTACCATGTAATAACATCCTGCACATTTGGGTGGACAAAGATGACTAGAACATCTTAGGACTTGAGATGTTGTGACATGGGATAATCCCATGTGTCTTATTATGAAGGAGCATCTCACATGCCCTATTATTAGTGAGCATCCCCCATGAAATTATCCCACAAATCCAAGTACCCAAAAATGATTGGGATGTGCCAAAACTGTTGGGTGCCTAGGATGCTTCCATATGGTAGCATCCTACCGTTTGGGTGTCAAGAGGCCACTATACTTGTCTAGATGTCAAGGCATGTTTCATCCTACCACATGGCAACATCCCACAAACTTAAATGCCTAGAGATGGTTGGGATGTCTCGAGACCATCAAGTGCTTGGGATGTTGCCATGCAGTCGTATCCCATGTGCCTCTATTGTCTGAAGACATCATAGATGTGTAGGGTACCTAGGTTATTTCCACATGGCAACATCCTAAGCAGCCAGGTGCTCGAAGGTCATTTGGATTATGAGATCCTCGGGTATGTGATATTTTGTCATGTGGTAGCATCCCACATGCCCATAAATGATAGGAATGTGCCCAAAATCATACGGTAGCTTTATACATATTTAAAAGTCTTTCGGTAGTTATTGACACCATGTATGTCTCTCATGGTAAGCCTAGACCTATTCAAAGTTGCCTAGTAAGGTAATGACATTGGTGGTGCTCTAGGCTAGTGAGATACAGTGATGATTGTTACAGATCCATTTCACCCTAAGTATTATAACCTTTGAGTCCATGGATTATTATAGTTATCATTTGATTATTATTAATTTGATTTAAGATTAATGATATATATTAATTTTGAGGCAGTTATATACTGATTAGTTAACATGATAGATTAATTATATGACAATTTTACTTTCTTATTTTATACATTATGAATGTATATTTGTTAGTTATGCATCATTAGTATGATATGTATGATGACTTAGACTAACTATCTACTTGTTGCAAGGTGGATGCATGATTCATTCTTTCTTCCAATCATGATAGATGGAAAGCATCATCAAAGAGAATGGAGTAGATGAGATAATTGAGGGATGATAGAGGAAATTCTAGTAAACTAACACACACACCACATTAGAATAACTTGTTTAACTCTTTATTTGATTGAGATAGTGAGTGCTTATATATTTTTATTATGATCATGTTTTGATTGATGCTTATTATGATCTAGGAATTTGACTCAAGAGAGGATGGTTAGTATGGTGTTAATTTCAAAATGAAAACAAAGTGAAATAAACACACTGATAACATAACGTCTCTAGGCCTAGACACTAGGGAGAACTTAGTTAACCAAAGCAAATGAAAAACATAATTAAAAAGCAAGAATCAATCACAAAAGTTTCGTCACCTTCCTTGGATGCTCCAAATACCTTTGTAGTAGTGGCTTTCTTAGTTTGTGCTCATGAAGTCCTTGGCAATGGAAGCTTGGCTACCTCCATCTCTCCTTGGCACCTTTGGCTTGTGGCTTGGCTTGACTTGGAATCAATTTAGCATGGTAAAACTAGTTGCTTGAAGCTTTTAGAACTAATTTGGCATTATAAATTTGCATCAAAAAAGATTATAAATGATGTTGTGAGGCCTCCTATTTATAGATTTTTGTATTTGATCAGAATCAATGTCAACCATCCATCTCAAGATTGAGATGTGTGGTTGAGGATTAATTCAATTTTTGAAATTAAGTTTGTAATTATTCTCATCATGACATTGGAAAAATGGGCAATTAAGAGGAATGGGGGGCGTCATGGAAGGCATTCATGAGGCATGGGAGGCATGAATCTTGATATTTGTGGTATTTATGGTCTAGGGATGTCTTCCCAATAAATGAGGTAACTTGATGATGTAGATATTAAATATTTATTTTCAAAACAAATTATTCAACAAGTTTCCATAGAATTCTTAATTAGGCTTTGATTTTGATTAATTAGCTCTTAAGCATGATTAAGCACATTATGCATAAATTACCCAAATTACTTAGAATGCCTTGTTATTGGTCCTAAATTTGATTGAATTAGAATTGAAAGGCATTGTCAGATGCGTTAGAACAATATTTCTATTTAGAATATTACCAATAAAAAATAACAAAGGCATGCATATTATGTAGAATATTTGATAGGAAAGAGTAGTCAAGAGCACGTGGATGCAAAATTGGCATTTTGACTCAAAATGATCTGATCAAAGTTAGATGGCTCATAAATTGAATAACCCCATTTAGTGATACCCTAGCCAAAATTTCCACTTGAATATATCAATTTCACATCATTTAGCATGTTTTAGTGTTTTTAAGCCAAATTATGCATTTTGGATGGAAATTGGCAAAAATCTTGATTGAAGGTTATCAGTAGTCAGATTTAGGTGTCTATAGTTTGCCCCTGCTTGGGAAGGAATTACAAGCTATAGGCACAAAAATGTCTTCTCAAATAATGAAAAGGTCCTGTATGCCTGCAATTGCAACGATGATAAACTAACTGTAAGATGCCCCCTTGAGGGAACGGTTGGTATAAGTAAGTCAACAAACGGTCCCTTGAAAAGAAATAAGTAAAATAAGGGGACCAAAGAAAAGAAAGATGATGGGGTGAAAACACAATGATAGTGAGAAAAGTAGTCAAAATCATTGAGAATGCAAGTTGGATAGTGTATAATGGTTTGCTCAAAGGTGGTTATAAGCTTTGTACCTTGATAGTGGTAATGTGGTATGATAACATAATGATTTGTCCAAAGGCGGTTATAATTATTGAGAAGATGGAGCTACCCCAGTTAGGACAAATAAAAAGATAATAACATGCCCCTATATAGGTAGAAAAAGTAAAGTGGTGACAACATAATGATTTGCCTAAAGGTGGTTATAATCATGGAGAAATGTAGGTGGGATAGTGGGCAATGGTTTACCTAAAGAAAATTATAATTATTGGACCCTGATTATGAAAAACATGATAAACTTGGTCGAGGAGGATGATAACTTAACATAGAGGGTAATGATGAATTAAAACAACCTACTAGTAGGGATATGCTCATCTAAACTAATAAAGGCTAAATTTTTTTTGTGGATAATTACTCTGTTTGGGATATGATTGGGATTGAATCAGGATGTAAGTGTCGAAAAGATGTTGATGCCACCATTGATAAATAGACTTTTTAAAGCTGAGGTTTGTTGTAGCACATGTCGGTAGGCATCATGATATAACATCATGAGGACTTGGCTGAATTATTCATGATGACTGACTCTTGTAATCCAATACTCAATAGAAAATAATGCACCAATGATAGAAACCATGATGAAAATGTAAACATACGAATATGGATAGATTCAAGTATAAGTGTGGGCAAGGAATCACCCAATGAAAACACATAAACTAAATCAAGGTAACAATGATGAAATCAAACAAACAGGCAGACAAACAAATAGAAACAAATAATACAATAGAAACCCTATGAACATTGCCTTTAGAAAACATGCAACAACTTAACAAATGAATGAAATGAGAGAATAGAAGAAAAGGAAGGGGATGGCTGATCTATCTCCATATGCATGAGATAAGTAGATGCTACCTACATAGTTCTATGGATGTAATATCCAATAAAAAACTTTAGGTCAAATGTAGTTCTCTTAGGGAATGGGAAGATTGTGATAACTAAGGAAAACAAACATAATAGATGTGATAAAAAAATAGGAATTGTCTTGAAAAATGGCAAGTGCGTGAGATAAAAATGCCAAAAAGAATGGGGAAACTAAATGACAAGTGATTTGCTTGTAGCTTAATAAGGGTTCCTAGAATCCGTAAGGCAAAGAAGTGGTCAATGTTTTTTTTTTTCTAACAAATTTTCAAATACGTTTGGAATTATTTTGGGGTATCTCAACTCAATCAAGAATGATGAGACACTAAATGGTTCAAGCTCACAAAATTATGAGAGCATTCAAACTGAGGTTGCTCACAAAATAGTGAGAACATGACTTAGGTTACTCACAAAACAGAGAGAGCATGGGGAAAAGGGTGACTAAGCTAACTCCAATAAGTATTGAGCACTACCTACATAGTCCCAGAGTAGGATGTCAATTTATTGTAGTTCCACCCACACATAAGGTAGGGAAAAACTAACTAGGTCCCAACAAGTTCTCAAATCTAGAAAATGGCCAGTCAAATAAAAACAATGATGGTAAAGTGATGCGGTAATGCATGGTAAACACGTGTTGCCCCTAGTTTGCCCATAGGCGGTTATAACTAGGAGACAATGACATAGGTCAATGATACTAATTTGCCCATAGGTGGTTATAATTAGTAATAAGACTGGTGAAACACTAATTTGCCCATAGGTGGTTATAATCAAACTCACATAAACAAGCTTAATGAGATGAAAAATATCTTTCCATATCAACTGTCACACTACTTTCATAAACTGCCATTGAAACATGGATTGGATTGATTATTGAAACTTGATCAGAATCTTCTCACAAAAAGTGTAGGAAGAACCAAAGTAGCTAAGATAAAAATAAGATTGGGTAGGATGACTAAAAATAGGCTTTGGTATAGATAGGAATGGAATGATAGGATGGTATGGTCTTGCTAAGGATAATGATGGTTTTCGATAGATTGGATAAAATGGTAAGAGGATTTCCCCCAAGTGATGGGGTGACTAGTTGGGTACTTCGATAATAGCAAATGGATATGTAACAATGACAATGGAATGGTACATGTTTTTGTCCTGGGTGTGGTTTTTGATTCTATTATTCCTGCTAATGGGGAGATATGCATCCTAATCAACAAATGATACACATAGAATACTTGATCATGTTAATTGCTGCCCACATCTTGTCAGAATAATTTCTCTATCAAGAATGGATTTCAAATTTGGTTGCTAAGAATGCCTTTGTGATCTTCATTGGTCATTGATTTTGATTCCTTCAAATATCAAGACAAGGTATTTTTATAGCCTCTGCAAAGGAAAGTGCAACCATGGATGGTAAATAGGAACAATTAATGGATGGTAGGTTTGAATGTAAAATGAAATGGTAGATGATAATATAATGTATAATGGTGGAGAAATAAATGAAGATCAAGACTTTCAGTCACACATAATGTTTTTGATGCTGGATTCAACATAATTTTGGTTGTGGCAGGGTCGAAGACTTATTCTCTTGAGAGGACCACCAAATTTTTCTATTGTTTGATCTTGAGAGTAGCTACCAACTGATTAGGCTATAGATTGGAAGCTATTTTTATTTGATCTTTGATTTTATCTTCATCAAGAAGTGAAGAACTTTTGTACTCAGCTATTGGTGCCTCAATGATGTTTTCACCAATGAAGTTGTCTTGCTTGTCTCATATCACCTTTGAGAAGGTTTCACTAAAGAATGTTGACTTTTGACTTTGATTGTCTTCTAGTGCTTTTGAAAAAGTTTCACTAAAAGATGTTAAGTTCTAACTTAGATTGTCCCCTAGCACCTTCAAAAAGGTTTCACTAGGAGAGTGTTCTTCTATTACATGAATGTTGTCTTGGCCTCCTTGATCTTCTTCAACTACTATGTCACCATGGATGTAGTTCAACAAAGTGTGATTCTATCAGTCCCAATCAACACTTGTGGGAGATGGAATGTCAATAATATGGCTATTTTGGTTGATGGTAATGGCATGTGGAATGGTAATGAAATGGGGAGAGGCTGCATAATCCTCATATAAGATACTAGGATAACATGTGTCAAAGTTGAAGTACTCATCCTCAAAAATCATAAAAGAATCACAAATGTATTCAAATTGATCTATGAGGCATGCGTAACCAATGTTGTAACAACCATGAACATATTATTCATTTGAATCTAATTCTAACTCAAGGGACTCTGAATCCACTGTTGAGATTGATGTTGATTCTAATTTTGATACTAAATTTGATGTCATTTCAAGAATATAACCTGACTCTAATTCTGATTCTTCATTTGATGGGTACTCTATTATAATGATGTCTTGTTGAATGCTTGGTATTAGACAAGTAATATCTCGTGATGGCACAATGGTCTCCACAAAAATTGGTTTATCAAAGTGGGAATCCTCTAGGATGGGAAAAAGGTCAAGAGATAACTCTTAAAAGACTGGCTTATTAATAAGAAGCTCTTAAAGAATAAGCACATGGTTGAGGTAATGATTTTCCCAAAGGTAGTTATAATGATTAAGAAGTGACTCAGGAAAGACTAGCTCATTAGAGTGAGACTCCTTGACAACTGGTATAGGATTAATAGGCAATTTATCATAGACTGACTTATCACAAATGGTTAATTCAATAAAAACATATCGAATTGGTTGGTTCTCTTGGCCTTGGTTTCCAATGAGTTGGAAAATACCAATTTTGAATATAGCTTGGTCTTTAAATGATTTGATTAGTTGAGGTTTCATTGGGATTAGTACTGGATGAGGAATGACTTGTGGTTGGATAATGGTAGGGCCTTGGAAAGCATGATTTCTTGTATGAGTCAAAGGGCAAAGTCCTGTGATGGTAACGATAGGGTGCTATGGGGATTGATTGCCCGCACAAGCCAAAGGACTAGGTCTTGGAATGATGAATGGGTGTTGTGGAGCTTGATTACTTGCACAAGCCAAAGGAAGAGGTCCTGGTATAAAAATGGTTTGGAATTGTGGAATTTGATTGCTTGCACAAACCAAAAGATGAGGTCTTGGTATGGGAATGGTATGATATTGTGGTTTTGGAATAGAAATGGTATGATGTGGTGGATCTTGATTACTTACACAAGCCAAAGCATGCAAGTCTTCCTCATAAACCATATCATCCTAGTCATGAGTTGGCTCATAAACTGGTTCTTGACTATGTTTCATGTAGTGATTATTATAAAGAGGGTACGGATCCATATCCCAAACAAAATTATTTGTAGTTGGGTCTTCAAATTCCTCCTCACAAGCCTCTTCATACCAATCAAGGTCTCGAGTTAGATCGTTAGTTATTTCATGACATTGTTCCCATGAATGATTAATATGAGGCGGATAAAAATCTATCTCACAAACCATATTAACATCATTGGGGTCTTGACTAAATCCATAAAAGTCATTTTGTGTGGTCATTCTATCATAAGTTGGATTGTAAGTGACTGCACCATAAGTGTAGCGACATGTAAATGATGAAATCTCTAAAAAAAAGGCTTAGAGTTATAAAAACTCTAAAAAACTATGTCCAAAAGATAAATGGTTCAAGCTTGGTCCAACTTTGTCGAAGGGGTGGAGCTATATCTCCAATGTGGTCTAAAAGTGGAGTTGTATCTCCAAAATAGTTTTTGCTAAGACTTGGCATAAAGTAGCTTAATGTCAAATGTCTAATGTCAAATGACATATACACAAAAAGTCAAGTATCTAAATAAAAATCAACATGTCAAAGGCCAGGTCAAAGTGTTCCAAACAAGGTCTAAACTATGAAAAGGAAAAGTTGAGTTACTAGGTCTTTTGTCCAAACACAGAGTCAAAATCTAGGCTCGAACAAATAGGCATATGCTAGGACTTTTGGCCAAACAACATCAAAATCTAGACTTGAAACAAAGGCTGATGTGATTTGATTTAATCTAACAAGTTTGGAAACAACTTTGACATAATCTCGGTACATGAAATCAAACATAAACATGATTAGTTAGAATAAGGCATAAGGATTTTGGAGAAAGGTTGTGTTCTCCCAAATAAAGACATGAACAATCATGAGGATATGCATTAAATAAACAAACTATCAATAGTTTTCAAATTTGGGTAATCGATTAACCAAAGTTATGCAACCCAAAAGAAAAAGATCTATGTATCAACCCCATGAATTAAGGCCTAAATAGAAATCAATCAATGTTTGAATCCAAACTTGGCAAGGATAATTAAAAACTCAATGAAGAAAACTAGGTTTTGACCAAACAACCTAGACAAGATTGGACAATATGATGACACAATACAAAGGTCTAAATGGTATACATGACATGGTTTGAAACAATGATTTTTGGTACAAGGTCAACTAGTCTTGAAACAAATTGAGCAGCCTAACAATGCAAACATGCTTGAATGATGTGGTCAATACTATGTTTCAAAGACTCAAAGACAAAATAGTTTGACACGATTTGAGCAACATAACACTACCCTCTGTAACTCAAATGACACACACACAAATAAGATTAGAAAAAACTTCAAGGCACAAGTGTGGTGTAAAATGACCAACATAACACTTTTTTAGACAAAAGAGTGGCATCTAGTTAAATTGGTTTTGACATGGCTTTATGAATAAACAAACAAGTTTTAGTCTCAAAACATACCAAATGAGAAAATGATCCAAAAATATACTAAGTATAATCATCCAAATCATATCAAGGGAATGGAAAAATAGGGTTGACTAAAACTAGCAAGGTTTCAATTGTTCTAGGGGAATCAATTGTACAATGACTTTCACGCCAAACAATGTAAAAGAAAAGTACAAGAATTGGGTGACCATGGCATTGACTAGTTGTAAAAATGTCTAGTCCTTTTTACAATCACTACATCTTGCTATTTGCTTAGTCTAGTGTGATGTCCAAATACAGATAGGTCTCATGTGTAACTCAGAAGGATTAAGTAAAGTCAATGCCAAGAGATGAAACCCTAGATCAATGCTTCCCTAAGAACTCACTAGAGGTAATGATGTCCCCCTCATAAGCCAAAATGCATAAAAGTAAATAAAAAAATGAAATAGAAAGACTTTAGGTTCACTTTTAAGGTCACCCAAACTTTGATGAGTTTTTGGGGAGTGCTTTAGATGACTTTCTTTCTAAGCCTTGGACTAGGCTATTTTAAATAGGAATGACACTTTTGATTCCAAGGGTTCCCTAAAGGGGACAAATGGAAGAGCATACACGCAACATCCCTCCTCTTTCTAAACAAAAATTAGATCAAATAATTATTGAAGACAAAAATGATAAGTGTGTTCAATTTTAAGCCCAAATGAAAGATTTGGTGGTGTTCATTTGATCCCTTGGTCTTAGTTGTAAACTTTGAAAACACTTACCAAACATCTAAATTCTTTGTTAAACACCAAAACAAGGTTTCTAATTGATTTTTAAGCATGAAAAGGTGATTTAAATATGTTTTGAACAAATATCAAGCTTGGTCCTATAGCAAAATTATTAGCATGTCCTTTAGCTTGGAACAACAAACTTTGGAAAAATAGTTCTCAGGTCTATGTTTTTAGAAAAAACATAGTGATCAACATCAGTTACTACCACCGACATCAGTTACTCTAGTTAACTGAGATCTAACTGATATCAATTATGATAACCAATGTCGGTTAAGATAGGTAATCGATGTCGATATTACTTGTCGATGTCGATTACTGTGTAAAAATTATGGCAAATAAAAATGGCAAAATAAAGTTAGAAAATCAATTTGGAAGAGTTTTAGAGGCTCAAATAAATATTTTAGAGTTTCAAAATGATCTCATTTAGGTGTGAGATACATCTAGTCCCACTAGACATGCCATTATGTGATCTAGAAATTTGACTCAAGAGAGGATGGTTAGTATGGTGTTAGTTTCAAAATAAAAATAAAGTGAAATAAACACACTAATATCATAACATCTCTAAGCCTAGACACTAGGGAGAGATTAGTTAACAAAAGCAAATGAACAACATAACTAAAAAGTAAGGAATAAAATACAAGAATTCCTTCACCTTCCTTGGATGCTCCAAATGCCTTTGTAGTAGTGGCTTGTTCGGCTTGTGCTCATGAAGTCCTTGGCAATGAAAGATTAGCTACCTCCATCTCTCCTTGGTACCTTTGGCTTGTGGCTTGGCTTGGCTATTTGGCATGGTAACACTAGTTGTTTGAAGCTTTTGAAACTAATTTGGCATTATAACTTTGCATCCAAAAATCTTAGAAATGATGTTGTGAGGCCTCCTATTTATAAATTTTTGGATTTGATCAGAATCAACTTTAACCGTCCATCTCAAGATTGAGATGTGTGGTTGAGGATTCATTCAATTTTTGGAATTAAGTTTGTAATTATCCTCATCATGACATTGGAATAAGGGGCAATTAAGAGGCATGGAGGGCATCATGGAAGGCATTGATGAGGCATGGGAGGCATGAATCTTGATATTTGTGGCATTTATGGCCTAGGGATATCTTCCCAAAAAATGAGGTCACTTGATGATGCAGTTATTAAATATTCATTTCCAAAACAAATTATTCAAAAAGTTTTCATGGAATTTTTAATTAGGCCTTGATTTGGGTTAATTAGCTCTTAAGCATGATTAAGCACATTGTGCAAAAATTACCCAAATTGCTCAAAATGCCTTGTTATTGGTCCTAAATTTGACTGGATTGGAATTGGAAGGTGATGTCAGATGTGTTAGAATCATATTTCCATTTAGAATATTACCAATAACAAATAACAAAGGCACATATCTTGTGTAGAAGATTTGATGGGAAAGATCAATCCAAAGCACGTGCATGTAAAATTGGCATTTTGACTCAAAATGATCTGATCAAAGTTAGCTGGCTCATAAATTTTATTACCCCATTTGGTGATACCTTGGCCAGAATTGGCACTTAAATATGTCAGTTTCACATCATTTAGCGTGTTTTAGTATTTTTAGGCCAAATTTTGTATGTTGGATGGAAATTGGCCAAAATCCTAATTGGAAGTTATCAGTGGCTAGATTTAGGTGTCTACACTTATGATGATCTGATTGTGTGATCTCATATATGACTATAGTTCATAGATTTACTCATACAATGTTGTTTTATGGTCATATTATTGATGCTTACACTAAGTTACATTGTCTAACATAGTGACTAGTTTAGATGATATTTGGTAAATATCATTGTCTTAATTTGATGCCTTGTTATATAGGAGTTTTTAATAATTACATTAACTGTAGAATACTTGAAATATTAGAGTTGTTTGGCTATGAATCAAGTGGTAATTAATTAAATAGTTATTTTTTTATAAATGAAAATTTTAATTGATTTGATTTATCTTTTATAGAGATACTTACTAATTACATTAAATTAAGTAAATTTAACTATAATAATAATATTAACTTAAAGTGATAAATCAAATGCATAGAATTGCATTGAGTATTAAGGGTATAAAATTAATCATTTTATTATGACTTAAGTGGACCTAAGTTGACAATTAACTTGGCTTTGAACAAAAATATTAACATGAATGTTTCAAGAAAATAAATGGAACTCAAGTTAAAATTTTAAAATTGAAATAATAAAGCAACGATTTATCCATGAAAAGACAAATGGAATCTAAAATAAGAGGATATTATAATAAGAATATAAGATAATACAATGAAGGGAATAGAGGAGGATATGATGAAGGAAGAAGAGGGTACAATGATGACACAAAAAAGGAAGAAAGAGGTGATCAGAGAATAGCCTTGGGAAAAGCCATTTCTTGGGAAGGAGGGTAGACTAGGAGGAACTTACCAGGTAAATGGTGTAATTTCATTCATAGTTATTATATTTCAAAAAATACTATGAACGAACTATGTGTGTATTTTTCTTTGTATTCAAAACTATGTACTTTTATGAATAGACTGTACATATGTTTTATAAACCTAGAGATCTTAATTAGACCTATATAAGTTTTATTATGGTTAAAATTGTACCATAATAGAGAAATTTTGTAGTGAATTTACCCATATAGACTGATCGTTGCCTTAGCTTGGAAATATAATTTTGGGTGGATAAATTTTTGAGTAAAATAACTTAAAACTTTGGCTATATTTTTCCATATATAAGAACACCATGAACACATATTCATAAATATATATTATAGTATAATATATAGGTTATTTAGATAGGTCTAATCCAGGCTAAAAAAAAACATTAGAAACATTTTTTAAAAGAAGATAACTCAGGTTGCTGGTTAGAATTATCTGTTAATTTGAAACTAGTCAATTTTATAAATTAAGGATGTTTGCAAAGAAACTACCATACAAAGAAAATTTGGGTAAAAAATAAGACAACCAATTTGGAGATTGACTAGGTAATTAGAATAACTTAACAAAATTAATAGTTATTGAAGACTCTTTTTTCCCAAATACCTATGAATGAGTATATATGGTTCACGATTATAAAATAGAGAATGCATTTAAATGAATTGAGCGTATTAAGATGGATTTCATAGATTTATATTTGTGCAGGATCTATGTATACATAGATATAAATGCCTGTGTATTTGAAATACAAGTCAAAATTTATTTATGCCAAGTCATTTTGGACTACATATACACAAAACACAGATGGTGTAATATAAAATAATGTTTAGTTTATTAAACTTATTAGTAAACCATGAGTATCTAATAAAGGCATTATACTTAATGTTTTAGGAGTATGCATAGAATTTTATTATATTATAGTAACCGGACCAAAAAAATCCATAGCTATGCGTTACATCTTTATATGTGGGGTACTAAAAAATCTAAGATTTTAACTTATTATATTTGTGTCAAACATTAAAAAGGTGTTGATTAAAAAAGATTTAAAGTAGTTGATTTCATTTAGTCAACAGAGTCGAACTAGGGGTTAAACAATGATAATTATGATTATATGTGTTTATGTTATTTAATAAAGCATGAATTATTTATTAGGAAATAATTATGAGTAATTAGCTGAGCATAGACTATTCTTGTAATATGAAAAGTGGCAATTTATTGTGAGTTTGTTTTATTTTTTATAGAGATACTTTTTTTTTAAAGTTAACCTAGTGGCACTGTATACATAGATGTTATAACAATGTATTTGATTTGTTAATATTGAGATAAACAAGGAAACTTGAATAATCTATATAGTTGTATCTAACCTGTTGTATTCTTAGAGAATACATACACCTCCTTAGCTATGTTGTATACACACACACACACACACACACACACACACACACACACACACACACACACACACACACTTGCGATTAGGAATCCAATGTCTTAGAATTATACTTAATAAATATGGATTAACCTCGATGCAAATTTAGACACCAGTATACTTGTATGGTTATATACAACTTGTTGTATGCTATTGCACATTCCCTATCTAGCCTTGTTATGGGAAAATTTAAGTTATTGTTGAGTAATAATTAAGGGTAGACTCTTATTATGACTTATAGTTCTTTGGGTTGTGATGAGGGACAACATGTTGAGAAATGATATTTATCCTATAAAGATGTTACTTTTGTTTTTATCATATGTTTAAACAAATGGAATCCTTAAATGACTTGCATAACACCCATTTGGTAGATTAACTTACTTGTCATAGATATTGTTTATGAGATAAATGATAAATGAGGTTAAATCATACATTTGATGGACTAAGTGTATGCATAGAAATTATTTATGTAATTAGCATGAGATTGTACTCTCTAGTAGAATTAATTGCATGAACCTCTTAGTTATAATTAAATGTTAACCAAAACTAGCATTGATGATTCTAATTAAGAAGTGAGATGGACTTCACTAACTTAGTTAGCACCATCAATGCTAGATGAAGGTAATCCGATCAAGTGGTGTGTCTGAAATTGATTGATCTTAGAGATCATATGTTATTTAAAAACTTTGGCCAAAGTAATGCTAGATAGACATTGTCATTTCATATGTTTGATTTATGTGTTAATGTGATATTATGTTAAAGCATATTTTTTTTTATGGTACACATCATGTAGTAGAAATGTTACAGCATATGGGTACTAACATGTCTCTATGGATTTTCTTACCATCACTATCTACCTATCTATGAAGAGAGAGCCATTCTTTAATGGGAGATTGTGCAGGGAATCAATAGTCTATGATTGGTGTGGAAAAGTGCTCAAATGATACTCTCCCTCCCCACTGCTGTACTTACTTTGATACTACACTTAAAATTATTAGAGATACATGAGTTAGTTTGATGACTCGAGCTCCATGGAACATAGTATCTATTAATTGTATTAAGGCAAAATGCCTAATAGAAATGTAATTGTATTATTTATTGTACTTCAAAAAACAATAATTATATTATTATACCAAAAATGGTTAAATTTTAAAATGACTAATTTCTTTGCAATTATGTTATGTTATATAAAATTCTAATGATTGGAACTATTATTGTTACAAGTTTGTGAAAGTCTAATATGCTTTGGTAGTATGTTAAAAATCACTAATTAAATTCTTGTGGTGTAATCTAATGAAAGAATAAATGTTGAGTAGTTATTTAATGTCTTTTTTACTGCATTATTCTAGTAAACCCTTGAGGGACTGTTATAATGATACCATGTGGCATAACCTAGTTGCTCCATTATCGTGAATAGCTTTGTATCGGTGTAATGCCTTAGGGTAGGCATTTGATTGCTTTTGGAATACTTTTTATTGGGCACTTGTGTGTGTTTCCTAGGGAAAATCTTTGAATTCACATACTCTTTCTGTATATGTTAATTGCTAATTTTAGTTTGAACTCAACTTTAGTTTAGTGATACTGTGCCTGGTTGTTATTCATGCAAAATGACTATTTTGTAGGCTATCGAAGAAAGAAGATGGAAATAAATAATAGTTGATTTAAAAATACAGACAATAATATGTAGAATTTTATAAATTTCTAAGGTTTAATTTTTTAAAGATACTATATCAATCTTTGATTTTTTCTAGGTAGCAAATTGATGTCCTTGGGAAGAAACTAAACAAAATTAAATTTATGCAAAATCAGGGCTTAAACAAAAATTGAACTGCAAAATTTTTCTCTTGTGCATGTTTTGGTCCTTTGGCTTTGTGTTTTATTACATTATTAATGATATGTTTGGATATATTTTGAAATTTTAGATGTGAAATTAGTAGCAATAGTGATTTATGGAAAAGGTATTACATATAAAATAAGAAAGGAAGACATATTTGAAGTATAAAGAATAAGAGATGGGCTAGGAAAGGTCCCTAAATGAATAAAATAATTACATAGAAGTGCATCAATAAAACTCAATTACATACTGGATGTTTGGGTGCCCAAAGGTGATCAAGCTTGCTGAGACCCTAGGGTACTGAGGATGATAATAAAAGACTTTATAAGTTTGATAAGTGTTACTGAATCTCGTTACTTAGGAGTAATGGATGTCCTTGAAGACTCATAAGGATTAAAATTAAGAGGGCAAAATATAATAGTAACATGAGTTACTAGGGAGAACAAAATTAATATGCAGATGTGAGATTGTGATAGATAGGCAAAGATTGGTTATGTGTCACCTTTGAATGTATTGTCATGTGATTTTGAATGTATTCAACCAAGTAGAGTTTTTTATATTATTGTTTGGAACAATATTGCACTTTGCCATAGAAATGGAAATTTGAAAATTTGAATTGGTTGTAAATATTTTGAGGGAATTTAATATGTTATGTAAGTCCTAGTGTATTTGTAAAGGTCTTCTAAGGTCTAGTCCTATGTACTAAATTTGATTCTATGTTCAAATCAATGTAAATATATGCTGAGACCAATTTTGGATATATTAAATGTAGGAAAGAGGTGTAATTTAGTATAATGGATAAGTTATTACCTGTAAAGAGATCTTGTTTCAATACCAAACCAAGTTTAGACTTATGGTTAAAAGAGATAAGTTTGTAACTAGTTTGGGAGGAGTTAACAAAACTATAAAGGATGAGGAGGTTGCTTGCAGGTTTAGAAGTTGCACATCTTCAAGTTTTAGGTCTATGTATGGAGAATTTGTAATGTTGTAGGGTCTGAACCTAATTTTCAAGGATAAATAAAAGAAAAGAATACACATTTTGATTTTTTATGCATTTCAAAATACTATGAACATGTAATATCATGATTTTATCTTGTTATTTGATCTTATGTCATGTTTGTATGAGGTTCTGTGACCTCTAGTAACAGTTTAGAATAATTATAGATAAAAGAAGCATTTTGTCAGGATATCTCTGGAGTTTAATATTTGAAAAACATGTAGGTTTATGCTCTAGATGTTGAGAAATTATATTCTTATATTTATTAGGCATGTATAAATGTTGCAAGGCTATAAGACATAGAAGAGGGTTATAGTTTAAAGGAAAAGAGCATTTGTTTGTGTAATTTTGTGGTTTTTGAGTCTAAAAGTGATTTCTATAGTAAGTGGATCACTCAAATATCATCATTGGATCAAAAGGAACACTTGAGAGAAAAAAAAATAGTTTTTCAAAAGTGATGTTTGTGTTAGGTTGTGGAGCTAAAAGCTTCACTAATGCAGACATAGAGGAGGTTGTTGAGTTGCAGAGCAACCGACGTTGGTCTGATCAACTGACGTCGGTCATATCCAGTGAGCAGAGCAACTGACATCGGTCATGGATCGGCTGACATCGGTCATCTCCAGTCAGACAGGGACCGATGTCGGTTGCCTATGCGGTTCTGAACTACGAGTTTCACAGACAATTTGTTAATGAACTGGGTGTTTGCATGTAAAAGGCTAATTTTATTCTTGGAGCTGCAGATCTAATTATTGTAATTAGATGTCTAATTATTGTTTGCATGAGATCTATTTAAGAGACTCATGGACTGTATTGTAAAGCGTGCTAGTTGAGTAAGAGCAAGGTTAGCTCCTTCAGAGTGAAGAGAGCAAGGTGTGTTCTTCCTAGTTCCATAGGGGTGTCGAGTGTGTATGATTAGGTAGATCTACAGGTTATTGCAAGATCAGGTAGAAGATCCACCAGGGTACTGTTTTGGAGAATTGCGTGGAGGACTTGTGTACTGGCAGTAGTTATACTGACTGGTGGTATTGGCAGTAGTGATACTGACTGGTTGGAGGTGAACACCAACTCTGTGTTTGAGTTGTGTGTTAGGACTGTAATAGAGAGAGTGAGCTCTTGAAGAGATTTACTGTTTATGCCCTAGAGGTGTGGGAGCCCTAGAGGTGTGTAAAGAAGAATATTGTGGCATCTTCTTTGTTGTATTTCCTTCTGGAAGAGTATTAATACAATTGGGTATTATCTCTCATATTCTGTGTTATTTCTGAATTTTAGTTACTTGTTTCTTCTGGTTTAATTCTGCATGTTAAGTTGCTTGTACATGGTAATCAATTGTGCTTCCTAGATCCTAACAGTGGAATCAGAGCATGTTTGTTGTTCTAGATTCCTATCAAGTGGTATCAGAGCTAAGGTTGCAGGGAACAAGTTTGTGTTTGATTATAGGTCACTCTCAGGGGTTTTCTGATTGAGTGGGAGTATAACAATGGCAGAAGAAAGTACACTAAGAATGGAGGAATTGAAAAGCAAGAATGGTCAATTACGGTGTTATGAAAAGAAAGAGCAGGTAAAGAAATATTGTTGGTTGGTAGAAGATCAACATGAAAGAACTGAAGAAGCAGATGTTGCAGGTGTTGTTACACAGGATGCTCTAGGATGTTCCTTAGATAAAGTAGAATCTTGGTTTATAGATTCTGTTGCCTCTTTCCATGCAGCCTGAAATAGAGTATTTTTCCATGTTAAGGTCTTTGGAGACTTTGGAAAGATTTAATTAGGGGCTGGTGTGCCTTGTCAAAGTTTTGGCAAAGGGGAAGTGTTGCTGAAATTGTAGGCGGCCAACACATGGGTGTTGAAGAAGGTCATGTAGGTCCCAGTCTTGAAGATGTGGCTAATTACTTTAGGAAAGTTGGGTGATGAGAGATGCACAAAAACTCTCACAGTGGATGCACTTGAATTAGCAGGTGGTAAGAAAGTAGGTATCCTTTATCTATCTACTTATATTATTGATTCTTCTTCTGTTACGAAGACGTGGATTTGTAGGCTTAGTCACATGAGCAAGAAGGAGATACATGTTCTTAAGCGAAAGTCAGATGTCTTTGACAAACTTAAGAACTGGAAAGCCTTGGTGTTTATGGAGGAGATGACAGACAAAGATTAGTGGAGAAGGCTGAGTAACTCTGAGCAGGGTAGTTTGGACAGGGTTTTGATCCAAAGAGAGCTTGTGGGTAAAAAGTCATCACTCACAGGAGAACACAGGTACCGGTGTCAGTCAAAAGGAACCAGCATCGAACAAATAGGTATTGATGTCGGTCATGTGTAGACAGGCAAATTCAGTGGTGTAGGGCAGGTGGAGACTGACGTCAGTAGGATAACCAGTGTCGGTGACGTAGACAGTCACATGGAATTGATGTCGGTTAGATGCAGACTGTGTGGTGACCGAGATCGGTCACTAGAACGGATTTTAGGCAGACAACAAGCTGTCAAAGAGTCTCAAACTCCCATATGGAGGACTAAAAGGGTAAGTAAGCCTCAAATTCATTGTTCCTCTTCTTTATACTCATTGCTCACTACAGAGTAGGAAGGATCTAGGAAACAGTGGAAGTATGGCATGATTTCTTTGGAGAAGAACCAAACGGGAGATTTGGTAGAGTTGCCAACTAGGATAAAAGCACTAAAAGACAAATGGATTCCTTGGTTAAAGAATAGAGAGAATGGACACGTGAGATAGAAGGCCAGGTCATATGGTCTTGAGGAAGCTGTAGGATAGTGGTACAGATTTGACAGGTGGATGACAATGCATGGCTTTAGTCAATGCCATTATAACCATTGTGTGTTTCTTACCAGGTGGATGATGGTCGCGACATTATCTTGTTACTGTATGTGGAGGATGAGCTTGTTGCAGGTTCAAACATATAGGGTTTTGCTGAGCTAAAGGTAAGGTTAGTTCAGTGGTTTGCCATGAAGGATTTGGGAGCAATGAAATTCTTTGGCATGAGTAATCCTAGAGACAGGGAAGATCACAAGTTGATGTTGTCACAGGATGATTGTGTGAAGGTAGTGCATGATGCAAAACAACAAGCGCACCTATGGATGGAAAGTTCACAAAATAGGGTCCCCAATCACATGATGAGGTTGAGTACATGTGTACTCCCTGAGTTTGCCCAAGCAGTGGGTGCTGTCAAAAAGTTTGTAGTCAATTCGGGAAGGAAGCACTGGAAAGCAGTTCAGTGGGTTCTCAGGTATCTGAGAGGGACCAGCAACAGGTCAACATGCTATGTAGGGTCAAGTTCTTTTCTACATGGGTTTGTAGATGCGGATATGGTAGGTTACTTGGATGACAGGTCTTGCACCATAGGATGTGTGGTGGTTGGTCTTCAAGATTGAGCTTGAAGAGGGATACAAGCCAGGAAATAGAATAGACGGTGTATAGGTATAGGTATAGTGCAACTGTTTATCTCCAAGTGGGAGATTGTTAGGTTGTGGAGCTAAAAGATTCACTGATGCAGACATGGAGGAGGTTGTTGAGAGGTTGCTGAGTTGTAGAGTAACTGATGTCAGTCTGATCAACTGACATTGGTCATATCCAGTGAGCAGAGCAATCGACATCGGTCATGTATCGGCTGACGTCGGTCATCTCCAGCCAGATAGGGACTGACGTCGGTTGCCTGTGCAGTTCCAAACTGTGAGTTTCATGGATAGTTTGTTAACAAATTGGTTATTTACATGTAAAAGGCTAATTTTAGTCTTGGAGTTGTGGATCTAATTATTGTAATTAGATGTCTAATTATTGTTTGCATGAGATCTATTTAAGAGACTCATGGGCTATATTGTAAAGCGTGCTAGTTGAGTAAGAGCAAGGTTAGCTCCTTTAGAGTGAAGAGAGCAAGGTGTGTTCCTCCTAGTTCCATAGGGGTGTCAAGTGTGTATGATCAAGTAGATCTGCAGGTTGTTGCAAGATCAAGTAGAAGATCCACTGGGGTACTGGTTTGGAGAATCATAAGGACTTGGTGAGGCAAGGACAAGGGTTCTTCAGGGTGTAGAGAAATCTACATGGTAAGTAAGATCAGTTGATTTGTAGGTGTTTGTGTGTGCGAGGTCAAAGGAGATCTATGGGGTAGCAAGATCAAAGGTGACAACAACACATCAAGGAGCAAGATCAGGGGAGATCTACTTGGAGTACGTTGAGTACTTGGAGTACGGTGTGTACTCGGATTTGGAGTGCGTGGAGGACTTGTGTACTGGCAGTAGTTATACTGACTGGTGGTATTGGCAGTAGTGATACTGACTGGTTGGAGGTGAACACCAACTCTGTGTTTGAGTTGTGTGTTGGGACTGTAATAGAGAGAGTGAGCTCTTGAAGAGATTTACTGTTTATGCCCTAGAGGTGTGGGAGCCCTAGAGGTGTGTAAGGAAGAATATTGTGGCATCTTCTTTGTTGTATTTCCTTCTGGAAGAGTATTAATACAATTGGGTATTATCTCTCATATTCTGTGTTATTTCTGAATTTTAGTTACTTGTTTCTTCTGGTTTAATTCTTCATGTTAAGTTGCTTGTACATGGTAATCAATTGTGCTTCCTAGATCCTAACAGTGGAATCAGAACATGTTTGTTGTTCTAGATTCCTATCAGTTTGTTCAAACATCGCAAGTGATAAAAAGGTAAAGTGGATGTAAATAAAGAGTGATCAAATTTAAAAGGTCCAAAAATGATTATAAAAAGTGAGATTTCATTTTATAATTATTCTCAAGTTTGTTAAAACCTATCTAGGGTTTCAGAAGACTGAAATCCTTATGTCTTGAGATCGAGCCCTGCAAATGATTTGAAAATTGGTATAAAGTTAAGGAAGCATAATTGACAGTTGTTAAAATTGGTTTTAAGATAATGTAAAATGTACAATGAGAGTTATTATCATTTTTCAGTAGTAGGTTTGTATAGTATTGTCTAAAGAATTTTTAAGAGTATAGAGGTAAACATAATTCCTAGAAGAGGCCATGTCAAGTCAGAATTTCATAGATATGTAGGACCAAAGATAATATTATGATAAGGATAACATCTGTAAGTCCTCAAATTTCAAAATTTAAAATTAAATGAATTATGTCTTGGTTGTACTGAAATAAATTTGATCAAATGTTTTGCGGATTAATTAGTTATAAATATTTGGAAAATTTTGGCCACAAAGATAATTCAATTAGATAAAAATACAAAATCAAATAAATTATTTTATTCCCTATACTAAAATATAATTATTTTGTGGAGTATATTAGTCATTTTGTTAGCTTTGAAATGTATATAAGGTAAATGAGATAGACCAAACCAATTGTCTAATGACAATATATATAAATAAAGAGTGTTTATAGGTTTGATTTCAAAAGCAAGTTCCAAAGACCATGAACAGTACATTTTTTTTGTTGATGGAGATGCAACAATTTTTAAAAAACAAAAAAACTATCAAAGTTTTGGAGTATATGTACTAAATCTGGTTTTCTCTTCAAATCAATGTAAATATAAGATGAGATCAATTTGAAATATATGTAATATAATAATTATATCTTGGTTGTACTAAAATAAAATTTGATCAAATGTTTTATCGATTATATTAGTTATGAACATGCAACAATTTAAAAAAAAAAAAAGGTATCAGAGTACTGGACAAGTCTGATGCATGAGTCCATACTAATTATAAAATTTGTTGATATGTCTATATACACTAGAAAGTGACAAAAAGGCAAATCATAACTGATACCTAGGAAGCATGCACAGGGCATAATACAATAGATTCTTGAAATAAGTACTTTTCCCTATGAAATGAAAGAAGAAAGAAAAAATTGTTACAAGTATCTAGATGAAAAGTTAAAACAAAAAAAAAAGCTTAAGAATAAATCATGTACATTAGTTATTGTTTATTACATCAACGTCTAGAATAACTTTTTCTTTATTGAGAGTGAATTTTCCTTGTAGTGAAAATCCTCACAACAGGTAAATTATGTTTACTTTATCTTTCATGTAGTTATTGTATAAGATTTCAATCAATGCAAGAAGAACTATCTTTAGTGTTAATCCTATTAGAGTGCATTGTATGATAGCATTTTTCAATGTTTTTAGATTACAAGTAAGGTGGTGGGTATATGCAAATGAACTCTATTTAAAACATAGAATAATTTAAAGTTATAACATCCACAAGTTTTATGGATTGAACTATGGGGCTGTAGTTATCATAGGTAGCTTAAAATGGATTTGAATATATGTTTGTTATTGTCAATGTTCCCTCAACCTACATATGCTAAGATTGGTGGAGTTAATTGAAGCAAGGATGGGAAATAACATATAAAAATCTTATAAAATAGATGCCATGTATTTGTTATCAATAATTATGATATTGAATAAAAATTAGGTTTGTGTTGCAATGCCTAAATCATATGTTACTTGATCTAGCACAAAAATATGGCAATAAGAACTATGATCTAGTACTAGAGAAACTGAGAGAACATTGGTTAAAAAATTAGATAAAGTAATAAAGGTGTTTTATTTGTCTAGCAGAACACTAGAATGATAAACTGTACTAATAAACAAATTATGGCTAAACAAATTATAAAAAATAATGCAACCATGATTTGAAAAATATTTTCAAAATCACATTAAAGTGATCATGTTATAATTAAAATCATAGGTTTTATCAATGTTTGAGGAAAGGATTGTTATATGTTTTTAGGCCTTCTATCAAACATCTAGTTATCTTATTGCAAGGGCAATATTCATTTCAACATTCAGTTGTATGATTTGATACAACATACAACCTAGATAGAAACATTGAGAGCAATGTTGGATGAAAAAAATATAAAGAGACATGTGACCTACTTCTAATTTTACATCCAAGAGTGAAGACAAGTCTTTGACAAACTTTATAGCATTTATCAATGTGACAAATGTTGCTTGACTAGTTCTAAGAGCTCTCTCAAGACCCTATCGTCTGACTAGGTTTTTAAACATGGACATTAAGAATTCTTTAGCAAGTGTTTTTTATTCAATCACCAGAAAGAGATGCTCAAAAATTTTAAATAGGTAAGGATTTTATGTTTAGAGAGTAATTTAGTTTCATGATTTGAAAATGTACATTAAAAAAAATGAAGCATTTGTGGGAGTCCAATCTTACTTTTATTGTGTCATCTTCAATATTGCCATCCTTTATTTCTAGAATGAGTTGCATAGCAGTTTTTTAAGTAGATGTAATGATTATAGTAATATGACCATATAAATAAGCTTGGATGCTTGTAAGGATTTAGTGCATTGTCAAATTGGGAATGGAATTATATTCTATGAAGACAAGAGGTATGCTTTCCACTATGTTGAATTCATTTGCTATTACTATGATCTAGTACTAGAGAAACTGAGAGAACATTGGTTAAAAAATTAGATAAAGTAATAAAGGTGTTTTATTTGTCTAGCAGAACACTAGAATGATAAACTGTACTAATAAACAAATTATGGCTAAACAAATTATAAAAAATAATGCAACCATGATTTGAAAAATATTTTCAAAATCACATTAAAGTGATCATGTTATAATTAAAATCATAGGTTTTATCAATGTTTGAGGAAAGGATTGTTATATGTTTTTAGGCCTTCTATCAAACATCTAGTTATCTTATTGCAAGGGCAATATTCATTTCAACATTCAGTTGTATGATTTGATACAACATACAACCTAGATAGAAACATTGAGAGCAATGTTGGATGAAAAAAATATAAAGAGACATGTGACCTACTTCTAATTTTACATCCAAGATTGAAGACAAGTCTTTGACAAACTTTATAGCATTTATCAATGTGACGAATGTTGCTTGACTAGTTCTAAGAGCTCTCTCAAGACCCTATCGTCTGACTAGGTTTTTAAACATGGACATTAAGAATTCTTTAGCAAGTGTTTTTTATTCAATCACCAGAAAGAGATGCTCAAAAATTTTAAATAGGTAAGGATTTTATGTTTAGAGAGTAATTTAGTTTCATGATTTGAAAATGTACATTAAAAAAAATGAAGCATTTGTGGGAGTCCAATCTTACTTTTATTGTGTCATCTTCAATATTGCCATCCTTTATTTCTAGAATGAGTTGCATAGCAGTTTTTTAAGTAGATGTAATGATTATAGTAATATGACCATATAAATAAGCTTGGATGCTTGTAAGGATTTAGTGCATTGTCAAATTGGGAATGGAATTATATTCTATGAAGACAAGAGGTATGCTTTCCACTATGTTGAATTCATTTGCTATTAGTATTGCATTGCAATATCCATGATCATAAACTATTTTAGGAGCAATAACAAAATGATAAATGTGAATTACTTTTCCTGGATCATCTTTTTATTCATTCATCTAGATGAATTTATTGGGTACGTTTAGTGTAATAGTAATTTTTTTTGTTAATGTTTGTTAGATATGCCTATAGTGATGGCTTGTTCTATTCTCTTTGCAACGTTGTCTTTTATGTGACAAGCACATATTCAAATAAATTTCCTATAATAAAAATATTAATATCATAGATCGATACTAAATTAAGGGAGTTGGTGTTTCACTACAGTGAAACAAGTGAAACGTAAATGCATACAATTATCAAATGACACAAAATTCAAGAAAAAACTATAATTTTGTCAATGCTTATATTTTTATTATTTTTTATGTTGTTTGATTATTATCAGGAATTTTCATTGTCCTCTTCATGTTAACAACAATAGTATGAAGAAGTACGTAGAAAAGTTAGAATAATAAGATGTCCAGATACATGATTTCATTTTATTTATATGCAAAACAAATACAAAAATGTTTAAAATCACCTTGTTATGTTAATCCTTTGTTTTCTTACTAAGTTATTTCATATGCATATCACATAAGGCCAAGTACATAATATCATGATTGATCCAATATAAATATAGTACAAATACATTCTTTTTGTATTTGAATGTTTGATCGTATGTGATCAATAATGGGTTTTGACAATGCACTTTGATTTTCAAGTAAAAAATGCTTATTGCAGGCTTTCATGTATTGTTAAAACATCCATGAATTTGTATATTGCTTTCTAATATCAATATTAAAATCACCTAAAATAAATGTTCATTGTGATCTACTTACATTTATCAATGCACAAGCGATAACAAAAAGGATATTTAAGATGTTTACACTTGGCACTGCATACACATTGGCAATTGAGATTGCATGCATATCACTAATGATAATTTCCATTATTGGCTCAAAATTATTTTCTTTGTATTGAATAGTCTCATTTTTTTTTTTTTTTTTTTAATAAATTTATGAAAATCACGATTCTATGAATGCAAAACATTGAAATATAGTAAAAATGTTGTAGTAAATAGTCGAATACAATGTTTTCAATATATGTCTCTTACAAACATAATATGTCAGATTGCATCATGTTATTATCATTAAGGATGTATTGCATGTGCTCTATTAATATTCTTGTGTTTAATGATGACATAATTATGTGGTAATTGCTATTCAACCTATTAATTTTTTTTTTGAATTGCCATTTTGCATGTGCCCATAGTCTAGACATTTTTGTTGTTATGTTTTCTTTGACCCTAAAATTTCTCATTGTCAATGGAGCCAATAAATACAATGACTCAATTGATTTCACATAGGATAATGTTGTATATGTTAAGATATGTTGTTTGACTTTGATAAGGTCAAATGCAAGGCCACCAAGTGTGAGACTTGGAGATCTACATATTGTGCATGCGCATGCTAACTATATTAGAAATTGTTTTCAAATTGTTTGTGTGCAATTGTTACATGGGGGTAAGTGTACTAACTTGGGGGATAGAAAAGGGCCTACACGTGGACATGATTTTTCTAAAATTTCATAAATATGAACTTATATAGATAATTCGAGATGGCTACACTCAAAATTTGAAGATGGTATAAAAACATTATTTGTAGAATTTTGAGTCTAGTTTTCAAAAAACTATTTTTTTTTGAAAAATGGTTAACTATAAATATGTCAAACATCTAAAAATTTAAGAGGACCTCCTAGTTTTTTTAAAAGAAAACATAGTAGATAGATAGCTGTGTGGCCCACCATTTTTTTTAGCATCGTTAAATATTGTTAGAAACCCTTTAGTGAATATTTAGATAAGATATTCTAGTGTGTTAATTTTTTTTCTATATATTTTTGCAATGTATAATTTTTTTAATTAATTTTGCACTTAAGTAGACCTTGAAAACTGACAAAAAAATGGATAGCCAGATGTGTAGCCCACCCTAACTACCTCAAAGAAAATGATTTTTTTTTTTTTGAATGTGTGTAGAATTATGCCTAGTTTTTTACCATATAATTTGTTTTGAACTTGGATCAATGAAAAATAAATTAGATAAACATGAATAGGCATGTATGGATGTGGTATGTAGTGGCCTAAAAAAGGTGTTAGAAATAAATATAGTTTGAACCCTTAAAATATCCCAAAAATTATAAAAATCATACATTTAGAAAGAGGATAATGTGCTCGTCATAACAGTAATATTTTTTTGAATTTTGATGTTGAAATCCATAGAAAAATTGGCAATTGAAGTTGAAATTTATTGGTTTTCCTTAAAACTCTTGGTCTCGACTGTAGATGCACAGTCCCAAGCCTTTAGCTTAGAAATCCAAGCCATTTCTAAGCCTAAAGGTTTGGTTTTAAATTCAAATTGAAATAACATGTACACACTATATAACACAATATAGAATGCATACACATTTCTTTGACTTAAAATAAAACAAACAAATTTCATGTTTGTTATAGGGGAAAGGTCCCATTAGTCATGCATCCTTATAGGGGAAATGTCAAATTTTGTGTTTCTTATAGGGAAAAGTCTCATTAGCTTTGGATAGTGAATTAAGGTGCCATAACATCAAATTAGACTTTGAAATTTTTACCCATTTCAATATGTCATCTTAAATACTTATAACTAAAGTTTCAAAGTCTAACACATTATACATTTTAAAATATAATTGTTTTTATAACGAGATGTCATAAAATGCATTTTTTAAACCTATGATCAAAACTTAACCTTTAGAGTACCAATCACTGTGCATTAAAGTATCAATACTTGACTCTTACTTGTCAAGATGTGATTAGTTAAGGTTAATTTTATAGAATAAATGTTGAATAATATTAGATATTACATGTTTAGCTTCTAGTGCACTTTAACATTTATATATAATTATATGTTTCATCAATAGAACACACGTTAACAAAATCCTTGTTTGATAATTGAAACATGCACAGCTATTGGGACCTTTTCCTTAGTAGGGTAAGGATATAAGTTACCACCTTACTTGCCCTTAAATTTTATGTTTCTTATTGATATTATCCTACTCGCCTAAAATCATATCTTACCATTTTGTTGTTTCTTTGATATCTTTGACTAGACCCCTTTATTTATAAATTTTGAACTAATTTGTTTAAGTGGAAAACCCATTGAATTGGACTATGTAATATATATAATCTTGTGTAAGTAGAAATAAGAATTGAGCCCTTGGTATAATAGTGCATCTCTTGGATATCTATTTCAAGAATGATATCTAATTTGGGGGGGGGGGGGGGGGGAATACCTGTGAATCATGCCTTGGATTGTTCCAAAAACATTCCTAAAATGTGTTGAATAAATTCCCTTAAGTTTCCTCCAAGGTCACTTAGTGCATCTAATTCAATTGAAAGTCTAACAAGAGTCTTATATTGTTACAATTATTTACTTGATTCCCCTAATGTATTCAAATACATTATTCAAATTTTGCCTAAAGTTAAGATCTCTTGTGAAAATATGGTTAATCCTCCATTCCATACACCTCCTTCATCTACCCCTCCATCACACATGGGACAACCATCAACCACTCCATCCATTCCCACATCATCTAAAGAGTGTGTCTTTGACATGGGACTAGTCCTAGCCACACCATGGATGAAACAATTAAAAGCTTAAAAACAAGCTTGACAACACTTGGTGATTATCAATACTATAGAGTTCTATACCTTACTATGTATTTGGGATGGTAAGATACAAAATCAGGATGATGGGTATAATGTATGTAAATGTTTTTATTAAATATTTTGTTCAAGTTGGGTACGTGTTTCATTTTGTATAAGATGTGGTTTTGAACTCAATAAACTTGAAATGGTCACATGTATCCATTAGTGATGATGTGGTTTTAAGATGTTGTACCTATAGTGATGAATGTATAGCTTAAAACATATATAAATGCACTAGGGAATTTGTTCGAAACCATTAAGGGATGGCATAAACCTGGCATTGACCAAGTATGACATATGTAGAAGTTACTGTAGTTCAAACTCTATTGAACTTATTCAAGATACATTAAACCTGTGATAATGTCCCCTAAATTTGAGACCTACTTTTCCTCAAGGATGATGCTAAGCAGAGAGACCCAATAATTGTTCATGTGGATGATGAATTGCTCACATCATATAGATGGTTGATTAGAATTGAATACTAGTGTGCACCCCCTCATCAAAGGCTTCAAGATTATATATTTTTTTACATATATCTTCAATCATCTTATTCATATTTCATTGTAATGAGCTTAAACCTTATGATGTGGACTTAAAAAAAGTAGTACATGTCTTCGAATTCTTTTTTTGGCTTGGGATTTGAGGTTGAGGTTCATCCATTATTTAATTGTGTTATCTCCTACATGTAGGACATAATATGAATTTACTTTGGGATCTAGAGGTAATTCAAGTTAGATGGATATAAACAATTTGAATACATACATGTAGAAAATTGATAACATTCGGTGCTTACTCAATTCAGATGGGACCTTAAAGGGCTCTACATGACAATTTTTATATAGTAATGGCAAGTCGGAGGTTTGCATCGTGTGAATTATTTACTAAACAAGAGTTGATTGGATCGATGTCAATCTTTAAATATTATTGGCATATATGTATGTATGATAAATTTGTGAATAGGCCTTAGTTAGATTGGTTAGTTCGGTGATGGAACATGTCTAAGTATCAAAGATATGCATATCTGACAACTCTAATACTTTTCTCAGTATAATAGACCTAAAAATATGGAAATATTTGGTTGGATTGGGTATCTTGAGGCTCTAAAAAAATTGATGCTTTTAGGACAAGCGATAGTTAAATCTATAACACAAATATATGTGTGTACAAGATACACATGTGGTGATGTATCTAATTGGACCAGGCCTCATAGGGATCTAATAGAGCTATTTAATACTTCTAAGACCTAACACCTCTAACAATGTTGACACTTTCAAGCACATTGAGGTACACATGGTGATATGTAATTGGATTTGGCCTCTCGGGGCATTGTCAACTCTGAAACTTCTAGGACTTGATGCATCTCTAAGAGATTTAACACTTTTGGGTGTATGAGGTACACACGTGGCACAAGGTTCAATTCTAAGGGTAATTCAATTGAGGAGGCATGGGAGGCCAATTTGAACCCCTTCTTGACATAACTATAAGATCATGATATATGATTTTGGATAAAATTAGTTATGATTCTATCTATCATGAATTGAACCAATTAGTCGATTGGTTTAATTAAGGATGTGATTTGGGTAAAATTGAGCCCCTAAACTAAATTTATGGCCTAATCAATTGTATAATCTAGATGCAAAATTTATGACTTAATTGATGTTAATTTAATTAAAATGCAAATATGAACACAAATGTGGCCAATTTCAACCAAATGAACCTAAATTGGAGTCTATGATGTGATTGAAAGGGCTAAATTAGGTCACATTTCATGATAAGTTGATCGTAAACCCTATTTTTATCACTTGAACATGTATAATTACCTTAAACCCTAATTTCATGACATATACACATGTACAAACCCATTAAACTAAACCTCTAACCCTAAATCCTAATTTTATAACAAACATAACCCCTAATTCCTTGATTTCATCACAAATGCTTAAATTCATGAATGTGATTAGTGATAATTTATGAACCTGTTATTCACCTAGTTTTGTAAGGACCTATGATGAGAATTTGGGCAAAATTAGCTCATTTCATCTTACATATTGAGCCTTATTGCATTATTCATTAGTCTTGTTGCTTCATATTCTTATCAAGAGTCTTATTACATCATGTATTAGATATTTATGCATCATATTGAGCCTTATTACATCATATGATAGCCTTATTGCATCATATTGGAGATTTATTACATTGAATGATAGTCTTATTTCACTGCATGATAGTCTTATTGCATCACATGATAGTTTTATTGCATCGTATGATAGTCTTATTGCATCATATTGATCCTTATTTCATGATATGATAAAGTTATTGCAACATATGATAGTCTTATTACATCATATTAGGGATTTATGCATCATATTATAGTCTTATTGAGTATTATTACATCATATTATAGTCTTATTGAGTGTTATTGCATCATAATATAGTGTTATAGTGGAAAAATTGCATTGAATATGAGCCTTATTACTTGTTTTTATAGTATATGCCTATACTTCAAGGAACCCATACGTGTTCTTATAACATGTACACATTCATGTAATTCATAGACATTCCTATAATTCATATGCATTCCTTAAAGTAAAAATAAAAACTCACTTTTCAACATCTATTTTATCCCTAATCGAGATTGATGTCACCATAGACATTCCCTGTGTACTATGCATACTCTACATACTTTTTTGGTTGCAATTTTTTTTAGACCCCACATTTAAAGTACTTTCTTGGTTTATTTTATCAAAATGGGCTCAAGTTCACATGCAGGGAAGAGGAAGAATTTGAAGAACAAAACATCAAAGAAACTAGAAGAGTTGAGAAAACAAGGTACAAATGTAAGCATTTCATTCCAGATAAGGTACAAACACTAACCTTGATGAGCCAAATGCCTTAGATAATGAGGCAATTGATAATAATAAACTGAATAATGATAAAATTTACAATAATAAATTGAATTGTGTTACAATTCATAATAATGAATTGAATTATGATGAAATTGACAATAGAAAATTAGATAATGTTGGAAATTCACATTCAAAGTTTAAAGTTTTTTATTATGTTGATGAAGAGCCTATGCATGATACTTTACCCACAAAAAATGAAGAAAATTTAATGGACTCAAATAATGATGAAATTAACAATGAAAAAAATTTCATGGAAACATATAATGAAGAAACAAATAATGAATAAAATTTCATGGAAACATATAATGATTTTGAAACACCCTTTGAATAGATTCCACCACCAAAAAAATATCCAAGAATTGTGCGTAGAAAAGATAAGTACTTAATTTAAGTTGATGAAAATATTTTGAAACCAATGCATAAAAAAATGTTTGATCTCCATTAAAAAATATTGGCTCAAGAAATCTGGGATAGTTTCTTTCATAGATTGGAGTATGATAGTCAAAGATGTCAATTATTTGTTTCATTGATGAAATTAGTTAAGATGAGACCTATAATGTAAACATTAGGACTAAGAACATCTAACATGGATAATGAAAATGATGAAAATGTTGAGAATATACATGATGCATATCATATTGTAGGCCCAAAATCATGCAACAAAGATTGTAATGCTGCCCAATATATAATGATAACTTGTGCAATAAGTGCTGAAATAGGGAAAAAATAATTGATTTAAAAAACAAGTCAAACACTTGATATAAATAGAAAAACATTAATGAAATCAATCGCAAGACATGAAATACTTAATGAACCTAATACAAAAGAGCTCTGGATATTCTTTGGTAGACTTCCATGAAAGGACAAGGTTATAGTTGATGCTTTGAAAGACTTACATAATTTTGGAAAGATAATACAAGAGTTTCACCTAATGCAAGAGATGTAGTGAAAAGAAGAGTTGGTTCTCATAATCATGAACCACATCTGAAACATTTCTTAGATATGACTAAAACATAATTGTACTCTAAGTTTTTGAAAACACATCTACAAATTGCTATTAGTCTAAGACTTTTTGAGATGGACAAACCTTTTTATGTAAAAATAAATCACAAACACACCACTTGTTGTTTTAGGAAACATGTTGAATTTTCAATGCACTATAATATTTTTATCCATATTCATTGTACTTTTTATACTACTAACATTTTATAGGAGTGTGCCATAGAAGTTTTTCCAAAATCAGCTAGGGAATTTATTTCAAATAGTTTTTGTGAAAGACTATATGGACAATTCTTTTATAAGATAGCATGTTTGGATGGAAATTGCAGTATTTATGGTAGATTGACAAAATTAAAAAAATGTATCCATGAGGAGTGTACAAGTGCAATTGGATAGGAATTAGTTGGTTTGAGAAAATATAAATCTATAACTTATAAAGTAAAAGATGGCAAAGAATCTAAAAGGTGTGAACTTGTTACGAAAGAGATGCTTGTTTCAAAATTTATGGTTGAATTCATGGAAAAAGTTATTTATGAGTATGTAAGGCACTCACATAGAGATAAATCATTGGATGAGCATTTAAATCTAAGCAAGGACACATTCCCACTTGATTCTATTGTTTTAGTAGTTGACTTTGCTAAAAATGACACATTCAAACTACAAATGGAAGTTCAATCATAGTATTAAAACTCAACACAAATTGCCATATTCATGCATATAAAATTCATGCATACACCTGATAGTACAGAGGAAGATAAAAAAATATTAAGGGAATACCATTTTTATATTAGTGACGACTGATCACAATGTATAGAGTATGTGCAAGGTTGTTTTGAGAAGTTCTATGGATAGTTGACTCAGAGGAACATTATTTTCAAACAACATTACATTTTGTCAAATAATTGCACATCATAATTCAAGAATGCACAAATGTTTTATTGGCTAATCAGGATGCACGTTACCACTAGTGTAGAACATATTTGGAGTTTCACTAAGGTTGGCCATAGAAAAGGGGAACATGATGGTGCTGGAGCATGTTTAAAAAGAGATGTTGCAAGGGAGGAGTTAAAATATGATAATGTTGCTAATTTGATTGACACAAAAATTGTGGTTGATTGGTGTGGTGAGAACATATGTCATGGTGCTCAAAAAAATTCTACTATTCATAAACATTTTTGGTTAATGAAGGAAAAAGACTTGGTAAACTATGAGGATTCTATGAATCTAACATATTCAAGTGAGCTCTACTCATTTCATAGCTCAAATGCAAGTTCTTAGACTATTTATACACAACACTTGGCATGCATTTATTGTATATGCATGGACTTTATTTAGAATGAGTGTGATTCATAAGAGTGGGTGGATGATAGGATTTCCAAACCTCTAATTCCAATCAACACATATTAGATTCCACCAGCATTACAACTTACATACATGCCATCTTCACATGACTTTGACCATATATTCGATCTAGTGTAGTCAGGTAGAAGATTAATCTTTATATACTATTTATTCTCATAATCTATCATCATAATGTCATTAAAAATTATTTTTATGATGCAGGCCATGTTTTTGTAGTTATTGTAGATGAGGATAATAAATAGGGAACACATTACTACTTATGTCGGTGTGTAGATGGAAATAAAAAATTGACTTCCCTAGTTGTAGATGGAGAAAACATTGATTATCCCACTGGGTCTGTGGTAGTCATTGGAACTTGGATTCGATGATATCCTATAAATTTTTTAAATGTATGGTTATTTTTAGACTTTAAAACTCATAGGAAGATTCTACACTATTCAAACTAGGTTCATGTAATGGATATTAAATTGCAAAAATATCATGGGAGGCCAAGAAATAAGAATCTATGGAAAGTTCATGAGTCAGACCATGAAGCTATTCTTGATAATATCAAGATTATATCAGATCCAATTAGTTCATTAGATTGAAATGCATAGGTATGTTGACTTGTAAAATGTAGATGTAATCAATTTTACCAAATGTTTTTGATTTTGTAGGTAGTACATGCATAAATTTCATCTTTAATTACTTACTAACATTTTATTTGTAGGTTAGTGGTGCCAAATCAGATTTCACCTTCATGTGTTTGGCATTAGTAATAAAATTCATATTATTGAAGCTAAGAGAAGCTTACTAAAATTACTTAGTGTTTCCTTGCTCCTGAATAATTGATCATGACAAGTTTATTTCTCTTTTTAGCCTTCCAAACACATTTGTTGTCAGTGTTTTCGTGCTCCAAAATAGTAGTAAAAATGCACTTGCAGGTGGAAGTGGGTGTCATGGTCATTGGAGTATGTGTAATTTAACTATATAGATGTGCTCAAAGTGGTGTATTTTTACCTGCCACTTCTGGAGGCAAAGTTGCTAGTTGGAGGTCAACAAATTATCTCTTCATTGCCAAAAAGTTGCATTTTAAGACCCTTTACTATAAATTCTACCATGGATTTATCTTAAAGGTGATTCAAGCTAGATTTATCATATAATTATAGGATTTTACCACACACATGAGGGATCTTAAGGTTCCTCTATAAGACTTAAAATTTTGGTTTTATACATGTCTAAAGTTAGGCTAAAAATCAACATCTTTCTTATATTGGGAAGGGCATTCTTGAACCCAAAATGGCTGGTGGATTTGTCATCTAGGCCAGATAGGAGGTTAAAAACCTAGTCATGGATGTTATCCACCCCTCTGGATGTGTTGGAAGTGCCAGTTTTCATCCAACAAACATCAAAAATTGAGGTTTCAGACCGTAGCTTCAACTTTGACAACATTTATTATCAATGTTTCTATGCTCAAGAACAGTAGTGAAAATTCACCTATACGTGGAATTAGGTGCCACGATTGTTGGAAAACATGTAATTTATATATTTAGATGTGCTAAAAGTGGTGTATTTGCACCTATCAGTCCTGGAGGTAAATTTTCTAGTTGGAGGTCAACAAGTTGTCTCTTCACTACCAAAAAGTTTCATTTTAGGACCTTTTACTGCAACTTCTACCATGGATTGTTCTTAGAGGTGATTTAGAATATATTTGGGGTGAAATTATAAAATGTTCCCATGCACACGAGGGATCTTACAACTCCTCCATATGACTTATATTTTTGGTATTATGCATGACTAAAGTTAGGCTAAAAATCAACATCTTTCTTGTATTGGGAAGGGTGTTCTTGAGCCAAGAATGGGTGGTGGGTTTTTCATTCAGGCCAGATGGGAGGCCAAAAACCTGATTTTGGAAATTATCCACCCCTTTGAACATGTTGGAAGTGCCAATTTTTAGCCAAAAACATAAAAAATTGAGTTCTCAGACTGTAGCTTCAAGTTTGACAATATTTGTTGTCAGTGTTTTCGTGCTCTAAAACAGTAGTGAAAATGCACCTACAGGTGGAATTGGGTGTCACGATCATTGGAAAACATGTAATTTTTCTATTTATATGTGCTTGAAGTAGTGTATTTTCACTTCTCAATATCAGAGGCAAAGTTGCTAGCTAGAGGTTAACAAGTTGTCTCTTCACTACCAAAACATTGCATTTTTGGACCCTTTAATGCAACTTTTTCCATGGATTGCTCTTAGAGGTGATTCAGACTATATTCAAGGTGAAATTAGAGGGATTTCACATGTACATGAAAGATATTATGGTTCCTCCATATGAATTATAGTTTTGTTTTTATGCATGCCTGAAGTTAGGCTAAAAATCAACATCATTCTTGTATTGGGAAGGGCATTCTTGAGCTCAAAATGGTTGGTGGGTTTGTTATCCAAGTCAGATGGGAGGCCAAAAAACTATTCCTAGATGTTATATACCCCTCTAAACATGTTTAAAGTGATATTTTTAACCAACAAGCACCAAAAAATGATTTCTCAGATCGTAGCTTTAACTTTGACAACATTTGTTGTCAATGTTTTAGTGCTCCAGAACAGTAGTAAAAATGCACTTATAGGTGTAAGTGGGTGACATGGTCATTGGAAAATGTTTAATTTTCATATATATATATATATATATATATATATATATATATATATATATATATATATATATATATATATATATATATATATATATATATATATATATATATATATATATATATATATATATGTTAAAAGTGGTGTATTTTCACCTCCCAATCCTAGAGGTAAAGTTGCTAGTTGGAAGTTAACAAGTTGTCTCTTCACTAACAAAGAGTTACATTTTAGGACCCTTTACTGCAACTTCTACCACAATTTTTTCTTAGAGGTTATTTATAATAGATTTGTGTTGTAATTATATATCTTTCACACTCACATGAAGGATATTATGGTTCCTTCATACAGCTTACAATTTTGGTTTTATGCATGCCTGAAGTTAGGCTAAAAATCAACATCTTTCTTGTATTGGGAAGGACATTCTTGAGCCTAGAATGGGTGGTGGGTTTGTCATACACACTAGATGGGAGGCCAAGAACCTAGTAATATATGTTATCCACCCCTTTGGATGTTTTGGAAATTCTATTTTTCATCCAACAAGCACCAAAAATTGAGTTCTTGGATCGTAGCTTCAACTTTGACAACATTTATTGTCAATGTTTTTGTGCTCTAAAATAGTAGTGAAAATGCACCTATAGAGAAATTAGGTGTCACTCTCATTAGAACACATGTAATTTACCTATTTATATGTG
The DNA here is from genome assembly GCA_037957365.1 of Torreya grandis. NCBI lineage: Eukaryota > Viridiplantae > Streptophyta > Pinopsida > Cupressales > Taxaceae > Torreya > Torreya grandis. Next base: position 3,129,893 of record JARHVA010000099.1, on the reverse strand, counting down.
TTCATATCTATGGATTTTAACCTACTGATCTTGGAGGTAAAGTTTCTAGTTGGAGGTCAACAAGTTGTCTCTTCATTGCCAAAAAGTTGCACTTTAGGACCCTTTACTATAACTTCTACCACAAATTGATCTTAGAGGTGATTAAAAATAGATTAAAGGTGAAATAATAGGTATTTTGAACACACACAATGGATATTATGGTTATTCCATATGAATTAAAGTTTTATTTTTATGCATGCCTGAAATTAGGCTAACAATCAACATCTTTCTTGTATTGGAAAGGGTGTTCTTGAGCCTGAAATGGGTGGTGGGTTTGTTGTTCAAGCCATATGGGAGGACAATAACCTAGTAATATATGTTATCCACCCTTTTGGACATGTTGGTAGTGCCATTTTTAAGCCAAAAAGCACCAAAAACTAAATTCTTGGACTATAGCTTCAACTTTGACAACATTTGTTGTCAGTATTTCTGTGCTCTTGAACAATAGTGAAAATGCAACTACGGGTGGAATTGGGTGTCAAGGTCATTATAAAATATGTAATTTTCCTATTTATATGTGTTTGAAGTGGTGTATTTTCACCTACCAATCCAGGAGGTAAAGTTTCTAGTTGGAGGTCAACAAGTTATCTCTTCATTAACAAAAAATTGCATTTTAGGAGATAAGTAGAATAGTGCATAGTAGTGAGTTTGTGATGGCATGAAGATAAATAAGAAATATAATTTAGAGTAGAGTATCACTTGAAAAATGTGTAATAACTCTCAGTTAAGTTTAAATGATGGTAGATGATGGAAAATCTTGCATTCTTGCACACAGGTAGGTTGTGATAGATAAGTATGTGAACCTATTCTTGGATAATGATCAAGAATCTTACAAGAAGAGCCTAATAAAGGACATAGTTTGGAGTTTTAAAAAGATGAAAGTATAGACTCTTATAGAACAAACCATTATTTGAAACCCTAAGGTAATAATGCCAACTTTTAGATATTGTACAGATAACACTGTGATAGTAAATGTGTCATTCTATGAATAAAAGGAATTAAGACTTGATAAAGGGAATTTTAGAGTATTAAAAGGTGTATTGAGAGTGATCTGACCTAAATGAGGCCTTGTGTTATTTTAAATACTGATGAAAATTGAATACACAATAATTTAGTATCACCCCTGTTATACATAGTCAATTTTGGCCCACAATCAATTGAGAAATTGATGTTTTAAGCCTAGAAAGGATTAAGGAAGGGTTATAGCCTATTATATGATGTATAAAATATTATGATAGAGATTTTGGTGAGGATTTGAGCCTTTGAAACATTGTATCATTCAATATAAATAACTTTTGGTTAGAATAGGCCTAATTAGGCCTAGTTTGGGGGTTTCTATCAAAGCAAGTGATAACCAGGAGAAAATTAAAGAGTTGTAACTTTTTGAGGAGTTGAAGGGTGATAGAGGGTTCCCTAAAGTGTTCTTACATATTCAATAAAGGACATAGGTTAATCAAACAAAGGGAAAAATAGTGAAAATAGGGCTACAAGCTTAAACAAAGTATTATTACTTTGAGGTGTAGTAGGAATGGAACAGAGTGTTTGGTCACTTGATAAGGGTTTAGACAAGTGTGTAATGATCAATTAAGACCATAAATGTAATGAATTTGATTCTGAGTAGCTTAAACCAAGGAATGGTCCTAGAGACCTAATGGGCTACATAATGTGAAGGAAAATGAACACCCAAGGAGAAGTATTAAAAGGTGAAGTAGGTTTGGAAAATTTAAAGAGGGTTGGGCAGGCATGTTTTGACCATTTAAGAATATTCAAGAATTGTTATTGTACTCTTGAAACCTAAAGTGAGATTTGGTCATTGGAACCCAAGGGGTTGTGCCTAGTCAAAAATAGTGAAGAGACTGTAAAAAAGCTTGTCAATAAACTAATTTAAGGAGGTATATAATTATTTAAAATTATAATAAGGAGTATAACACCATTATTAAAAGTGTCTCTATATATTCAACAAATAGGTACATGTGTCAAGTGACTAGTAAGCCCAATAATCAAAGAGTAATTTTGAATTAGTAATGGAATATTGAGGTTAAATTCATCAAGTAAATTATAGCCAGTTGTAATGATGAGATGTATAATTATCCTCAATTGTATGCATTAAAAACCAAGTTAAAAGAGGATGATGACTCATTTTTTAAATTTGACCAAGTAGACATGTGTCACTAGCTTTTGCCAAAATGAGCCTATAGGCCAAAATATGTTAGATCTAATCACAAAATTTGGTGGAGAGGATAATTATGACCTAATATAACCATTAAATATATATTTTTGGATTTTTTATAATGGAAACTATTCACTATTTTAGTATAGTGAACCTTATGTGAAATCAGGGTCAACATTGGAGCCCGCCTTGGAGAAATTAGTTAGTTTGAGGAATCTACATGTTGAGTAAAAGCATGAAATATGGTAATAATGTTATAAATTAACTAAAAAAATATCCCATTCCATAATAAATCTCATATAAAGTGTTAAATTTTCCTATGTTTTGACAGAATCCTCTTGCAGCCAAGAAGGCAACCATTGGAAATTTATGGAAGTTTTGTCAGTTTCAGATCCCAAGAAGCAATTTAGGAATTAGAGAAGTATTAAAACCATATAATATGATGTTAAAAATCTAAATTTTCATATATAAGTGATAAAATTTAGGTTTTTAATGCAAAATTTTGAAGAAAGACAAGTTTTGGCATGAAGGAAGCATGCAAGCAACTCAAGGTAAATTGTGGTAAAAGGGGTCTACAGGGAAAAGTACATATAAAAATGAATTTAAACTTGGTAATATTGGTATTAATTACCTAAAATACCAATATATAATATTATTAATTCCATATGACAAGGGGAAGTTCTCAATGTTTTTTCATAGTCCCTTCCATGTCTCATAATGGTCACTATTCATGCATGCATACTTTTTGGAGTTTTAAGTTGTGTTTAAAGGTTTAAAGATTATATGAGTATTTTAAAAGTATGTTAATATGGTTTTAAAATTATTTAAAAACTTTAAAGGGTGTTCACACTCCAAAATTCATGCAATCCTGACAAGCAGGCTCAAATCTCCACAGGTAGTCTCAAAGGCATAAAGGCAAAGTTGATTTTTTGATAATTGGAAAGGTGTTATGAGATGTTTTATATGTCATGAGGATGTTTTAAATAAAATAATATCAGTGGGAAGGTAAAATTGGTCCTTTGGAGAGGATGTACAGGGCATGGGAAACCTAGATTAGTATGTTTCGAGCAGTTTTGAGAGATTTAACCATGGGAATTTAATGAAACTTTGTAATATTGATACATAATAAATATTAAATGTGAATAATAAGGTTTTAACCTGATATTATATATTTTTTTATATATTCTAAGACTAGGGGTTTGAAATAGGGCTAATTAGGCCTAAATGAGAAGAGGCTAATGAAGGAAGTGATAGTTAGAGGTGGAGTTGAGATATGAAATTTGACATAGATAATAAAAAGGATAGAGTGTACCTATAAATTCATTTATAATCTCTTAATCAATAATAACTTTTTTTTTAAAAGGAAAAAATAGTAAAAAAAGGCTACAAGCCTTGAGAGAGAATTATGTTCATAAGGTGTGGAATGAGAGTATGCTATTGTTTGAGTAATTGAAGGGGGTTATATGAGGTATGTTATGATAATATAAGACCATATGTAACAATATGTTGAGATCTTAAAACACAGAGAAATATTTGGTCCTTGAGACCTAAAGAAGGTGCCAAGGAAGAAACTAGAAAGAGATTAAGAGGAAGTTTGTGAACGAGACATGAATGGAATGAGGTAAAGCATTTATGGATAGAGGTCAATGAAATAAATGAGGTGATAATAAGAGTAAAATGAATAAGTAATAGGTGTAAGAATTTAAATTAATCCCAAATATTTAAAAGAGGAGCTAGCTTGTGAAAGAAGATTCAAATCAAACCATAGCAAGTGAATGTCATCATTTGGGTTTCAAACCAAATAATGATATTTTTCTAGACTTCTCCTCCATACCTATACATTATCATACAAAAATAATTTAAATATAATCACTGATATTAATTATTTCTTATAAGGTTTTGATTTGAAACATTATCCTAACAAGTTATTCTCAATCTCATAACATTTGTAATCCTTAAGAATAATTCAAAACCAATCATTTATAATACTTTGAACACAAGTGATTCAAACAAGATTTAATTCATTAGATTTCTTAAATATTCATGTACAAAATAATAATTCCATATACAAATGCCATTTATAGGCATACAATGTCAATAATACATGCATTGCCATATAGGCATATAAAAACTACATGATGTCTAACAACATAGTATTTAATGTTGGGTGAATACATCATATACGCATGTACAATGCCAAAAATGTATACATTGACATATAGGCATACAAAAAATTACATCATCTATAACATCTTAATCATGAAATAGTCTCCCTCTCTTTGACTTCTTCGAAGAAGACTCTTCTTGGGATGCCCTGCTTGTAGATGGAGATATCTCGAATGCCTTGGATTGCTCCAAGGTTTGACTACGGGTACTGAGATCATAGATCGATTGCAACTGAACTTATTTAAATATAAAAATTATTATAAAATTAACAAGTATACATGAAACTAAGTTAATAAACTAATGTTTTAAACTATAATAAAAAAATCATTTAAACATGCACTTACCAAAATCTCATAGTCCTCCTCAATTTTCCATTGACGCTCGACTGGGTCAGTGCCAAGTTCAACTACATGAATAGGCATGTCAAATGATGAAGAAACATGAGGAATTTTCATAGTAGTCATCTGAATCAGATTATCAAATATCATATGAAAACTCTATATACACAATACATTCATGCATATAAGTTATATTTGCCAAAGCATATAGTAGAATTATTAAGACAAATGTACTAAATTATAATTTAGTATTATAAGTGAATATACATACCTTGGTGAGTGCCTATGTAGATGACATTGTAATAGCAATACTCGAGTCTGTCTCGACTCGCAATGATGGAGGAATGTCCACCCTAGTCATCAACTAAACAAACAACCTAATAATTAATAACTTGGGAAATTCATTGATTAAACAAGTTGCTAACAAACTTAGTCTTGCATAAGATATGAAAAAATATAATGAGGTCATGGGAAGCATGAATGTGACAAGTGGATATGTGAAACATGTGACTTGTAACACCACACTAAAGGTGATAAATATCAGTTTCATGAGGGAGAATGACAAGAAAATGAGGGAGGATTTTTGAGTGAATTTTGTGAAATTGAGTCATTGAATGCAGGTTAGGTTTTTGAAACATCCTTGATATGTACCTCTATACACTAGTTTAGATGTTTGTATAGCTTTGTTGAGGTATATTTCAGATTTTGACCTGATTACTTGGTCATTAAGCCTAATTATATTAAGGCAATGACTTGGTATAGTTGAGGATAGTCTTATGAGTATTTGTGTGATCAAAAATACCTTAGAAATAATCATTGTGATAAGACAAGTAACTTGTATAGGTCTTTATTGATAAGTTTGTAAACTGAGTTTTAATTAGATTAAGACACCTAGAGTGATAGGTTGATTTTATAGGGGACATCTATACTTGATCCTTTTAAGAGTGTCTAAAACCTTATAAAATAGGTCTCGTCAAAATCTAACGAAACATATAAAAATTAGAACTGAATATTGTAGAGATAATAGTGAGTGGACAGTCTTATTTGTAAGTGCATGATTTTGGTTGCCCTATAGGTGACATTAAGTTGACTATCTATCCTTAGACTACCCTCAATTTTTTTAAGGTAATATATATATATATATATATATATATATATATATATATATATATATATATATATATATAGACACACACACATACACACACACACACACAGTGCAAGTAAGTTGAGGTCAACAAAGGATGTTATAGTCTTGTTGACACTCAATATTCAGTTTAGGGGGACTTCCCTGATGAAAGGTGTTATAGTCTTATAGAGTCAGCATGTATATATATATATATATGTATATATATATATATGTATATATATGTATATATATATATATATGTATATATATATATGTATATATATATATATATATATATATATATATATATATATATATATATATATATACACACACACATATACATATATATATATGTATGTATGTATGTATATATAAATATATATATATATATATATATATATATATATATATGTATATATATATATATATGTATATATATATATATATGTATATATATATATATATATATGTATATTTATATATGTATATATATACATACACACACACACACACACACACACACACACACACACACACACACACACACACACACACACACACACACACACACACACACACACACACACATATACAGTGCAAGTAAGTTGAGGTCAACAAAGGATGTTATAGTCTTGTCGACACTCAATATTCAATTTAGGGGGACTTTCCTGATGAAAGGTGTTATAGTCTTATAGATTCAACATGTCACTCAAGTGACAAAAGTGCATGGATATAGATAGGACCTCTTCCCCAACTAGATATATTAGGTCTTTGGGCCCCCTAAGTAGGTGATGGTAACAAACTACTCAACCCCATCAATCTGTATGGGGTTGAGGTCCCCTATTTATATATGGTCACAAGGCCTATGTCATATACATATAGGCTATAGTTTATAGTTGACACTCTCCCAAACAACTAATGGGATCTAATGGACACTCTCCCTAAAAACCAATGGAATTGACTAGGTATAATGGGATCAAGAGGCTATGCCATCTAAATTTATAATTCTATAGATAGAGATGAAATTATTATGCTCGGATGGAATCAAGATGGGAATTTCATTGCTAGCTATGACCATTTTGGATATTGATCATAGAGATTGAACAACTATATGTGATTAGGATAATAAGGAATCAATTCCCTAGTATTTAAAAGAAAGGAGTGGTGTGCATATTGATGAAGACATGTTATGCTCAATTGATAGAAATATATTTTATCAAATGACTTTTATCAAATGAATTACACACGCACACACACACACACACACACACACACACACACACACACACACACACACACACACACACACACACACACACACACACACACACACACACACACACACACACACACACACCCACCCACCCACCCAATCCTACTAATTGGTATTAACCCGCTATAGGAACTACATATAATGGGATATCAAGCAAATTTTCAACTCATTATTTTGGTTATTAAAAACATATTTGAGATGGAGGATGAGTTTCTAAAAATGTACGCCAATCCATGTTAATACATTAAATAATAAAAATTCTAACAAAATTATATTAGGTATTTTATATTTTATTACACAAAATCTACCAATGATGAAATTAAGGTGTATAAACTTATATCTATAGTATATAATATTTACTTGAAATTTTACCTCTGTAAATGTATATGGTGTCATACTGACATAGATAGATGTAGTAGGGGTTGGCCCACTACCTAGTTATGATATCGAATGTAATGTCTCCTCCGGAAACATAAAACAATAAATATTTATTATTCAATTTAAAGGTGTAAATTAATTTTTACCTTTTTAATTTTCAAATATAAATTAAAAATTTAACATTAAATTTATATAAAATATACATGCATGTGTGTAGAGACTCCCAACGTATCCAAACCAAATTTGTGCACCAGCAACTCATCAGTCAAGACCATATCCTCCAAGCCCCCTAAAATGCCACCATTATCATCTGAAGGTATAGTGCATATATCACCATAATATATGCATGGGTGGGATTGGGTATAACCACTAATTGTAGCATCTCAAGAATCTATCTATGAAATTCTACTCGTATGATGAATGAGTGTATTAGTAAGTGCACTAAGTGCATGCAAATTGTGTATCTCCATAACCTCTATCACCATAAAGGGAATCTCCTGATGAAGTGGCTTTTGGGTAGGGATCCTTGTAGGTCTATTAGGTACATGATGTGCACCTAGTTGATTTTATGTAGAGCCTTTCCCTTGGCTCTGAAACTCACCATAGTCAAAGTAGTTTGGAATTTGATTCAGGACAAACTTGTAATAGAGTTTCCTCAAAAAATATAAAGGAACATCATGGTTATTAAAAGGGGGATAGTCAAACACCATCCACCATCATTCCTAAAAATTGGCTTTAATCAAATCATGTTGACATCAGTAGATTGGGAAATGTTTGGTCATTATGGGAAATGGGGCATTGGTGGCCGAGTTGATAAATAAGGCACACATTTGATTTTTGTTATATTTTTGTTCTTCACCTTAGAAGATGATAATTTGTCATCATAGTAAGACCTAAAAATATCCCTAAATGACCTCTATATATCAATTTGACTCATTCTTAAATCACTTGACTCAATACTAACTCTAGGTTATTAGCCAAATAGGTGTGGTGGGTGTTCATAGAAGTGAGCTCCCTCATTCTCCTAATCATCTACTCAATTTCAATTTTGTTCTCCACTATGTGAGCTATAGGAAGGTTAGGAGGGTTAATTGGAGGGTTAGGTGGAAGGTTAGGCAGAGGATTAGGTTGAGGGTTAGGTGGAACATGCCGACCTATTGGAGAAAAATAAAAAAATCAAACTATGCAATTTACATTCACCAAAAAAAAAAAATCAAAAAAATTATTTAATCTATAAAAAACCTACCTCTTCTTCATGGTGGCATTGTCGATCTCAAAAATTCAAGCCAAAAATAAGATATGTAAGCCAAAATATGAGCTAGAGGTCAAAAATAATATTTTTAGGCCAAAATATGACCACAAAGCACCAAAACACGAATGGGAAATAGGAAAAAATGAGAGGAATTGAGTGTTTTTTTTAATATAGTTTTAGAAATATGTACGTGTTATTATTATAATGTGTATGCGTAGTGGGTTATGTTCATGAAATTATCCCCCATCTCTGTGAACATACCCATGTGTTTTTATAGGCTTTGCAACACACAATATTGGAGTTCATTCCTTTTGATAAGATCCATGATATATGTGAGCCAACTTTGCACATTGCCAACATCTAGTACAAGGATTACTAAATTTAATACACACTATGTCTATATCATTATGGATAGTATATGCTTTGAATGTTCCATCCAACCTGTTAACTAAGCCATCTTCGATGTCATAATTACCATCATATATTTAGACCAACATACCAGGTTTCAATACAATAACATGAGAAAGCATTGCTGATTGGTGACATGGTTATTCACCTTCATACACAATTTCTTGTTCATCAATTATATGAATAGTGATAATATTTCCTATTACAATAGATAGCATTTCAACATTATGTTTATTAACATCATCATTCATGTAAAAAAAGATAGGAAAATATTGGGCTGTCAAGTGCAACTCATAAATAATATTGATTCATATAAATTATGTCATTACATGTTTGCAATGCTATTCATAGATAGTTAAAAACTGTTATAAAGTTTTTATCACTTTGACGCATAATTATTTTTAATTCATATATTTTTATATGTGTTTTCTATAAGTCATAGGGGATAATTTCATCATTTAGTTTTGGATATTCTAAGATTATAGCATCATTTATAGGTTGTACTTGAGAAAGGTCTCCACAAAAAAGCATATCTAGATTTGCAAAATATATTGTCAGAATATGCATTATATCTTGTAGCCTTTTATTTATTGAATACAAGAAGCGTGAGCCTACCAATGATATTTCATATATAAAAAGAAGATGCATCTGGTTAAAGTAATTTGATAATGTGTCTAGTTTCTCCAAAGTAAGTGGAATGAGTTTTGATTTGTTAAAAGGTAGAAGGAATGTAGAATGAAATGTTATTCCTCAAACATCATATGCCTCCTTTCTAGTGTATGCCAATACTAGACCCTTTGGCTTAAGTGGGTCTCTATTAATGTAATTGTTATATAATTGTTGTATCATTTCATATATCAATTTTCAGTGTACATTTTGCTTGTTCTATCACATTCAGTTAAAAAAAAGTAAATTGGATTATATAGATATTTTTATTTTCTGATTTTTATATCTTTTACAATGTCCTATTATTCTTCATTCAATTATCTTCTTCCTTTATAATAATCATAGTTATTAGATATGAATGGAAACTTGCCCATTTCAAAAGATTTTAGATTGCATTTTTTTAATCCAAGTCTTTGAATAAATGTATATCACATTCCAAATCATAGTTTTCATGTTATAAATATAGTTTTCATTTTCTATATTGACCATGTCAACATTGCCATCATCAAATTCAGTATTGTCAACAATCTCTTTTATGTTTCCCTAAATAGATTTTATGGCATAATTAAAATTGGCTTCAATTTTTTTCTATCTTTTTCATGCAACACATATGTAGAACTCCACATATCGAAACCATGTTTTAAATTATTTTCATTTTCTCTAAAATGGATATATAATGATAATTTTTCCCTGTAATAGTTTTCACGATCAAGATGCTTATTGTACTTGATATACCAAATAACATACAACTTATTTTTTAGCCATTTTATTTTTATAAAATTTTGGTATTCAGAGACAAATTCAATAAGGTAAATGCTTGTTAATTATTTTAGTCATTGAATATAGTAATCTATTAAATATTTTCATATTACATCATCTGATTCATCATTTTCATGTATCAAAAGTGTTGGAGTTTTTAGAATGAATGTGCATTCATTTGATGGATTTGTATTTATGAATATGAATTTCCAAGAACAACTATTCAATGACAATGACAAAGCTATGTGAAAATATTATTGAGTAGACATTTTTTTGTCTATTAAGCAATGTGTTCCAAGACTACATATCATTTAAATGGAATCTATATTTGTAGCTTGATGTTCTTTGTAGATTCATTAAAATGCTTTTGTTAATGACACATCAAGTTTTATCATATAAGATGTGCAATAAGATGCCATAGAAAAATCATTAAGTACAAACTGGGTATTTATGTTTTCTTTCCATAAAGGTGGCATTTTTTAATAAAATCTATTTTTCCATGCATGCGATGTCTTCCATTCTAAGAAAATTATTGGTTATTTAAGAATGCTCTATATTTCTTGTATATATTCACTTTCACTAATTTCTAATTCTTATAAAAACATGTTAAATGTTATATAATGATCATAACATATATTCTCCAAATTATTAAATATATGTACTAATTCTTTGGAAATCATGTCATCTTTTTCTGAACATGGTTCAAGGATATTTATTTTCTACATTAGAGGAACATAAAAGTTATATCAATAATGATGATGTTCATGTAGTATGTATATGTTTACATCAAGCATATCTATGTCACAATTTATATATTTATCAACAAATCTTGTAATCTCAAAATTATTGTCCTTCCCATAAATTGATGTAGATTTGATCCATAACATAAAATGTGTATGTTGACTTCATCGATTTGGGAATTTTGTAGCCAAAAAATGATCTTGAAAGTGTCTAAAGAAAGAATGATCCTTGTATATCATTTTTAGCATTTCCTTAATTTTATGTGTATAGTATTGTGTACATGTGATAGGATTTTTTTCAATCAAGTAATTATGCTCAATTGTATCAAATGTGGTATATTTTTTGTTTGTTGTTTTTTTCTTGTCTATTGTACAATTCAAATAATACATTTATAAGTGGTTGCCACCGATGTTCAACTCTATAGAATGTAATAAAAAACATTAGTGGATCTAATTGGCATATCATCACAAATGTGTTTTTTATAGTTGTAAATAATCTAGAGATATTTGTATTTTTTGAAATCAATATACCCAATATTGGATTTTAATAGTTTTTTTTATGTTTGGTTTATACTTTACGTCTTTTGCTACAAGATTTCTTACCTTTAGTTTACCTTTTTTAATTCTCACCCATATTGTTGTAGCCTCCTTCTCAATGATAATTTTCATTGTCTTGAAAGATATATTTTTCATATGATATGCAAATGCATGGTATTTATGCTACAATTCCCATTAAATATTTTTAAAGTATGAAAATATACTTGTAATGTTTTTATCACACATGTCACCATAAAAAAGTGTTGGAAAGTTCATTCCCTCTACATACTTTTGAAATTTTCAAGTGGTTATTGGTATTTTGTTGGTGCAACTTGGATCATTTTATCTTGCAAGTCATGAATGCATCATGATTCTATGAATCCATGTACCATAGTCAAAGTGGATATGCATTATTGATCCTCATCACTTATTTCACTTTCTTCCAAAATGATAATAATGTTTGGATCAACATTGTCATTAGTGTGTAATGATTATTTCTAGTCCTTGGTAGTTTTGACATTTTCAAATCGATACAATTTTTTTGCATAATTGCTTCAGAGCATGCATGATAATATTTGGATGGACCCTCCCTTTATAGTATGACTACTTGGATTCAAATTTTCTTTTTAGTTCAAAAAAAATTATAGATGACTCATTAACTAAGCATGGAATTTTTTTTTGCACTATGCCAATGTTAGATGGCACATTGATAATTGTACCAGTTAGCCTGATTTGAGGATTTTTATATCCTAGTTCTATGATATGTGTAAAATAATCTACAATGAAGCAAGGCGCTCTTCTAGATTTGTTAGCATTCAAACATATGTCAAAGGTGTATTTAACTAAATATGTTGAGACATAAATTTGGGAGCAATTTAATTCCTCAATACATTATTACATCTGACACATATTTTTTCATAACAATTTCTTCTGTTCGCATCAACTTTGCATAGGTTTCTCTTTCTATTTGCTTGAAATCTATCATGTTGTATTTTAAATGTAGTTGGTTATAAACCAATCACACATTCTTTGGTGTATCGTCAAGGTCTTTTATGAATTTTGTTATTGCATTGCTATCCTAGATATGCATAATGCATTTGAACATATGCAAAGATGTTACCAAAGTCTTACTCAATGGGTGATTTATTTTGTCATCCTTGTCATTCATAAATATTTGACATTATATTTTACTTTGATCTCATTAGAGACACTTTAGAGAATGAAAATATTTTTAAAATGCACTAGGTGATGTTATCATATTTGTATTATGATTTTCCTCCTTGTACTTTACATTGTTTTGATATGCAATTTTGCCTAGATTTTATGCAACATGATTTAGAGAACGAAAAGATTTTTATGATGTAGTAGCTGATGTAATCTCATCTATACTATAATTTTTAATGCTAGTGTTAGGTAGGCATAGCTTTATTAATGGTTCATACTAAACATGAATCACGTCTATCTCAAAAAAGACTATGTTATAGTTTCTTGCTAGTTGTAGAGAATTCAAGTACGTCTTTGCTATATACATTAAATGAGATGATTAAAGATGGATTTTTACATCTATTAATATGGACATCCACTCAAAGTAAAATTCACCCCCCTCAACACTATTTTTATTGAATGGCTTTGCCAAGTTTATAATATAGTCTTCTCATCTTGAGATTTTGTTTGCATTTTGTGTGAAACTAGAATTATCTTTGTTTTGATGTAAGATAGAACTTTTTTATATTGACATAATACCGCATTTAAAAATGACTGAATTATATAGATATGAATGCATTGTATAACGAATTTGGAATTTGTTAATAGATAAATTGAATTGAATAAGCTTTCACCATAATGACAATCAATTTCAGTAAGTCTAAATAAGTCATTGATTTGCATTTGTTATGAAATAATTATCCAATTCAATCCAATATCAACACACATATTAGAAAATTGAATATGCATGGATGGGATTGTGTTTTGGCTATTTTTCTTGCAATATAATGGCTCATAATGCTGGGAAATCATATTCATGTCATAGAACATAATCAAATATTCAATCATTTGGCATTGTTCATTGAAGCGAAGATAGATTTTTTTCCTTGTGAATGAATAAATTCATATTTTTATATTTAGCCACCTAGCTAGCCAATGTATACAAAAGTTATCTCCCCATAAACTAGTTTCATTCATAGAAGACCTATGCGACACAGATAGCTACATTCTATGAAAATATGTTTGTATATCATGAATTTTATGAAATATTAATAATTCATTAGGATCTAATTCTATTTTATATAATTTAATTCTAGTTTCATTACCAACATACAAACAATTTAAGAAATAATCAATGATACCATTTCTTAGCTCTAAGGGTATACATTGTAAATGTAATAATACATGAAATGTGTCAAAGAGGCAATCACTAATGTTTTATTTAAATGATTTTCCTACAAAAATATGATGTTCACTAAGAGCATTGTTAGTGTTACTGTATTGTTTTTTTGTTCCTTATTCATAATCTTCTATGATTATCGGGCTTTCCAGTCTTTGTTCAGACCATCTATCACGATTACTGAAAGTAAAATCCATTTATTTCAGGGGAAAATAATAAATATAGATATATGGTAAAATGTGCACCTTAATTTTGATGTTTGGCAACCTTATTATTTTCAGTCCAATGTACTATTCCAAGTTCCTATAAATAGGTAAAAATAACATTAACTAAATAACTAGTAAAATCAAATGATGTAGATTTTATTGACAAAAAAAGGAAGACTAATCGAATGACTAATAAGATCAAAGGAATTTGATTTTTTTTAAACAACCAAATGCCTTTGGACTATGAACATAACAAAAAAAATATATCTCTTGACAAAGCCATTGTCCATATAACTTGACGACTACCCAATGAGAAGGACTATGATTAAAAGTTAAATTGAATTCCTACCTGCTTATTAGGATGAGATAATTTAAAGAGATTTCACATTTATAACAAAGAGTAGGTGAATCTCTAAGATGTGAATGCTAGATACAATTATGATTAATTAAAATTTTTAAATGAGATAATTCAAGAAAATAATATGTAGATGAAATTGACTTGCGACCTGATAAAAGGGTAGAATCCATGTTGAGGAAAAAGTTATTGAAAGAGATCTTAGATACTTGAAACAACTAGGCTCTTGACATGTCACTCACCAATAAACATAAGATTCAAGAATCCACTTTAATAAAATTGTTTTGGAAATGACAGTGCGATAGTTTGCACATTTTATTTCTCTCTAACCTTAAAAATGTATTAAAGGTAATGGAATATTTCTAACACACACTCCAAATAACATGATAATATTTATGTATCAAAATTTATCAAAAAATCTATAATATAAATGTAATATGTACTTTAAATTGTTTGGTTCACTATAAAAAATAGATAATTCAAAAGTGATTCCTATACATATACATACTGAAAAGATAAAAATATCGCATTACATATGAGTCAAAGTTATTCCCCAAACAACATGAAAAATGTAATTAGTCTCATACAATCTACAAACTCTATTATTATAATGATAATTGGCCCATGTGTGTGGGCACAATGCAAACTCTAGCTTTACATGGGGTGGATATAGTATGTCTATAGTTTATGCCACAAATTAAAATACCAATGCATTGGATATAGAGGAATTGATCTATCTTTTGTAATATTCCCTATGCCATACATAGACAAAAAATATATATTTCTATTTAAACAAATTGCCTACAGTAAGTAGGATACAAAAATTGCCTATAGTAACTAGGATACAAAATTTTGTAAATTTGACATGTTAGTTTTGATATGCCCATGTAAGTATTGAAACTCAATTTATTCATTTTTAGAATCATAAGACCATAATCAATTTTGTAAACAAAATCATTTTAAACTACTCAACCACTTCAGATCACTAGACAATTAAATGGTCTCAAAGTGGAAAATAATTTAATATTCTAAAACCACCAGCAAAATCAAATATTTCACCAGTCACCTATACACTGATCCTATCTCAATACCAAAAATTTGCAAGATTTAAGATATAAAAACTATTAAATTTTTTCTAAATGAAGGACAATAGAAAATTATGATACTTCTTGCATAAACAAGTTGATAACACATGTAACACTACTGACCCTAGACATAAGGCTTGCAACAAGTTTGAATATTAAAATTAATACACAAAACACAAAAAAAATTGCAAGGTTTACAATTTTTCATGTAACAAATGCTATCAAATTTTCAAAAAAATCAATCATATATCAATCAAGTAGAATTTTCATTTGCTACATTCATGATATGTAATAATACAATAACATAACTTCTAATCTATGTTACGAAATTAAAAAAATTGCATAATTTAAATTAAAGTTTATGTGAAAAACTAATCTATAGCCATTGTCACGTAAAAAATCATAGCTCCTTAGAATTTGTGATATATGTAATTAAATTTCTACAACATTATTATTCCACACTAAAAACCACCCTTACTAGAGAGGTGAGCTTCCTCAATGCAGACTATAATATCAAGCACACATAAATCTACTATGTAGATGTAATTGTAAAATGGATAAGTTCATACGATTAATATCTAACACTGATTACTTGATAGTCAACTAATCCCACATTATTGCACAAATAAAAAAGGCATTTATGAAATAGTTAAGATAATAAATATTGTTATATTCACTAACATTTACCCACGCAATGGAAAAATGGATCTTTAAAATTGATGTCTTGCTCTCATAAATGTCTCTTCAAATCTCATGCTTACCTACAAATATTTCATATTAAAATTTAAGTATATACTTATGTGCAGTTTACAAAGACAGTCACAGTCACAAAATAGATTAACAAAATCTTGATCACTAAAGATTTTATACTTTCACAGTCCATATAATTGAAACTTATTTTTGCAAATATCTATGTGAAATATTTTTGACCTCGAACATGATTAAATAACATTAAATAACTTGATCTTGATTATTTAGTAATATATTTAATAACAATGTTGTATGCATTCTAGATTCGAATTGGAGACTTCGTTATCGATTCAACACTGGAGCTCAACCTATTAACGTGGCATTTTACATCTAGTTTTTTGTATTAGACTATCAAACCTTTAAATGCCACGTGGAATCTTATAAAAACACATTGCATTTCGCTTAATATTAATTCCCACGCTAGTAATAAACGCTGCAACCAATGTAGTATTTCACATTCATACGGCCATATAAGTTTGCATCAAATCATACAAACATCAAACCTTAACATAAATACTCTGGGGACAAAACATAACTATTATATAAATATAATAAATAAAATAATTTATATAAATTTTAGAATATTTATGAATAACATCTATAAGAATATTCCAAATTAATATCTAAAAAATTTAGAAAAAATTATAATTATTAAAATCATATATATTTAAAACAAATAATTTACTTAAAAAAAATGATTAATTGAAAAATGAAAACATTAATACCCTCCATTAACAAAGATTAATAAAATTTAATATGTTATATTTTGTTTGGAAGCCAAGACTTCTTCAGTGAAGAGCAAAGCAAGGCACTTGCTATTGGTCTAGAAGCCAACGAGCAGCCATTCATTTGGGCTGCCAAAGTGCCCCAAAAATTGAACCCGAGACATCTAGCGTACCAACTGATCTTGCTCGCGCATATCTTCCGGAGGGCTTCCAAGAGCGAACAAACAACAGAGGGCTGGTCATATGGGGATGGGTGTCACAACTCGTTATTCTGTCCCACGAATCTGTTGGAGCCTTCATGAGCCACTGTGGATGGAATTCTATGCTTGAAAGCATAACCATGGGAGTCCCCTTAATCACATAGCCGATGATTGGAGATCAACACTTCAATTCCAAACTAGCAGTGGAGTCAGGCATTGGAATCCAAATCTGCGAACATAAAACTGGAATTCCAGACGAGGAACGAGTGAAGGATGCTTTAATACTAGTTTTGAGTAAAGAGGGGCAAAAAAATTAAAATAGATGCAGAAACGTTGAAGGAGATGGCACGAAAGGCTATTGCGTATGGAGGATCTTCTCAGACAAATTTATAGGAATTTGTGAGTGAGATTCATAACTTAGAGATGACAAGAAAGGGGGTTGCGTATAGATGATCTCCGAAAGCTCAAACAGAAGATGATGTTGTGAGTGAAATCCATAAGGTGAGCGATTCCAATACTATTTAAAGCTTTCAGAGTTTGCCACCAGCCGTTAAGGGAAAATAGAAAGCAAAAAAATAGGAGCATTAGTAATAAATAGGGTCGTTCCATATTTCTGTGCTCAATGTTTTAGTTAGTTGTTGTACTGGTTGTGTTTCCAAAATATGGTATGTGTTAAGTAGATAGGATGAGCCAATTCCTGATACGTTTGATACCAGATGACTTTACACCTCTTCTTCTGCTGTTTGTGATTGTTTAGATGTTTTTTTTGTTTTGTCGTCTTTTTATGGTTTCATCAATTTAAATTAATTAAATAAATAAATTTTTTTTAAAAAAAAAAACAACTTTATTAAACTTTTCGGTATAAGTTAAAATAATTTTGGCGTGTGATCTTTTCGTTCATGATATAGTGCTATTTTAATACGTAGATTTTTTTTTCAATAAAATAAAAGTAAAAAATAATATAAATAAATGGTAGTTATTATCATTTTTTATTTTTGTGTAATAACTTCTCCAACTTTGTAGATTGAAAATTCTTAGATTTTTTGAATTTATTAATGAACAAACTGTGCCACGAGGTAGCTAATCTCTCTTATAATTATATAGGATAAGGTTGATAAAAAAAAGGGGACAATCATTCTTACGTAGTTAAGTAATCCTTTTGTGTTATATGCTTCAAGGATTTTTTTTTTTCTTTTTCTTTCAAACATGGTTTGAAGTAAGAGTTTGCTAATATTGCAATTTAAATAATGTGAAATAAAGTAAATACTTTATGCCAATGTAATTTTTATTATAAGTTTCTTGTCATAATTTATATATAAATTTTAAAAAAAAAATTGCGTTTGAAAAAAAAAAACATTTTATTTGTGGAGACATAATTAAAACAAATAAAAAATGTTATGAAATAAACTTCTAAATTGCAAGTAAATTCACATTCAAGAGTCCAAATGATATATTTACATTTTTAAAATGAAGATTTAACAAACACAACCATTATTTTTTTCTTATTTTTTCTAGTTTATTCAATGTTTCTCTAAGTGTTTAATTAAGCTCATTTGCAATTCTATGACTTGCAATTCGAGTGTAAGATAAGGGAACTATTCCTAAAGATAACCATGAATTACATCCCACAGAAATAAATTCATCATCTTAGTAGCTAAAAGAAACATCCACCACTTTGAATAAATTGGAGATATGAGTCTTTCCTGCACTGGAACATAAGTTAATTTATAAAAATGTGATATCTCTATCACATAAAAGAGGAGGCTCCTATCTCAAGTGCATTTATTCTATTACGAAGGTTGAACTGCAACAATGAAGAAATACAATGGTGGGAACAATCGACTAGACATGCAACAATACTTGAAAGTAGAAAACTATTAAACATAGAGTCCTTGAAGAAATACCAAAACTAAAGTATAAATTATGTCATCATCTTTTTTAACATGATAAAAAATAAATGCCAAACAAATTCTCACCAACAGGTTGAAAATGTGAAATAATTTTATTTTTGACATTGTTGTTAGCTGGTTCCCTCTAAGTGGAATTAAATTCTATAGACATTGTGTCAAGTAGATTAAATAGGGATTTATAGTATCATTAAGATTGAGCATAATGAGTTACTAAGATTTTGATTTGTATGCCTTATTTTTTCAAATTTTATAGTGTGTTAAAGGAGAATGGTCAGCTAGATGCAACTCCATAGTTTTTTCAATAAGTTTTACCTTCTACCTTATATCTTTAACCTATGAAAATATGAAAATGGGCATAAATGTTGGGGTACTTTATGAAAAATATTTTTGATTGGTTCCATGATCATTTTGTGAAAAGGCTAATAGTGTTTACAAATTAATTGGTTAAAGTACAAACACTTGTAGATTGCATTATGTTAGGATTTAAACATTGCTAAAAAAAATTCCATTGATATTGAAAGTAAGGCAAATCGTAAAGAAGGAAGATGCTAAATTTATATGGTATGTTTTTCCAAATCATTCATGGACTTGAGAAAGTATGAAACTCACTCGAATAGAGTGAAAATATTGCATATACAAGTATATAAAGTCAATATCTTAGTTAATTAGATATATGAACATTTGTCATTGGGTTGTTGTAATAGTATTTCATTCAACCCTAGAAGGTAGTTAGCTTAAGGTCCTTACTACAAATAAAATGTAAGGTGTTGTGAGAAAATGAATGTTGAAAGAATGTGAGATAGAGTGTAAAATAAAATTTAATTTTTTCATTATTTAAATAGTAGGAGCTTAAGTGTTAGATTGAAATATTATTATAAGTTGACATGAATAGACATCTATTTTATCTTTTTGTAATGAATTTGTCAATGAAATTGCTAAACTAGAAAATAGACTTGACATGATGCATTTCAAAACTGAAAGAGTTATCAAAACTATTTAGTCAAGATCTCTCCAAGAGACCATTACTACAACCATGAATCTAATGCAATGCACACAAAGAATAAATTATCTATTCATAAAAATAGATTATATAATACTAAAATTATTTTCCATATTTATAGAGCTTATCAAATACAATGAATGAGCCTTGCATATATAGGTAAGGAATTTATCAATCCTAATTGAGAGATCAAGTTAAGTGATCAATCATAACTAAGAGATCAAGCTAGAGATCAAATATAACTAATAAATCAAGCTAGAGATCAAACTTATGACTAAGATATAACTATCCCTAAAGGATACAATCAACTAAAAATTATCCCCATAATATCTAAGAGATAAATATAAAAATATCTCATAATATCTAAAATAAGATAAATGAAATATCTACACATAAGTGGTTGAGAATAATAAAGTACGTAGGTGAACATGAGCTAAGGTAAATAACCTAATCTAACACCCCCTAAGTGAAGTTAGGGACTAAAAATAAAGTAACATATCTATAGTATGAGCCTTGATAACAAGCTCTGATCAGGTACTCATGTACAATATATCTATGAAATAATCTCTCATAAATTAGAAAAAGAGAGAAAACCCCTAGGAAAATAAATCTTACCTAAAAAAAGAGAGAAAAGAAGAAAATGGGTCCTGAAAACAAGCTTGATGAGGTACCCATACACAAAATAAAGATGTAGTGTGAAGATAAGTATCCTTATAGATGCCAATCAATATTACTGGAATACATGGATGCCATGTTATTGTAATCATCAAGTCAAAGTAGGAATGGTGTTGAATATGAAGATCACTGAACATGAACACTACACTCTAGAATATTAAGTAAACTGATGAACCTAAAGAAGCATTGTTTGAACACCGTCCCTCAATGTTAAATTAGAAGAATATGGAAATAAAAGTCTCTAAAGAAGTGGACTAAAAATGGTGAGAAGTGAGCACAAAGACTGATAGGGATGCCACACTAGTGTCACTACACAAAAAGTCACCAATAATGCCACTAAGACACAACAATTCTCATATGGGTTCCAATAAACAAAGTGCCTAAATAAGATACCTATGTACAAAGGAGAAATATAGAAAGTATAGATAAAATATCTCAAGAATATGGTCCTAGTAGTGATAGAAGAGACTGATAACTAAAATAGCAAAGAGTGTATAAACTAAATTACACACACATGAAGGTAGACTAGGCTGTAAAAGCAAACCTCCCATGACACTTTATAATTTAGTGAAATTAAAATATATCCCATACATAAAAACACTAAATAAAAATAAGGAAGACATTATATACACTAGAATAACTTTAAATAAGGAGACTATCAACCTGTTGAAGTAGTCATCACAAACCATGACAGTTACTTCAAAATCAAGATAACAATGTAGGCCAAAAAATATGAGGTTACTCAAGCTTGAGTGAACGTGCAAGTGTCTTCATAGAAGAAGATAAGGTGCTAAGAAAGGGGTCTTGAGGAGACATGACACAAAATACAAGTGTTTCAAAGTGCTAATACACAAATTAAAATATAACATGTCATGTACTGACAAAAGAGTGTGGTAAATGGTAAAAAAGACATTATCTATGAGAAAACACACCTAAAAGGATTAACTACCCAAAAATGGCAAATTATAAAGCACATGTAAAGGACGTCAGACTCAGTCAAAAATGCATCTAAGATAGTGTAAAGTGTAATAGTGACAAAATTAGTACAATGTGGGCTAAGAAAGAGTAATTTGGGATAAATCTCATGCTAATAGGACATCAATCACAACAAAAAATGTATCCAAAATTGTAATGAGAGAGAAAAATCAAATAAAGATAAAAAATAATTTTGTTTTACATGTGAGGGGGTTTGGCTTCCTACCAAATCGATCTTACCCACCAGTCTTCAACAAGTGAAACGAAAAAAATGTGATAAATCAATGAATAATAGTCTTTAATTACAATATCTCCCTCATAATTTCCTTTACAATATTGTTTTTATAAAAAAATTTATCCCTACTAAACACAATGACCCCCTTAATAAAAAAATGTTAGCCCACTTCAAAATGGACCACCACATAAAAGTGATGTCTGACACCAAATAACATGCTTAACCCTACCTAAAAAAATGTCTCCCCACATGAATAAATCCCAGTCAAATAAGATAAATTTCACTTTACAATGTCAACAAAAAAAAATGCCCCCCTCACATATAAATCAACACGACATTTAATAAATAAATCTTCCCCTCTTTTTGTAAAAAATAAATCACAACCTTATTGAACATTTCTTCCCCTTACCCACTATTACATGATGTAAGAACCCCTTGGGTCATATACTAGAATATCATTTTTGAATTTTTTCTATGTGACCCCAAGTTATCCTTACAAAATGTTTCTTAACTAATCTAAACACATGTTCACAAATACAACTAACATGAATTAAGCATATTAAAATCAAACAAATTGGCATTCCAACTTATTCATATAATCAGATTCAATCTCAACTATTTTTTTTCAATTTCACTCAACATGATTAAATCACATGTTTTCATATTTTCATCTATCTACAAAAAAAAACACATTCATTTAAAGAGTCAAAGTATGCATTCATAATAAGTGTCTAATTATAGTAATTAAAATTAGCATTTCTATTGATTTTACAGGTACAACTACAAACCATGTCTACATCTATACTAAGCATAGTAAATAATTTTTTATCCGCTAAATTACATTTAATGTTATATGTGAATCAAAACTAATATCATTATCAATAACTTACAATGTGTACAACATTAATACATTATTTATATTTCATAATTATTATTTTTTTGGATTGGTATTCACTTTTGACCAGAGCTACAAATTGGTCTGGGACACAATCCAACACCAACAACTACATCTGACCTCATATACCTTGGTGATATTTGAACCTAGGTGGGGATTGAAAAAACCAAACCACTTTACCAACTCACCCACATCTCATTAGTATCTTTCATATACATTTTAATAATACATGATTTAATGTTTTTAAATAATAATACAATATATTACATTTTGTTGTCCAAGATAGTCATACAAGAGTAAGTATTCATAAAATAATACATAAAAACACTAAAGATCATTAGTGCTACTAAGAACTATGTAGCAAGAGGAAGAACATCATCAAAGGTTTTACCTCTAACCACAAACCCTTTCAAATCCCTGCACACCTCTCATTTTAGAGAATGGCACTACCTTTCACAAGAAAGAAAGATGTGAAGCCTTCAATAATAAAGAGAAATATTGGTATACAATAAAAATTATGGCTATCTACACACATCACAATTGAGTCTTGATAGTGAAATGGAACATGAAAAAAAAATATTCTTAGTACTTACTATGTTTCTATGCTTATGGCTATAACAATTACTAGTCAACAAGTCCTCCTTGTTTCATCTAGATTTGGTAATAAGTTTCTAATAACATCGTCAAAGTGAAAATAAGAATTTATACAATCTAGGGTAAATTTTAATGATAAATATTCTTTAATTCATGAATATTCTTTTTTTTGAAATTTATTTTTGACAAATTTTTAAGGTCATTACATAGGTCTAGATTGCCTAAAAATTTGGAAAGTAAATTATTTTATGGGTCAGATCACAAACTATTTAAAATAATTTCTTAGTTAATCATCCAATTCACCACATATGTGTAGTAAATATGATGTCATGAATAACCATCAAATTGTACTTTTGGTAAAGGTAACCAACTAAAAATATCAGACAAGCAATCAAATGGTAAGACATCAAAAATTAATGAAATTGAATGGTTGCATAATGCTAAAACTGATAGGTTGTAATTGCAACACCATTAAATGGTTGTAATTAAGTAGATGCAGCATGCAAGCACTGACCAATTACAAATACAACACTATCGGCTGACTATAATCAAATAATTACATTTATACTTAGCTAGATGGTTATAACCAAATGGTTACATCCCTAATTAGACCAAATGGTATCATCCCTGTGCAATCAAATGGTTGCATCCATACTCAAACCGAATGGTAGAATTTCTATGCTACAACTGAATGGTTACATTCTAATTGTGTTTGGTCATATCATCCCTCTGGTAAATAATTAGTAATATCTTGGTGGAATCATCCATCTACATCACTCATCATGGCATCTGGTGGTAATGTTAAAAGGATAGGCCAAGTATCATAAAATTTGAGCATATTATCTTATTTTAAAGACCCGATAAAAAATCCCATACAACTACCATGCATTCAAAATATAGGTACTTGTTAATATTTTTAATTTGTAGTAAAATTGATTCTAACTGTCAAGAATAATATAAAAACCCTTTAATATGTAGAAATCCCCACTGATAATGATTTTATTTAACAATGAAGAATTAATCACAATAACATGTCACCCTATGAAGATTTTATTGATGATGATATGTCACCACTTGAAGATGCTCCTATGACTCTCGATGATAATGATGGTGAAATTTAACTGCCAAAATAAACTTCTAGTTCTCATCAAACACCAAGTTAAGTTAAAAATTTAACTCAAAAATATCTGAGAAGGAAGAGAAGTAGATGGACAATTAGAAGGTCTTTTAAGGTAGTTTGGGTGACAAAATTTCCCTTCATAAACCCACATAGATTGAAAATGGTTATGATACTCCAATAGAATGTAGATGTATAATATGTAGTTAGAAATTAGGAAAGAAACACAAACTCCAACTTGAGTTAGACACAATTGAGAAACATTTTGGAAAAATATGTCACATTGAAACATAGAGATAGATAGATAACAAGATCACATAGATGGAAAAATATATAAGGATGCATTCATGTGAGTATAAAAAGAATTAGAAATGTTAAAAATATCTTATTTAGAAAGCAGGAATAATCAAAGCTCAATTTATAAAAGTTATGCAGTCCCAACTAAAAGCTAAATATATAGAGTTCTCTAATGTATACCACATTTTAAAAACGGGCATGCCTATTTTTTATTTTTTAGATTATAAGATTTTATTTGAATATAATAGATTTCTTGATATTCCACAATCACATTGGCCGGATAGCAATGCTTGGTAAATATAAAATTTATAAAAATGGTTGAGGAGGAGGATTTGAAAGAAAAAGTTTAAAATTCATTATTTATCTCACTATCCATTGATGAGGTCACAACAATTGACAACACATCATGGGTTTGAATACATGTTTATACTTTTAAAAATATTCAAGGCAACCCCATCTATTAGTTGCTCATAAAATGGTAGAAAATTGTAATGTTGAGATCCTTCATAGATTGGTTGTATCTAATTTGTGAGATAATGTTGGGATGAATGATTATGCAATAGCTACCAAGTTGGTATGTGTTGGGGCTGATGGTGAATCAATAATGCAGGGTATAGAAATGGTGTCTGTGTTCAACTTCAAATAATAGTTAACCCATATATGATTCTGATTCATTGCATGGCTCATAAGATGAATCTTGCATATAAAATTGCAAGCACATTTGATAATGTCACAAAAGAGGAATAGCTCATTCATGACTTGTATGCTTATATGTCAAGTAGTTCAAAAATATTTTTGGAGTTATAAAAATTTGTAATAAGAGTGACTGATGGAAAAAAACTACTGAAATATGTTGATACAATAATTTCTATATATGAACTTCCAAGCATAATTTTTGAAGAATATCCATCCCTAGTAGGTTTTATGTAGAGATATCATAGGGAAGTTGACAAGGCAAAAGATCTAATGTACTATTTAGCATATTTGGAAACATTAATGTCATTATGTGTAATTATTCCAATATTAAAAGACATTAATTTTTTAATGAAGCATGCTTAAGAGAGATCCATAAATATTTTTGACTTCATACGATTGAGAAAATGAGTATGCCAATCTTTAGCTATGTTATACATGTTAAATGAAAAGTTTTAGGACCAGTTTTTAGGAGTTGCCAATTTTTGATAGATTTTAATAATATTGAAATACATTTGAAATTCAATATCAATGATAATATTTCTACCATTTTTAATAGTAATGTAAACTTTATAAGGAAGACTTGATTTTGTAGGAATTGAAAGTGAAGGAGTCCCTTTTACATGTCTTCTATACGATACTTTTTAATCTGAAACATGGACAAAATTGAGTATGATTTTTTAAAAATCATATACTAAGATCATATATCACTTTCACATGGATGATTTATTTGAGGCCATGGCAGTCGTGAATCTCATATTTTAGAATAGTGATAATAGTAAACAATTGATTAGCAATTTTTTTCAAAAATACACAGGTTCTATTATTAAGCATTTCAATAAATATGTAGAGGTCAATAGAGTTAATATTAAAGGTATTTTGGAAAAGGATTTATTGATGTCTCAGTCAACACATTTAAGAATTATAATGGTTGAATAATATCATTGTATAAGCGAACCAACAGGAAATGGTGCAATTACATGGCTATGTAAAAAACTTTATCCTAGTAGCATCCTGTAGGAAAGTATTAGTGAATAATTTTGATTATTTAAAATTTGTCAAACAATTATTTTATGTTCAGTTGAAGATGAAAAAATATTTAGTGCATTATATTTCATTAATTCAAAACTTCAAAATAGATTGGATGAATATCTAGAACCCTATTTGAGATTGTATGTTTCACACTATGTTGTGGACATGTTTCTTTATGAAAGAGCTATAGCAACATGGAGTTATCTAACTAAAAGAAGAGGCATTAGTAATATGGTAAATAATAGAGATGATGTAAATAGTGATACTGAATATGGCATTGACATGACAAATGCAAATATCACTTATGATGAACAAGTTTGTCGAGGATTATTTCATCTACCCAAGTTTTATTTTTATATTTATTAAAATTATCATTTTATAAAATCCAATTTCATATCAATTTTTATATTTTAAAATATTTAAAATTTTTATTTCATAAAAATTCTTGATATCATTGTCATTTTCTTAATAGATGTTTTCCAAACCTTAATGATTAATCTATTGACCATGCAACTTTCCCCTTATGTAATTGATTCTTCAAATGGGTCGATTTTTTTTTTTTTTTTGTATTTTTAAAGATGGTATTGTTAAATATATAATTTTATTAATTTTTAAAAACATAAATTTGATATTGTAATGAAATATTACTAGTTTAAACCTTAAACTATAGTTAAAAATTCTGAATATTGAAGTCAATTACCAAGATAAAATAAGTCTAAAAGCCAATTAAATAACAAGATCTAATTAAAAATAAAAAATATCTTATTGAACCCCTACATCATTATAGGTGCATATCAATAATTTAAATTCATCTAGATTCAAGGGTAGAATAACAATCCAAGAAACACTTTCATCATTAAATTAGATTAAGTCATCATGCAAAAAAAATATCCCATTCACCAAAGAGGCAAACCATAATTATTGTATGGACTCCACATCCATAATAATTCCATAAAATCACAACATGTTAACTTATGAAAAAAATGGACTCATAACTAAATTACATTATCAAATACATAACAAAAACTTTTTTATTATATAAAACCATGGTAATAATTGAGAAATATGAAATCACATCAAATTCAAAATGATGCTCAGTCCAAATATATAGAAAAAAATAATTGTAGTCCACATCATCATGTTTTTTGAACTATATCAACTCAAAATATACAACACTAGTATAGTCAATTCAATGCATATAAGATTTAAAATGAACCAAAACTCAATAAAAAAAGATTAATTGTAACATAATAAATTGTTGTTTGAAAATTGAAACTTTTAACATTGCGATTTCAAATTATTGTTTAAAACATAAAATTTTCTTTTGAAACATAATAAATAGTTTGCAATATCATCAAATATAATTTTTTTGAAAAGACCCATCATCCACTTTATCACATCCATATTTTGAAATTCCTGTCTGCTCTTCATCTGTGTCATCCTTTAGTATTCCTACCATTTCAAGTTCCTCTGTAGTAGAATTAATATTTGCAATATTTTATCTTTATTCATTCACTGCATCTCCTACTGAAAGAAGACTCGAATCTGGATCAGATTTTTGCTTCAATAAAATTTTAGGGTTCATTCCACGCTCCTTAATAATTTTATTGAGTGTGTTGTTCTATTGATTCAACATAACAAGATTTTCTTTGAATGTAATGGAAGAATTTAAACTTTCTAGTGCATTCTTGAAATGCACAGTGAGGACCATGGCTTTCTTTTTCAAGTTTTCATATTTTGCCTGCAATTAAAAATGAAATATAATTAGATAAAAACTATAATAACTACAATAAATTTAATAAAAATGATGATAACTTACCAAAATTTTCTCTATCTCTGCATTTTCAATAATGATAAGGTTTGTCTCTTGCCCATTTATTAAAGTATGTCTGGGATTTCGTATTTAAACTCTCCAACCTATTTAACATAGTACTCAATATATTGTCAT
Source organism: Torreya grandis (assembly GCA_037957365.1). Taxonomy (NCBI): domain Eukaryota; kingdom Viridiplantae; phylum Streptophyta; class Pinopsida; order Cupressales; family Taxaceae; genus Torreya; species Torreya grandis. Next base: position 3,100,960 of record JARHVA010000099.1, on the reverse strand, counting down.
TGTAATTATTATAAATTTAAATTGACCTAGATTTTTATTGACTAAATAAACTATCAATATTCATGGATTCATGTTCAACTAATGAAAACAAATTCACTCCCTGGAAGTGATTGTGACAATGGGCATTTATTTATTTTATCAATGCTTTCACCTAAAACTCTCAAACTCTTAAATTATTCATCTCATCTAGAACACCCTCCTTAAGATTTGAAATTATATATTTTCCAGTAAATTATTCAATGGAAAATTAGTCATGTCATCATCTGACAACTCAATATGGCCAATCGTTGGTGGGCTAAGGGGTGAAGAGGTACAAGGTGCATCCTGAGTAGTTACACTTAGAAACAAAATAAAATCATAGGATTAAAAGCACCAACATCAAGGTTTCCACTTTCAATCCCTAAATATTTCTAATCAAGATCAATGTCATGTAAACATGTTAATCCATGTGCGCTAGACACACCCCTAAAAGAGAAATTATGGAAGTTAGAATCTGAAAATTATAGTGTTACTTTACTTTGTGATGGAAATGAAATATTTTTATCCCTTGTGTAAATTGGGTTCGATGGTGGTGGTGGGGACATACTTTTCCTCATAGATTGAGAGTTCCCTACAAAAATAAATTATATTTAAAAATGGAAAATTAAAAAAAACATAATGTTAGTTTTAAGTTGGAACATGAAATTGTTGAACTCTAATTGTAACATGAATAATTAAATTCTAATATGATCCTAGTGGAAATAAATTGAGAATACTCATAATTTAAATCAAAGAGAGTTAAAAGAATGTAAAAAATATTTCAAAAGAGAATGTCTCTTGGTCTTCCCTGAGAGACTGTTCTTATAAGAAAAAATTGAACCATGGATTTTAGAAATGGGTCTAATAATTTATTGACTTGGAGGCCCCTTTCAAGTTGACTATCTACAATAAAAGAAAAAAATATGTAATTAGTGAAAACTAATGACAATTCATAAAATATTAAATTTTAAATTTGAAAAAAAATGATATAAATATTGATTTGGACCAATTTACAAGTTATACACAAACCCTAAATATTTTTTGCTGTCATTAGTGAGCATAGATTTTATAGTTATAGGGTTTGTATTATAGTTCGGAAGCCATGCTAAATTATGGATATCAATAGGTGAGGTACCAAATGAGATTAATTTTGAGTTTACACATATATTGAATCTTGTCTTGCTATTATCATAGCAAGACACTAGTGATTTCAGTAAGGTTGTGTTGGTTTCATATTGTGGCATATAAATGAGGCCACCGAAATTACACTTCAGAATACAATCATTGTATATGTTTGTATATTATAGGAGTTTCAAAATATATGGGCATAATTTTTTTTTGAAAATGTATTTGCATGTGTAATCCATATTGCTATAGCCTATCATATTCATAGGTGAATCACTATAGAAAAAATGAAAGAAAATGAGAAAATTATTGTGAAAGATTGTAAAAATAAGGGCCATTAGACTATTTATAAGTGGAGAAGGCATGGACTATAAACCAATATGTTTGGTTATATATGTAACATATTGGTTTCTCAATCATCTAGTTACATTAGCTAACTAACTGAATGGTTGCACTATCCACACAACTAATAAAGATAATCATTTGGTTGCATTTGTGAAATCGAATGACAAAAATATTGATTAGTTGTAGAATGCAATTGTTCAATTCCTTGTGCTAGCTGGTTGTAAAACATGACCGAATGACAATCCTTTCCATTCTATTATAAATGCAACTGACCAGTATCTTTAACCGACTAGTTATATTTTGAAATCAGATGGTGCTCTTTATTGTTTAGTTGCATCTTATAGCCAAATGGAGGCTTATTCTAGTAGGTTATATTTTGATACCATTTGATTGAAATGATTGGTGGCAGTTTCCATTCAGTCAAGATATGAAACCAAACGACTATGTGAAAAAATTAAAAAAACTATTCATGGACCCTATTCCCAATTGATTTGCCACCATACCTAAATTTTTTCCATACCTATGAATCAATAATCTATAGATTTGATAATGAATTCCATGGGGTTTTTGGATATGGGATCTTAAAATTTACCTTGATACAATTCATATAATGTTCATGTTCCTATGTATACAACCATAACTAAGCCCATATTTCTTAATAGTTAATAAAAGATATATGATATATTCATACAAACAATCATGACTCAACATGATAATAATATTTTAGAAGTGTGAAAAAATGTAATACATCACATTGGTGTGCCATACCACCTATGTGAAGTGTTATCATCCTTCCACTTCACCAAATATTTTTTCAAAACTTATAATAAAATAACACAATGTCAATCATCAAGAACATGCTTGAATGCTAATACATCACATAGATGTCCCATACTACCTGCGTGATGTGTCATCATCCATTCACCCTACTGAAGATTAAAAATAATTCTAATGGCATTTAAAGACATGATTCTTTATATATTGGTCTTGTAAGATATTATAAATGTCATAATTTATTCACAACCGGGGCTCAAGAAAGTTCAATCATTTCAGAATGAAGAATACATATACATTATAGCTTTCAAGCCCTCAAATTATTTCCATAATTTTTTTATAGTCCTAAAAGTAGAATTAGGTTCATTAATTATTCATTTACTAATTTCATGAGATAATCCAAATGGGATAAAATAATTCAAAACCAACATACAAATAAATTTTTAATTTTTTTAGAACTTGTTATAAACATGTAACTCCTTTGAGAAATACAAGTACACATTATTCAAATTAACTTAAGTATCATTTAAGTATTAAAGGTAGTTTTATTTTAACATAGTATTCATTTAAACACATCACACCATAGAGCATGGAATCATTTTTTAAAATATTAACATAGTCCTACTAAGGTTAGATAGATAATATAATCAAATTCAATGTTCAACTAAGATTAAACAAGAAGAAGTTATGGAGGATCCACTATTATAGGAATAAATTAGGAACAACCCTACTAGGGTCTTGTAACATTATAAGTCCCACAAGTGACCCCTCATTTAATTATGTTATCAAGGATCATTCTTAAATGTAGGTTCTAAAAAGGTCTCAAGCATAGAGTCATAAGTCAATATAAATGTAAGTTTCAAATAGAAAATAAAATATAGTTTACACTTTTAGCTTGTTATTTTTTTTTTTGACAATTTAAAATATTATTAGTTGACAATAAACAAGTATAATGACAAGAGGACCATAAACCTGACACACCTAAACTAGTTCCAACTAGGGAGCTAAGGAGTCTTATTACATATAAATTTATATGCTAAAGTTGAGCCTAGATAAAAAAAACACCTCAAAGTAGAGGGGAAGTACCTTAGTTTTCCTCTTCTTCCTCAATCTCCTCCACTTGATTGATTTCTTGGGCTCTATAGTTCTGCACGTAATGCCAATGGTGTAGGTGCACCTTCATGTTCATCATATATGTTTTTGTCTTGATTATGATGTTTTGTATGCTTTCGATCTCATTTGTGTCGACTCATATCATAGTTAGCACCTGAGAGTGAATTATTTATTCCTTTCCATTACATTCCATGAGATTTTTAATATGGATTAAGTTATCATTTATTAATTTAGTCATATTTTAATGTGCCAAAAATAACTCTTAGAATCTTCTCATTGAGGCTTCTATCTCTTGCTCAAGATTTTCATTGTTTTGCTTAAGGAGAAGGTTATTGATACAAGCCAAAGTCTCCCATATCACATATATGCCTTTAGTCACTTCTTTAAAGTTATCCAATATCTATATTTCTTGAATAACATCATTTTTGATTATTTCCCATGATAGTTATCCCCTTTCCCATTCTCTACCACTATTTGCTTCCTCTATTTTTATCAAAATTTGTTTATTGGATGGCCCACCCTCCATTGATTTAGATTTCATTTTTCTTGCATCTTGACACAAATTATTTATTTCCAGATCAACATTCTCTTTTATTTTATCTTGACACCCTTCCTTCAAGTCATTACTTTGAATACACCTCCCTCCTTCCTATATGGTGGCATAAAAATTTCTTACACAATGGGATTATGTCAAATCATTAATGTGAATAGATGTGGCTGGACTAATTTCCTAGTTGGCACCATTTTGACCCTCAATTTCCTACTCCCTAGGCATCCTCCTACTATTTTTTTAATCCTTTGCTAATCTCCAACTCATGTCTATATGTCTTAGATGATCCCTCCTCCCTATTCTTGATATGCTGAGGACCAGAACTATGCACCAAATCTACTAAAACCAATTTTGAGGCGTCATGGATATATTTCCTAATATGATCCATCTTATAAAGATATCTAATGTTAAAGATATTAGATTTTCCAATATGTGGATAACATAGGTCAGGAAAAGACTTAGGGCCTAAAAAAGTGCCATTTTAAACTAGACCAACATTAGATAAAGACCATGTAGAATGGCAGTAAATACTTCTCTTAAGAACAAATTGAGCTCACCAACACTACCTACATAAAACCTTTAGGTGTACTTCTACGTAGGAATAAAAATAAAGGGGAGGTGGGACATGTAGTTAGAGAGGGAACATGTAGTCTGACAACCTATTTTGTTAGTAATGGTAGTTTTCTTGCTAGTAGCACCATATTATAAAGTGTGTAGCTTGTGAGGCATCCACCTAGGAAGGAAATGATTACATTATCCATTTTGAAAAAACCCAGATTGGCTTTATTTTTTCCAAAGAAATTGGCTATAATATCTTTGTTAACTACATGCATGTTAACATTCATGTGAGAAATATTTAGAAAATAGATGTTTTCATATTTATTATTCAAACTTTATAATTCCTCCATCTCCTTGTCCTTGGAGATGCTCTCCTTATTTCCCTTTTTTTTCCTTTGAATGAGATATAAGCCCATAATTTTCCAACCAGTTTACCACTTGGTTTCCTTCTCTCAAGGTGTGGTTCCAATTTATTCCTTCAAAATGACTCCTAAGATTTTTTGCTTCTCAAATTATTATTTTAATTTTATAGTTAAGGTTTTAACCTTACTCTTCATGGCTCTAATGATAATGAATGAGTCCCCTTCTACTATGATGTTCATGATATTTTCTTCTAGAGTCAGTTTCATTCCAAAAATAAGGCCCTCATCTTCTGCTATGTTATTTTTATTGATTCCAGTATAGATGGCTCTAAATGCCACCACATGTCCTTTATGATCCCTTATAACTTCCCCTACTACTGATTCCCCCAGATTGTTCTTTGAATCTCCATAAAATTTTACTTTATACCTCCCCTATTTTGGTGGGGCCCATTTGACATTATTCCTCGTTGCATCCCTTACCTACTTGTTTCTTGGCTTCATGTTATCATAAATTTGCCTAATCCTCCCCCAATTTTGAAGGATTATCACTTCCTCTGAACTGGACTCCTTATTTTTTAAATGTTTGGAGGTAGTTGTTATCTGACTAATGCTAGTCTCTAGTTCCAACCAAACCTTCTCTAGGGTCTTATGCTTGTTGGTATGCTCTAAAATTATGGTATTCCTTTCTATCTATACTTTCTAAGTTAAAAGGTTTGGTTCCATATCCCATACATCTTTTAAGATGTTTAGTTTTGTGCCAAGTCACCAAGCCTTGAGGTAATCTAGGAAGTTGTTATTCAAAGCCTACCTCAGATTATACTTATTGAGAAACTTATTCCAGAGCTCCCAAGTGTAACTACAGTGAATAAGAAGGTGCTCCACACTTTTCCAAATTTTTATCAAAGCACACATCATGACAACCCTTGGAAATATTTATTTTTTAGATTATCCCCTTTTAGGATCTTTCCATGCGTGGACAACCAAAAAAAGGCTTTTACTTGTGGCCAATCTTTGGAGATCCAAATTTGAGTCTATACAATTTTTTCTAAGATGTTGGGATGGTTTACTATCTACATTTCATATCCTTGTTTAACTGAGTACTTTCATTTACCTTTTTTATTCCAATTTAACGAGTCATTTTATGAACTCCAAGGAACCAAAAAGCTTTGTAGGATACTATTGATCATATTTGGGCTTCATTTTGAGTACCATTTGCATTCTAAAAAGTATTCCAAGTAAAAAATTTGTGCCCTTGCTCTATTTTTTTGTTTGATAGTATTTCACCTTGTTGCCCCATTGGTAGGTACTTTATTTCCTTATCCGATCCAAGATAGAATCCAATATTAGTGGTTTTTGGGTGATCCATCTATCATTTCAAAATTCCATATTTTCCCCATTTCATACATTCTGAAATAGTCCTTTTAGAATAATTTCTATTGCTTCCCTCATGATATTCCAAATAGTATATCGAAAGGGAAGGTCTTTTACCGCAAAGATTCTTTTTGGGTTCCTATCATCCATGTATTTGTTTGTCAACAACTTGCTCAATCTTGGGACTAGATTAGTTCCCATTCTCCAAACTAATTTGGATATAAGGTCCAACTTAACTTTATCAAGGTTCCTTATTCTTTCCCCGCTATGTAATAGATATACATATTTTATTCCAGGCTAGTAGAGGGAGTTTGGACTTATCCTGTGTTCCTTGCCAGAGGAAGTTTCTGAGAATTTTATTAATCTCACTCAAGACTATTAATAAGGACTGTAAGAGCATGAACCAATATATAGTCTTGGCTTAAAAGACAATATTTATGAGGATAATGCATCTTAAATATGTCAAATATTTACCTTTTCAACTAATCAAATTCCTTCTCATCCTTTCCATAATTTTATCCCAAAGATTCTTACGTCCATTTCTTTTAAAAAGTGGAAAACCTTGATAATTATCTGGGAAAATATTTATTTTAAAGCCCAAGCACCTATTAAGGAAATATTGAAGATTAGATGAGACATTGATACAAAAATATTTGATTTACTTATATTATAGATTGACCTAATGCCTTTTCATAGCTATCTAATAAATCCCTAACTTCTCTAGCCCCTTTCTAAGTAGGGTTGATGAAAAGAAGAACATCATCAAGAAATTGGAGATGAGAGTGAGTAGATTCTTAGGTTGTCACTCTAATTCCTTTAATATTATTTTCATCCTTAAGAGCTATTATATGTCTTACCAGAGCCTCTACCATTAGGATGAAGAGATAGGGGATAAAGGGTCACCTTGTCTAACTCTCATAGAGGAGGATAAATACCCGTAGATGGGGAGCCATTAATCATCACCAAGAATTTTTAGGAGAAATAACAACCTTGGATCTATTTTCTCCATTATAATCTAAAACCAAACTTACCAAGAACTCCATCCAGAAAGGTCCAACTAACTTTATCATAGGCCTTACAAATGTCCAGTCTAATCAACATGCCTTGTCTCTTACTAGCTGACAAAGAATGTATGATTTCATGGGTAATGACAATCCCATCTATGATTTGTCTCCCTTTGATGAAACCTCATTGTTCCTCTAAGATAAGTTTAGGAAGAATTATTTGGAGCTGATTATCAATGATTTTCAAGATGATCTTGTAGATAGTTTTGCATAAAGATATTAGATGAAAGTATTGAAGGGTTTTATTTTATGGTTTTTTTGGAATGAGGACAAAGAATGTGGAGTTACAAGATTTCATAATTTTTTGAGATTCTTTTGATTCTTGAATCACTCCCCTAATTTTTTCTCCTAAAAATTCCCATAAATGTTGGAAGAAAAGAGATGAATAACATTTGGGCTGAGAGCCTGGTCCCTTGCCATATCGAATACCACTTTCTTAGATTCCTCCATAGAGATATCCTCCATTAGGGGTTGATTATCTGATCAAGGACTAGTTGAGGTATCATTCTCCAAAAAGCTTCTTGGTCTTCTTTTCTTTCTCTATTTTCCTACTTTAGTATATCTTCCCAATAACTCACTAAATATTCTTTGATTTCTTTGGGTTCTTCCAAACTTATGCCTTCCAAGGTTTCCAATTTTTGAATGTAGTTCTTCTACCTTGTAACCTTATAAGATAGATGGAAGAACTTGGTTTTCCTATCTCTCTCCATCATCCATCTAACCTTTGATTTTTCTTTTAGTAAATTTCCTCCTTTTTGTAGAAGTCTTCTAGATCTCTTAATATTTCCTCCTTTACCTCCATATTTTATTTGGAGTTGTGCCCCTTCATCCTCTTTTCCTATATCTTGCTATAACTTATTTCCAACTCTATTTTTTCTTGGAAGATATTTTTGAAGATTAGATGATTCTATATTTTGAGGGTAATTTTAAGCTCTTTAAATTTTTGGGAAAAAGGTACATCTTGGTCCAATATCTATTATTTGGGTTTGTCCATTTCTAGGTCAAAACATCATCTAATTCTAAATGTTCTAGCCACATTTTATCAAATTCAAAAGGGGTTGTACATGGATTCTCATCTTGCCTAAGATGCAATGATATCATCCAATGATCTAAACTAGAAGTTATTAACACCTTCATTTCCATGATGTGACTATCCCCCAGCCACTTTATTGAAATAAAAAATTTATCTAGATGTTATAGGATCAGGGATTTACCCATCCTTCCATCACTCTAAGTGAACCACCCTTGCTTGATTTTTAGGTCACATAACTTTGCCCTTTCCACAAAATTATGGAGATTCAGGGTTTTTTTATCTTTTAAATTCCCTCGCTTTTTGTCTAAGGCCTCCATTCTCACATCAAAACTCCCCAAATTATACACAAGTTATCCTCTTTTTCTTTGATTTTAGTCCCCAATAATTCTTAGGCCATTTATCTTTCTTCTTTGTTTAGAGATCTATATATGTTGACCAGAAAAAACTAAGATTTGTTCTTTGTGAGATAACTTTACTAATAATAAATTGATTATGGGACTGGGTAATTTCTAAGCTAATTTAGTTATGATTCCATAGGAGATCCATGCCCCCTTTTTTTACTTGTATCACCATGCCCACCTCCGCTCCCCCCCCCCCCCCCCCCCCCCACATCTATTTCCCTTCCCAACAATCTAGACAAAGCCTTGCTATGCCTTTATTAGCCTTTCCAACTTAGTTTCTTAGAGCATTGCCACTTCATGGTTATACTAATTTATTAGATCCCTCAATATTATCTTTTTGGAAGGGGAATTAAGACACCTTATGTTCCATGAAAATAGTTGTATCCAAAAGAGTTGTTTTGATTGGTGTTCACCAAGAGAGTGTTTACCTATTCTTGAGTCCCTGCTTCAATAGTCTCTATGGCTTCTTCATGCCTTATTTATTAATCGGTCTCGCTCTTATTCTCTTTCCAACATTTCCTTTATGGCTAATATTTGGATTTTGAGTGATTCTAGTACTATCCTCCTCCATTTATAAATTTGTTTCATCTTCCTCATCCATACTTATCCAATTTTCTTTTTTTCTAAAGCCTTCTATTGCTATTTGCTTTTACCTATTTCCATTGTAACCTTATTATACTTTGTTTACCTAGGTTTCTTATACTTGTTTCCTTGAGAATATTTTACAGATCCTCTTTCAAACCATAGTATGATGTGATCTCTTCTATCTCCATATTTTTTTGTTCATCATGTGGTTGAGTTTCTGAGACCAATTTCATCCCTCTATTAGTCCATCATTTCCTTTTTTACTTGATTTTGGAATATATTTTTTGATCATTTTGTCCTTAGTCTTAACAACATGTTTTTTTTCTTGATGAATCCATCTAATTCCTTCTCTATTGTTATATTTTTCTATAGTGTTATTTTTATATAATGTTCGGTAATCTCTAACCAGATGTTAATATTCATGACAAATTTTATAGCAAAATGAATGATTTTGTAATATATAATATGAGTCCAATCCATTTACCCTACTTTTAAATTTATGTTCTTTGACAATGAATGTGTGAGATTAAGCTCCACACAGATTCGAGCATAATTAGATAGGCCTTAACCATGATGTGGTTTTGATATATCTGCTAGTTTATCAATAGTATTAGCAATGGTTTTAAAAATATATCTAGAATAGAATTCTTATGGTAGAGCATACATCAAAATCCAAATAGGTACCATATTAGGTAGTTCTTCTATTGGCATGAAGGTCATGTGCCAATGCTTCATAAATAATCCTACATTTATGAAGAAGTACAAGCCTCTTATGAAGACCTTTTCTCTATCTGATTCATTAGAAAATATTCCTATGAAATATCCTTTGGCACATGCCTTGAGTTCATACTCACCATTTGGTTTCTATTTTCTCCCAATCTATGTATATAATTCTTCCAAAGAGAGTTGTGCCCCCATGAACTTGTAGATCAGGCTTCTGCCATGAAACCTTTCTATGTTCTTCCTACTTTATATAGGATCAATAATGGATATCAGTTTCTCTTTTAATACCTAAATTCATGTTCTCATGGTACCATTTACTGGTTCTTACAACTATTTTTTCTTGCCACTTTCATTAGGGCATTGATCTTTGTTTCCAACATAAAAAATGAAGATCTAACCACCATTTTATTTAAGGATGGTTTAAGAGGGAGGTGGGGTGGAGGGGGAATAATCCCCCCTAAATGATTCATCTTAAAATATTCCAAGAAATTGAGATCCTAATTTGGATCAAAATGCAAAAAAAATGCTAACAATCCTGAAAACCTTTAAACACTAGTAGAGCTCATTTCAAGAATTCTACTGATTTGTATTTTGACCAACTTGTTATTGAAATAATCAATTCCTATATTGAGAAATATTTAATTCAGGTTTTAACATATGAGTACATAATTGAGTATTGAAGCACATTTCTTTTGGGATAAACTTGAGTTTTCTTAAGATAGATGGTATTCAATATTAGGTCCAAAGCATTGTTTCTATAATTTCCCAGGGGAATTGATCATCACATGAAATTTCCTCATAATTGTGTATATATTCCTTATTACTTATGGAAATTATATATATAATTCAAATTATATTTTGATCACTAGCATTGTAGAACACACCAATAAAAATTATTAAAAAATAAGCTCAATTCAAATAATCAAGTACTTAATCCTAGACTCATGTTATGGTACCATAATTAATAAAATATTCAAACAAAATATTGGAAAAGTATAAATCAAACCAATATTGTTAAGAAAGATTTATCTAAACATATGTATCATTGGAAAACCCATCAAGAGTATGATTTTCAATAAAATCAAGCTAAAAGAACTGGTGAAATATTTTTTAACATGCACACATGAGGGAAGGTTGAATATCATAGGACAAAAATTATAAATATTTTCCACATAGATAAGCAATATTTTCACTATCAATAATTAAGGATAACACATGTGGGGTGATGTACAAAATTTAAAAAATTAATAGAGTAGCAAAGATACTAGGGATAAAGGGTAACATAAATAAAGTGTAGTAGATAACTTGCCGATGTATGCTATGTGTTTTTTTATGGAGATTATTAGCTCCATAATATTGTCCATATAAAAATGGGTCAGGATGACCAAGGAGATTATATGTTTAGAATATATAATGGTATTAAATATATTGACATTAAATTATGAAAATTACATTGTTGAGGAGGTTGTGATGTTGTGTGAGGAAAATCATGAAAGAGGATAAAGTTTAAATGGAGGATGATATTGATTCTATTGGTGATTGAGGAATTTTGGATTCTTGAGGGTAAGTATGGATTTGAATTGACTGGATGATTAGGATTATACATAATGAAATATATAGTGAATTATTGCACTCATAAAATGACAAACCCCTAGTAGAAGAAGATTAGGGTGTGGTAAAAATTCACACATGAATCATTCAAGGAGGACTATATAATACCACTATGGATGCCAAAAAAATATCATGGATTTAATGGCCTTTGTGTGATGGTAGACTATTAATTGGAAATATTTATGACCAAGGATGGGAAGTGGTCAACCTAGGAAAAAGTCCCATATGTCATGAATGTGTAGCATATGAATTGTGAGTTAAATAGATTTAATGATATGCCAAGACCAACATTAGATGTTGTGATGATTGATGCACTGAGGAATAAGTTGAGGAGGAGATATAAGCCTCTAAGTAAAAATAAAGCATCTAAAGAAGAAGAGTTAAAGAATGATATAATGGAGATCAAACCACATTTTTTTTACAAAAGTGGATAAACATCAATATAATATCATAAGTGTGTTGAGGCATTCAAGGAACATAGTTAAAGCACTAGTAAAAATGACATAGTCTAGGTTGGTATAATGACCATTAATGATTCACGAAGCTATTTTATAGAGTAGGGAAGATGAAATAAAAAATAAAAATAAATAGGGAAAAACTACATGTTAAATTGGGAATGATAAAGTTTTAAAACATATGAATTTTCACTATCTTCAGATGTTTGACATAAAAAGAAACCACCCAAGGTATATGTACAGGAGAGGATTACAAAAAATTTATTTGATTTGGGAAGATTAGGTGCTAATAATAATTATTTCCTATTTAAGGAGGGTGTAGAAGAGGGATTCATGTTAAGAAAGAGACTCAAACATGAATTCCAAGTAAAGATAATATATTTGGGAATGACCACTATTGTTCAGGTTACTCAAGAAAGTGTAAGAAGACCTAGACACCAAAAGCCCATAAGATCCTAGTGTAACAAGTCTAGTTGGCCAAGATATTCAACATTTAATCTCACCAATGAATGTGATAAGCCTACAAGGATAAGGGGTGTTTCATAAGAACATGATGATACATAGGTGTAGAAAGATGTTAATTTGTAAGAAATGCCATAAGGGGAAGTAGGCGTTCAACAAATTGGCGATGGAATAAGAACTAATCCAAAGAATCAAGTTCAAGAAGGGATAAAGAATATTAGAAAATTAGATAAGCATAGGGAGCCACATAATGTGAGAAAAAAACTAAAGGATATATTAATAATAGGAGAAGAAGCAATGGAAATAAGTGTTGGATATCTCAAGAACACATTTAATAAGCACTGAAAGTTCAACAATTAAACTATCATCCTTAAGAGTGTTTATGGGTATGGTTAGATGTAGGAATATGATTGATGATGTACTGAAGAAGCTAATGAATATCTATGATATTCATATTCATGATCCTTAATTTGAAGACCTTATGAAGACAATTGTAAGGACCCCTTTGCCCTAGCTCATTTTTTATAATTGTTTTTTTTAATAAAATCTACAAACATAAATATTTTGTAAGTCATCTCTTGAGCTAGATGTAATAATCCCACATACATAAGAATTAGTAGTTATCTAAGATAAAATTAATACATATAAGAGCCAAGACTAGTGGAAATATATCCATAAAATTATATTGTATTGAGATTTTTGAAAGGAGGTTTCCCCCTAAAAGAGGGTAGTGATAATGTAATATAATTATGCTCCTTTATATATATATATATATATATATATATATATATATATATATATATATATATATATATATATATATATATATATATATATATATAATAGTTTTTCTTATATTTTCACTATTTTTATAATCTATTATAGGTAGGGTCATAACATGTTGTATCATATATATTTTTAGGGACATTAAACTATAGTATATTTAGTGGTTAATGGTTCTCTAGTTATATCTTCCCTATGCTCTCACCTTGCCCAAACAGAGTCTTGGTGATTAGAATGTCGTAATAGGGTGGTAGCACTAAGCTCCTCTCCAAATTTTTTTCTTCTATTTTTTTCCTTAGGTTATATATTATTTTCCAACATTTTAAAAACTAATAGAAATATTTTGTTTCAAGCTAAGTGGTTATTAAATTTTCCTAATTTTATAAAGTGAGAGGTTATGCACGAATATGCAATGCATTAGATAGTGATGTATACGAACTTGTGTTTTCACATACCTTTGGGTATATAAAATACACCCCATTTGTTTTCATAGCTTAGCCATAGGAAGCCTTCAATCATTTTTTTCTATGATCCACTAGCAAGCTATTATCCCCAAGAAGTTACTTTCATTGTAATACAAAAACATAATAGTGGATACACAATGGTTATCCATTGTAGTTAGAGATCTATAATATTAAGCTGATACTATTTTATGAATGAGATTATTATAGTCTCAAGTTCACAGACCAAATCCACATTGTAGTAACCCTATTTGTAAACCTATCATTCACATAGTCACATATCTGACTTTGATTTATTACAAATGTAGTAGCATCTAACAATAATAATAAAAAGTAGTATATTATTCTAGTCTATAGAAAAACATTAAACATAGTAGCTATAAGGGTAATTATATTAAAAAAGAGTTCACTAAACTTGATGTAGTAACCCATAGATAGAAAATAAAATAAAATTTATCTCAAAGCATGACTATAACATAGTGATCTTATCTTCTATATGATCAATATAATGAGTATTTAAAATTTTTAGAAAAATATCCCATATATTTTGAGTCCCAAAAATATTTTTTTTTTGCCCTTGTGAAACTTATACCATTTCAATTATCTTGTTGAACTGATCATTTTAAAATATAACTTTAGTAAGCATTTTCTGGAAACCTTGGACCCCTCTAATCAAGTGTTGTCGCTTGTGAGGAACCTACAACATGGCCTAGAACATTGAATAAATTTGAGTCAAATTCCAATCTCATATTGACACCCAAATCACTAAGTTGAATGAGTGATTACATGACATCAATTCTTAAAATACCATTCTCTCCAAAAAACTCAATGATGAAAGGCATTCTTAAGGTGGTTTTTTATCCTGAACCATGTCATATGGCCCTAAATTGAACTTTTTAGTGGTACTAAGTTGAAATTAATCATGAACCTAGTAGCACACATAAATTAATTAATCCATGGCTAGCCAAACAAGTTGAATATTTTTTGCACCCTTATTCTAGATTTTAAGTGATGATTAGCAATGGTGGAACATTTCCATGTAAATAAAAATGTCATAATGTTCATATTTTTGTGGCGGGATATAACATAAAAATACATGTTTTATTTACCATTGGGAGGATGTGATGTGGTTATTGGATCCCAATGGTTTCACACTCTTGGCCCGTTTTTGTGGACTTTTCAAAACTTTGGATGTAATTTTCTGAAAATGGCTAGTAACACACACTAAAAGTCCTAGTTCCCACTACATGGAAAATATACTCAATCATATATTTATCTCAACACATATCCTAATTCCCACCAACCTAGTGACTTACAAAATGTTCTAGTCAAACATGCGTTAGTATTCAAGGAACCAAGAGACTTGTCATTTTATCGATTAAAAGCACAATATATTCAAGTCCTTCTGAGTAGTGTAGGTCCCTAACATTCAACCATACATTTATATTTTTTGTTTTCATAAAGATGAATTTTAGAAGATGGTTCAATAACTCTTTCAGAAAAGATTCATTCATTTAAGGATAAGTCCATACTCCTCCTTGATTTTACTAGTCACAAAAAGATGGATATTGGTAGCTTTGCATTGATTTTCATGAGTTAAAAAAGATGAATGTTAAATGTAAATTTTATATCTTAATGATAGATGATATTATTTATGAACCTCATTATTCCCACTTCTTCTCCAAATTTTATCTATGGTCTGACTAGCAATAGATATACCTTTGGGAAGAAGATAATCAAAAATTTACTTTCCATAGACATGATAGTTACTATGATTTCCTGATCATGCCCTTCAGTCTCACCAATACCACTTCCACATTCAAAGTTTTGATGAATAAAATATTTTGTATAATTTATAAAATGATTCATATTGGTATTATTTGATGATATCTTGTTTTACTAAAAATATTAAGAAACACATGTCTATCACCTCAACACAGCTTTATGACTTCTTAAAATATACTAGATCTATGTGAAAATTTCCAACTTTTCCTTTGTTTAGCAAGAGGTGAATTACCTAGGTCACATTTTATTTTCAATCTTTGATGTTCAAGTTAAACAAAAAAAATTTACGTGTATGAAAAATTGGCCTAAACCCAAGACACTCAAAGGCCTTTGTGGATTTCTTAGCCTCACTAGGTACTACCACACTTGAAAAAAAGATTATGAAAAACTTACTACCTCACTAAATACCATGCTAAAAAATGACTCCTTTTTGTGGTTTGCTACAACTAAACAATATTTTGGGTTACTCAAGTAGGCTATGTGTATTACACTTTTATTATACATGTCATATTTCTCGAAGACACTTTTCATTGAAGGTGACACATGTGGAAACTCTATTGTTTTTTTACACATGTAAGAGGGTCATCCCATCGCCTTCACTAAAAAAAACTCAATAGGTGAAATTTAACATAATCAACATATGATAATTTTATTATGGTTATCCTCCATGCTCTTAGTAATTGGCAACCATACATAGGGGGTCTACATTTTTTCACCAAAATTGATGATCAAATCCTCAAATAAATTTTTAAGTAACATGTCTCTTCCTCAATTCAACAATAGTGGGTTTATAAGTTAATGGGGCATGATTATGATATCACTAATAATAAAGGCATAAAAAATTTGGTCATGGGTACACTATCCTATTGGTATGAAAAAGAGACACAAATGTTTTCCTTATTAATCCCCATTTCAAAATGTATTCATGACATCCAAAAAGAGTTGTAGCAAGATAGTCACATACAAAGAATGATTTGACAATTGTCTAGTCCTGGATTACAAATCTAACTAAATTTTGGATGGAAAATACTCATGATACAAAGGCCACATTATCTTGATTTTTAGATCCAAGTTCCAACATAATATTTTTCATGAGTTCATGCCTCACCTTTCATAGGTCATTCATTTTTATAAAAAATCTATGAATGCATTTATCATATTTTATTTTGGCCATGCATCATGCAGGATGTCAACACATTTTTTGAGTAATGTAAGGTATGCCAATGTCACTAGGGAGAGACAATGGTAGTGTCTATCTTACTCCAACCCATGCCCCTTCCACAATGCATTTGGATAAATATTTCCATGGATCTTATATAAGTCTTCCAAAATTTTGGTGGAAAGTCAGTAATTATGGTGGTGGTTTATCACCTCTCTAAATAAGCTCATTATTATGCCTTGGCCCATTATTAAACTACTTAAATAATCACCCAAACATTCCTTGATAAAGTATTTTTCCTTCATGAAATCTTAGCTTCTATTGTGTCTGATCTCAACTCAGCTTTCACAAGTCAATTCTGTTGGGAACTCTTCAAGCACATATGTACGCAATTGAATATGAGCATGGGATACCTTCTAGAGACAAATGAGTAGCCTAAAATTTCCAATAAATTATTATAATAATACATTCTTTGATTTTCTTGTGATAAAAAAAGTAATGGGTTAAATGGTTACCACTTGTAGAATGGTGGTACAACACCACTATCACACAACCATTTGGATAAATCCTTTCAAAGTTGTCTATGATAAAAATCCACCATATCTTCTTACTTATATTCTTTGCAGTTGTAATTTATAGGAAGTGAACACTACCCTAACACTTAGGATAATTTTATTCATCATCTCAAGCACAATCTACACATGACACAAAACCATATGAAGCACTAGTTGGATCAACTTCATTCTGAATGCACCTTTTAACATGGAGATATGGTTTTCATCCAAATACAACCTTATAAGTAGTACTCTCTCAATCTAAAGGGATGTCAAAAATTTCTCTTAATTTGTATAGACCTTATACAATTATTCAATAGATTTTTACTATTTCATATAAGTTGGAACTTTCACCCTCTTCACTTGTCCATCTATTTTTTCATGTCTTGTGTTTGAACAAATTTCTCATCCATAAGTCACATATTAGATAATGCTTCCTAATATATATGTAGAAGCCTCTCTCCTTATTTTACATAAATATATTTTGGAGAGGAACTCCCTTTAGCTTTGTAATCAGAACATCAACACTTTCCTCATCTTTATCATCGATGTATTTTTTTTTGAAGATCCATTCATCCTAACACTTTATTTATAATTATTATATTTAATAAAATATATAGAGGCATATGATCTGTAATTCATCCTTTGAGCTAATTATAATAATTTTACATGCACTAGAAGTGGTAGTTAGCTAGGATAAAACTAGTATAAATAAGAGCCTAAACTATTGAAAAGGTATCCATGCATTATATTATAACATGCTTTCTCAAAGGAGGTTGCCTCCTCAAATAGGTCAATGATATTGTAATGCAAATTTGCTCCCTTTTCTATGAAATATAGTCTATTTTCATTTTTTTGCAGTATTATTTCTGGTATTTGCACTATTATTCTAATCTATTGTAGGATGGGTCATAATAAATTGTGAAGACAAGGGAACGAGATGAGGATTCTAGTGGAAGGGAATAAGGATATTTAAAGGTGTTTTATCCAAATAAAATTAAGGTGGTAGTTGTTAGGCTAGCATTAATAAAACTAGATCACAAAGATGATGAAGAGGGACTTGTTTTCAGACATGTGTGTTGAAAATGTGAGGTAGAAATTGAATTAGGTTAAGTAGACTCTAAATAAATAAAAATAATACATTTATAGGTTGGCAAAGATGGTAGAAATAGAGTCGCCATAAGTCTCAGAGGGTAAGGATGTTAATGGTAAAACACCCTTAAAAAAGTTGAGTATGGTAATTGCATGCTCGTTATGCATGGATTCAATACACATATAACATATTGAAGAAAACATATGGGTAGATATACTGAAATAGATAGATTTAGAGTTAGATAATCATGTGGAGTGATTAGAAAACTTGAAAAATAATCTCCTCATAAAGGCAAAAGAAAAAATAAAATATTTGGAAGGTTTCAACTTATTCATATGAATACATGGAGGATCATATGAAATAAATCATACAACATCTAGGGATATGATCACATGCATGTATGATGAAAAAAATAAAATAATAAGGTATAATAAGTTCAAGAAAACTTCCAAACTTAAAGTAGAGTTGAGTAAGAAGCCACATATTTTGATGATTTATTTATAGAGTTTCGAATTAAGGTGATATGAATAGAAGCTTTGGTTTATGAAGGATATGAGAAACAAATGAAGTTGACACCATCCAAATGATGTATGAGGTAAGTATACAAAATAACAAAGCAATAAATAAATTATTAGAGTATACATAAGAGTTACTATCATAGGATCAATTAACTATTGATCATTGGGATCAAATGGAGAATGAATTGAAAGCTAAAGTTCCCAAGATTTGGGTTGCATGTGAAGGATAATAGGCCACAACAGGATCAAGTAATAACTTGTCCAAGGGAAGATAAAGAACATAAGGTGGGATAATGTTGACTCCTAAAATGCACTTAAGGGAAATAATGAAAGGTTAACCAAGAATTGATGTGTGAGTGAGATGCAACAATGGTTCTAAGATAATTTTAAATTGCATCTTTAGGATCATGTGCATAGAAAGGAGCGTGTTTCATGGGAAATATAATGTGCACTGTATGTGGTTTATAAAAAACATACAGTTGATAAAGAAACACACTTGTCAAGAAGAATGAAAATTTTGCAGGACAAATATATTTTAGATAAATATATTCTTTGAAAGAAAAAGAATATGCCACTACACAAGATAACTATAAAAACAAATAAGAGATATTTTAGGATGTGCAAGACATGTTGTAGGATAGTTGTAAAAGGAGAGTTGAATAAAAAATAGCTAATAGGGTTCTAGGAAAATTATAAATAAGTGTGTTGGCTTCTTATTTGATATGTATTTAACTGGTTGCATGTTTACATCTATTGAGTTAGATAAATTGGAATAAACATGGAGCTAGGGTTTGGAGAATTGAATGGTTGAATATTAACATATATTGAGTTAGATTAATTGGAATAAACATAGAGCTAGGGTTTGGAGAATTAAAATGTAGAATATTTATGAGAGGATTACGTGTAAATATCAAACATTAATTGTGATAAATGTATGAAGTATTCCTTTTATTTTAAAGGAAAATATATTGATGTGTAAATAATAATAAAAGATGAGTTATTTATGTGAATTTTTTTTATGGTTATTATTTACTTAGACTTTTTTTTCATGATATGCTTTATCATGTAAAAATGATGTGCTCATTTATGACTTTATTATTTGTTCTCTTAATAGGGTTCTCAATGGTCTCAAGTTGATCTTTGGGTGAGTGCTTACTTCTTTAGAATTAAGTGACATGGTAGTGTTTTGAGTATTATCCTATCTCTTGCGTGTTATTCAACGTTTGTAAGGCCTTAGGAAAGATTAAGAAAACATACAAAAATGTCATAATCACATATTAATTATCTTTAATATTAAAATTAACATTAACCTTAAAATATTAGTATGGAATAATTTTAATTAAAAAATAATAATATTTAATAATATATTTAAAAAAATGAAGTTAGATTAATGTTGCACTTAAGGTCAACATAATGTTGCACTTAAAGTCAAGGATAGTGTCAATCTAAATGTCAATTTAAATTTGGACTTAATGTCATAATTAAATTTGGAAATAATGTAGAAGTTAATGCCACATTTAATTAGGACCTAATGTCACATGTAAAGTTGATTTAATTTTGCACTTAAAGTCAACTTAATGTCGCACTAAAATATGGACATATTGTCAAACTTAATGTTACCTTAAATTTAGACATTATGTCAGGGTTTAGTTCGAGTTAAATACAAATTAAGTAGCAAAGTAAAATCAAGCTAATATCACCTTGATGTTCCCAAAGTTACCCTATCATCACATGCTAATGTTGCTCTAAAATCACCCTAATTTTATCTTCAAAATTTGACCCAAAATCACCCTAACATCGATGAAGTTAATGTGATTTTTGGTCAAATCTATCCCATATTTGTATAGGGTATGCATTAACATACTTAAATTTGGACTAATGTAAGACAAAAGTTGTAGGATTAACTTTAAATCTAACTTTGATGGGTCAATTTGGAATTTGGAGAATTATTGTTGTATGACATTAAGGAAAATTTAAGGTGATTTAAAGGAAATTTTAAATTTGACTTTAAGATGCTGTAAAATGTTATAGTGGTATTATTTTTCAAAGAATATCTATAATTAATTAATGGAATTTCAATGAATTTATTGAACACACATATCATACAATGACTCTAAGGCTTGAAAAATATTCAAGAAAAATTAACCTAGGGTTTGGAATATTACATATAGAAGCTAAGCTTAATAGATTTGCAAAGATATAATAAGAAAAAATATATTTAACTTAAGAAAATCAAATCTCTCAAAAATGAATCAAGATCTAACCATTGAAGTATACAAAGCATGTGAGAAAATGTGGGTTCACCAAAACATGAAACCCTAAAGGGTGTAAGAGAATATCGTTTGCCAAAATATTTTATAGGGAAGTAGGGTTTACATCAAGATGCAATAAATCTACTTATAAACATTTAGTAATCACACGTAAATGTAAAATAGTAAAATTAGAATTAATTAATAATCTTAGTCCAAAACAATAAATGATCAAGTAAGGGTTTAAATAAGTATCTTGATTTGCAAGCAATTTGGAAACAAACATTATAGTTTGGCAACATATTTAGGGTTTTGTGGAAGACAACGAGAACCTTGAAAAGTTGTTATACCCAAGTACTTCCTTATAATTGTACACACTGTGGTTCCAGCCCCAAAACTATAAACTATATTTTTGAAAAATGGAAGACAATATTATTTGATAATAATGTTTGTTGAGTCTAAAGCTCCGAAAACTTCACTCAATATTTTGTATCTTGGGGTTGATTGCTAGAAATTTTTTTTTTTTTTTTTTCAAACTTTAATAAAATGATTTATTTTAAGATCTCTCCACAAAATCATGAGTTTTTATAAACACCCATCAACATACAATACACAATATTAAAGACAACACTTCAAATAAAATGAAATTAATCTAAATCTAATCTAATAAAAATGTGTAATTATAATAACCTTGAATACTATAATAAATATTTGATTTCAAATTAATATATTAAGAGAATATAATGAATAAATAAATTCTAAATGCTCACTTAGATCTCCTTAGATTCTTGGATGCTTGTATATTAATGTTACCTTTGATCTAAAATCTTATGATGAAAACAACCTTGCGAAAAGGCAGAACTGACCAGACTTCGGTGAGAAAGACCCCTTTGGCATACTTGACAAATTTCCATTGATTTTCTTATGGTGACAGGCACAGCGGTTTTAAAACGGCAAGAAAGTTGAGAAAATTGACCAGGTACTGAAGCCGCCGCCTCCCCGCTTTAAAACAAATTGTGGCATCTCCAGACTCCGATCTCTGCGCAAACAAACAAACAAAAGACAAAACCATGTTTTTTTTTGGCTGTGAATCCATAACAATACAAAATATCGGAGCACATTTTGCCTCACATATCCGAGAAAAATCCAGTAACTTCAGTCCAAGACGCAAATATCAGTGTCTTCACTTGTAAATTTTAACCATTTTCAAATGTTATTTTCAATAAACGTGAGATATATTTATAAAAAATTATAATAGAATCCATAAGTGTGTGGAAGTATAAGCTGATTAGCAATATATTTCATTACTTTACATTAAAAATAAAATTTATCTGTTTATTTTATTTAGGGTCAGCAGTATTCCAATAATTTCAATAGCTATCAGACAATTAACTACCACCATATACCAAGTTCATCCAAATCAACATCAAACAATTAGAAAGTGATAAAATAGGGAGAGAGGAATGTGCACACTTTGGACAAAAAGGGTTGCATAAGGGGATATACTTGATAAATTTAAGAATATAATGAATGTTTTATTACGTAATTTGAAATAGAGGAAAGAGAGAGGATTGAGAAGGAGATAATTGATGAATTGAGTAATACAATAGGGATTATTTCAAAATGTTAATATCATTTAATTTAAATTAATAATTAAAAAATATATAAATTATAAAATTTAATATTTTTTTAAAAAGATAGGTATTTGCTTTTTGATCCGAAAAGGTTTGAGATATAATAATGATTATAATAGGTTTAATAATACTAAAAACAATCACAATTGAGTCGAGAATATCAATGACAATCATAATCAATCAACTTGAGAATACTATTAATGATCACAACCAATCTAAGAATACCAACGATCGATTATAATCAGTCTAAAAATACCAACGATCGGCCATATTTAACCTTTGATACTATACTAAACTTTGAACCTAAATAATACTTAAAACAATCAAATCAATTTACTAACTCACCCACATCTCATCGATTTATACAATTTAATACCTTATAAATATTTAATTTAATCATTTTTTAGTTTCCACAAAATCAAATTTTATTAGAAAATAATTCTCAATAATATAAATATTGTTGAATACTTAATTAACTTTCCCTAATATAATCTTTAGACACTAAAATGACAAACTTGAATCCCAAAACATTATAATCCTATTAAATAAAGAAAATAATAATATAAAACTATTTGTCTTTAAATAATAATAATTATTAATAACTTTCAATTTCAATATAGTTTTCTCTTTATTGCATATCAATTTACTAATACTTTTAAATCAATCCAAAATTAATATTTTAAACTTTGATTGGCTCTGCATTATTTAATTAATAGTTTAGATCAATTCAAAAATGTTATTATATTACTTTTAAAAGTGAATATTATTTTATATATCAATTCTTCATTACGTTACTCGGCCACCACTCGACCAAACGCTCCATTTTTCCAACACAGTCGTTTTAATTCACAGTATTTCTTTATATTGTTTGATAATGTTTTCAATATTCTTTGTCTTAATGGTTTTTTGTTGTATTTAATTTTGACCGACTCACATCAATGACCATCTAGGGTTTCGAAGAAAATATTCATTGTCTTACAATGTTTAACTGACGTTTCTTAAATTTCTCACACAATTAGGGAAATGGAAAGATTGAATTGTTTAATTAAATGGTTTTAAGTTCTATTTTCTACAGTTTCTTACTCCTTAGAGGAAAATTGATAAATTTGTTCCACTTTGATATTTCTATTTTTTCTTAAGAGTGTTCGTCAATAACTATATTTACTAGCAGTTTCCTTGAAGGTGCGGATTTTGTTTGGAGGTGTGGCTTTATGTTTTGGTAAAATGATGTTGTTTAATATAAATAAATTAGTGAAAAGTATTTTATTAGTATAAATTAATGAGATAAAATGTGATATTTTTAAATTAAAATTATAATGAAATTTTGTATTGGTTATAAATATAGTGGAAAAGATTTTGTTATCTTATTTCATTTTTTTTTTGTGGGGGTAGGGCGGAGGCGGAGGGGGTTTACATATTTACTATTCTTTGTTCTTGTGTAATGTTAAAAAAGAATACAAGGAAAATATACATGTCATATAACAAGTGTATTCTTGATATTGCAATTGAGGTCAAACTTTGATGATCAGTGTTTTTGATATCAATTATAGTGTTTCTGATACCAATTATTGTTTTATTTGAAGTCATCTCATGTGATTTATGTAAACTGAGTGTAACCAACATGCACAAAGTGTTGGTTGGCTACACATGGTCAACTCCTGTTGACCAAAAATATTGAAACTTATTTGTGGTACTTGTGTCATCAACCAATTTCAACCTTTGAGATCTATCACCCCCGACTCCATCGACTTATCCAATCTGATTGTGCACTCATTTCTAAATTTATTGATTATTTTTCTATTTATCAAATTTTGAGTCAAAACTGCTTGAAATGTTTTTCCATTTTTTGCTCGAGCAACCCTTTGTGCGTGTTGATTAAACTCACCCAGGTTTATGTATAGTTAACACCCATGCCATTTTTAATGACATTTGTCAATGATTATCTCTTATAATAAGAAGAATTAGTAAATTTGTTGGCTTCCTAATAACCCATGGAGGTCCAAAGTTTTTTTTTTGGAAAAAACCTCACACATAGATAAATTAGGTGGTTTTGAACTTAGAATTTAAACAATGTGAACAATTTTTCTTATGACTCCATTAACTAAAACTATTTTAACTCACATAGTAGATGTCAACATAAGATCTTGTCCTTTGCATAAAAGCACTTATGGCTCCAGTTCAGTGTTGTCGAGGTTAGGTTTGATATATTGTTTTCTCTATTCTTCTTTGCTTATTTTAATTTGAATGTTTAACAATTTTAGCCTTTTAATATTATGCAATGTAACCAAGTTGTTAGTTGTGTATAAATGTGGAGAGTTTTTAAAAGGCTTGTTGTTCTTTTGGTGATATGAAGGAATCTATTCTTGACATGATAATATTAGAGTCCTCTTTTTTTGAGTCTTCATTTCTAATGTTGGTTAATAAAGTTATGAACAATAGTTGTTGTGTGACACACCCTTGCCAACATAACACTAGTTAATCTAATAATTGTGTCAAATGTCTACCATAATGTGTGATCAAATAAAGTCCTTGCATACATTAGTATGTCATTTATAGGCATAATCTAACCTGGGTCGTCAACAAGTATAATTGAGAAAATTCTAAAATATTTATTTTTATTTTTAGGGAATACCTCATGCAATTAGTTATTTATATTGATGACAATTTTTGGGCCTATAAAGTTAATTTCATCAAATAGTATGTATTCAATGTGTCTCATATTTTCTAAGAAAATTTCTAGTGCTTGACCCTCTAGTGTCTTCATTTATTGGATAGAAATTCAAAGAACTAAATATATAGTTGATGCATTTATATTGAATGTTGCTACACCAATTGGAGCAAGGAAAACTAAGGGATACTTAATTCTTCCCATGAACTCATTTAGTCCATGTTTGAAGCTACCAATCAAGCACAATTTCTCTGTACTTATTTTTTCTTAAATAATCATATTGAGTGCTGGAGCCTTTGCTTTTTTGTTTGGGAATGGTCTAACAATTTTTTTAAGGTGGATTATTATTTATATGACAAATTATGTGTAAATGGTTGGCTTGAGCACTAATCATATGGAATTTGGGTGTATATGTGTCATGAATTTATAAATTGTAGGACTATGGCATGTAAGATGATTGACATATTAGTATAATTCTAATTGTGATTATTGTCAAAGTTATGGAGGCTCATTATATCGATGTTAGTTATTATTATGTGCTTGATGGGTTCATGTGGGAAAATAGTTTCCATTCTTATAATTCCATTTCTATTTGTGCACCTTAATATATGCCAATATCATCAATATCTATTTCAATTTTTTTCTAAGTTTTATAATTATTTACCCAATATACCATAAATGGGAGGAAATTATAATTTGTTCCCAATGTATAATAATTTCCTATATAGTTAAGCAAATATCTACTGAAACATTTCAAAATGGTTTGTAAATTAAAATATCCACCCAACATAAAGCTTCATAAGAATGAGAATAAATAGGAGGAATGAAATATAAATGAGGAAAGATGCAAATTATTTTTCAAACCTTTATCTCTTTAAACGAAGTAGTTTTATTTGAGAGTTAAAGGACCATGTTCGTGTATCCACAATGAGTGGAAATATGCTTAGAAAATAAGGAATAATCATGCGTGAATGAAGAATGGTGTTGTGATTGCATAAAGCTTCATAAGAATGAGAATAAATAGGAGGAATGAAATATAAATGAGGAAAGATGCAAATTATTTTTCAAACCTTTATCTCTTTAAACGAAGTAGTTTTATTTTAGAGTTAAAGGACCATGTTCGTGTATCCACAATGAGTGGAAATATGCTTAGAAAATAAGGAATAATCATGCGTGAATGAAGAATGGTTTTGCAATTGTATCGAATGTGCCTTGAGACACATTTGATTATTTGTTTGCTAATAGATAGGGTAAAAAATGTATGATTACAAATTATTAAAGGGAGCTTTTACAGCATGTGATATGTCTTATGTGTATTTATGTCATGATAAAACAAAAATTATTAAGAATTTGTTATACACAATTATGGAAGGCATTTCAATTGTGATTGTAGTTGATATTATAGTCAGCATATGGTGATAGTTTTCATATTTATTTTCAGCTTTTGCTACATACTTTGTTATATATTTGAACAAGTTATGTAGTTTGAGGAAACTAATTTTAAATCAATGTTTACATGTCATATTGAAAGTATTCTTGTATTTTTTATATTTACATTTTTATCATTATAAGATGTCATGTAAGTTTTGTGTCCTTCATCATTAATGAGCATTATTGAAGTGGTTTGCAATGGCCACAAGGCTTTATGTTTGCATCATAGAATAGTATCATTTTTATATAAACATGTAGACTCACTACATTTGATATGATGCTAAATCCAATTTATAAGTACTTCATAATATTTTTTTCACATTAATAATAAATATTATCGTCAATATTTTTTCACATTAATAATATTTTCTCATTCATTTATAAGATAAAACTTCTTTCCTAGTGTAATTTAATTGATTCACCACAGTTAATAAAATAAATAAAACAATTGTTGTTTTACTTCACATATTGAGATTTATCATTTTATGTGAGGAAGTTCATGAGTAAAAGTACGTTATGTGGGACCTCATACATGCAACATAGTATGATATATGTGAAAATAGACATTCATATTTATGAAAGTGATATGTCAACATGAAAAAATATACATATTAAATAGAGTACAAGATGCAATGATAAGAGAGTTGTACTAAAATAATATTTATGTATGAGCCTAACACAAAGCATCAAAACAACCTTATAATATATTAAATATAATATAATAAATACATTTCTCTCTAAAAATTTTAAAACTAAGATAAATATTAACAAAATTATAACTTTCAATAAAAAACTTCTAACTTTAATGTTGAAAATAAATTTTGACTTCTCTAATTTATCCCTAAAACTTTGAGATAAACACTTATAATGAACCAAATTAAATTATACTTGGTATTGGATGTTTTATCAATACCATAAAATTTATAAATGTGAAATAACTGAAATAGCACTACCCAGTTTAAAAATATTTTTATATATTTTTTATTTTTTTTAGAACACCTAATGTTGTGGTAGTTGTCCTTGCTAAGATAAAGAAAGATTTATTGTGTACTAAATATACTATGTTCTTATCAATATTCTAAAACACCTTCAAATATATTTAATTATTTTTTGAATTATATCTATCATTGCAAGCCTAAATACCCTATGATATGCCAAATTTTGGCATAAAGGCAACCTAGTTAAGGCTAGTGACAACAACATACATACTAATCTAACAGTAAGTAGAACATATCTCTATACTAAGTAAATATAAGGAAAGGGATTAGGGATAGAGATACTTAATTTAGTTTGACTTGATTTCATATCAATCTCACCCTTGACTCTAGTAGCACTTTCCAAAAGATGTTCTAGGTGAAGACCTAAAATGGAAATATTGAAGATCTAAATGTTTTAAGCTAAGCTCTCTAAAGACTAATGGGAAATCCTTGGTTTAACTTCCTCATATTGAACTTCAATTTCCTTTTAAACAATAATTGACCTCCACAATAATAAGCCTATATCCACCAATTCTTCCTTTAACTACTTAAGTAAAGAAATGTGAACACATTAATATATACATGTTGTATGTGTTGGGAATGATACTTATGACCCTTATATGTATGGATCTAAACCTATAAATGAACTATTGATCTAATACAATAATATTGATATGAAACAATGCAATATAATTGTATAAAATGACACATTACTTTATTTTTAGTTACAATACAATAGATTAAAATATTAGAATTGTATTAACATTGTTGATATAGTACAATGATAAACATGTATGAAATAACTCTATTGACATTGGGAATATGATAGGTAATATAGGGAGATTGAAAATATAAATAAAATGAGTTGGAAAAGGAAAAGGGAAAAGAGACTCAAGAGAATCCATCTTGATATTTATTTATATATAAATTAATGGTATAGAAACATATCTCACAAAGTACCACAATCCAATCCCACCCATTCTAGGTGCACTCTTTAGGACGTGCATTTAGTGATATTGATGTGCCAAAAAGTATTGTAAGAGAGATAATTTGTAAAAGATAAATAAAAATACCAATGTATACATATATACCATGGGGATCCTCTTGATATCCTACATATCCTAACCACAGTGTGGCTTCCAAAGTTCTATGTTAATAACATCTATTGGATCAACTACCATTATTGATAAATACAAAGAGTTCCAATAGATTAGTCTAAGTGAAGAGATGGATCCAAGTTTTAAGATAACTTCACCAAGAGGTCCTTAAAATTTAGGTTATATGTTTGAACTAACCATATTTTAGATTTATATATCTTATTTATGGTCATAATATTATGATGTTCTAGCTAGGAGTACTCAAATTCATTTATGAATTCTTGGTTTACATCATCTAGATTAGTGTTCACTCCTATAGGGTAAAACCTAACATACCAATCTTACACATTCCCACTTGAAGTATCTACAAGACATAGATATTTCAATTCAAATATATAACATTCATCGCATCCCATGTTACTTCACATTCCTTCCAATGATGTATTTCATCCTTCACTTCTAAAAAATGATTTAATATACAACTATAACTTATGATTATATATGAAAGTGGTGATGGGGTCTTGTTGACCACCTAAACCACCACCAATCCCAATATATCCTATATTACATATAGATCCACCATTAGCTACATCCATATCACCACTAAAAATAAAACAATCACTTCCACCCCCACCAAGAGATTTATCCTAACCACATGAAGAGTTGATGCCTCTTAGGGGAGGATTATTGGAGCCTCTCATCATCATATTATATGTGTTACGGGATGTCACCTTTCTTTTGGCTACCAAGTAAGTTTCAATATTATTAGTTTTTTCCTTCCTATCCAAACTCATATGTCTAGAAACTCTTACAATAGAGCATATGATTTTTCTTAAGCCCAAAATTTAAAAAATGTGTCTAACTATCGTTCTCAAGTCTCTATAAACTATTAAATACTAATTTACATATTACCTACTCCTAATTCTCTTCCACTTCTAATTAATCCTCCCACTACCTTTACCTTATTGAATCATTTAATGATTTACTTAATCGCTTAGGTCCCATGTGATGCTTCAGATTGGTTAGGAAGCTAGGTTCACTATCTTTAGATTTGGTTTCCTTTATATCTTAAATCCACACAAGTAGACCCAAAACCATTTCACCACTTTTTGTATGGCCTATCAACTATCATTCCCACTCATCATTGCAATATACAGTCTTTAATGGAGTTTCCCCATTCTATTAACTAGATATATCCCATTCGATACACTTCATGCATGTGACTTCCTAGGCTCTACTCCTACCCCTTTATTACAACTAATTCATATTCATGATGCTAAGACCACCTTTCATGGTGTTGTCAAAGGATCTATATCTTTCATTCTCTCTTCCTTAAATCTTGACTATCATAATCCTCTTAGTGAAGATCAACCTCTTACCCTAAATAAACTTTGTATCATAGGTTTGAGTTACCTCTCACCCAAGATATTCCACTCTCTTATTGATTAGCAATATTTTAACCCATAATACGAGCCTATTTATGATCTTCATTCTCAAAATTATGAGAAATTTTTTCAAGGATTTGTCTATGCACAAGTAGGTTATGACTACAAATTCTACAACATAATTCTCTAAAGTGTCTTTCATGAATGTATCAACCACATGCGCCCACATTGTTTATTTATTTTCCTAAATAATTTAATTTTTTAAAAGTGTCCACTCCACTTCCTAATTATGTGTAGAAGACTACCATTTTAACCATGAAAATATCCTTAAAAATAACTTACTTGGTAGATCTGAAAACTCCAAGGTATGATATCTTATATAAGTATCTCGCCAAATAACCAAATCAATTTTACTAGGTGCCTCCTCAAAAAAATCCAAGGTATGGTAGTCTAACCAAACATAAATTTCATTACACATTCACCTCTAAAACATTATACAACCCAAACTATCATATAGGGTAATTAAAAAAATAACCAAAATGTTAGCTCACTTAACATTGTAAAATTAATACCTAAAGCCAACACAACCAATATTAGACCGTGTTGGCATATTAGGAGAAACTACTTATTTGAGATGCACAAAAAAGTCTTGCCAAACCATTAAGGCTTTGATAGTTACAAATTGGATTTAAAAGATGAAATAAACTTAATATTTTCATACAAGTGTAATATAAAATAGTAACACAACAATAAGGTAGACAAAGATCATATTCCATTTATTAATCGAATAATGAATCCATTTTAAAAAAAGAGGTGGTGCTCCCATTCTATCTCCCTTCCTACACATCCATATGTCATATATACATGAGGGATTTGTAGATCATGGGTGGTTAGTTAAACCCAACTACCAACTCTACATACTATAAAACTAAGCCATAAAACACATGACATGTTATTTTAGGTACATGCCTCAACTATGAAAAAGGTGCACATAAATTAATATTTATGTAAAAAAATTGATTGTCATATTTTATTAAATAAGCTATATTACATTATTTATTCAAAGCATGTAATATTTGATTATCTTCTTTGGTTATTTATAGGCTTATTACATGACCACATACTTTGTATAAAGTTTGTTATAGATGGAAGTATATATAAGTAATAATAATGCAATTTATTGGCATTATCCATGAATCAATATTATATGGTATCAAAGCCTCTTAATGTTACAAGCCTCATGGGTCTTGTATGAGATCAATGTTTTTAAATGAATATTATTGTTATTGGAATGAAGGTGGTGGTATGTCAAAGGAGGATTCAAATTATTTTGTGAAAGTGGTGAATAAATTTGGTGCTTTAAGCCACATTATGTCAATAGCAGTAATTGGAAGATAAATTTAATTTTCTACACCTAATGTCCATCTAGAATGGCCTTAGCTCTCAGAGATATAAAGAGGGTTAGGTGTGGTGGAGGTGCAAGGGATCTACAGGCATTGCACCCCATTTAGAAATATAATATCTTAAGAGATTCATTGCACAAGATATGTACACCATGATATAAAAAATGGTGTGGAAAGTTGATTCTCTTGGAAAGCACCTTGTGGTAACTATATTACATGAATGAATTTAAGGACAATAATGATGTAAATGAGAAGTCAGGTAAAGTGTGGCTTACTATTCCTAATTTTGTATCTAGAAGCATAATTAGTTGAGGAAAATGACCTAATCAAAATATGTTTTCTTTGGTTATTTCAATGACAATAAATGTTTATAAAAATAAATGTATTTTCTGAGGGGAAAAAATGATGTATTTGACATCCTCATTAGATTTTTATTTTTTGAAAAAAGAAACCTTTAATTTACTAGTTGTTTATTTATTTATTTTTATTTTTTTGATCTATGTAACAAATTTATATACTTCCCTATGCCATGATGTGTAAAATGGAATATTTTTGATATATTTATTCCTTTGATATCAAAATTACTTGTGTTGTGGATTGAACCTACGACATGGATAGAGATAACAAGTTTCTTTTGGGCAATGTGTGAAGATTGGCTGAGTGATATTTTTTTGTATATGGTGTGATAGATTCTAGTTTCTCTAGCCACACCACAAAAAATTATGCCACATGAAGCTTTTGATTATCAATGATAATATTCTATCTAGAATAATATTAGTATGATCTATCCAAATCATGATGATTTTATATTGTGTTTCAAATGGGCCAACTTTTAATTTGTAAGTCTTCACAGGTAATTGATATTATTCATATGAGCATGGATGTGCTCACATTGATTGAATTATGACTTAAGATTTTGATATTGAAGAAATTTTCCTACATCAGCTAGATAACATTGTTGTGTTTCATAGTGTAATTACATAGTTTTATGAAGGATACTAGGTTTTTGTGCCAAAGGTTGGAATAAGTACCATTAAAATTGATGTTTTTAGACATTCTGGATTAGAATGGTTTATAATGTGAAAACATCTAGATGGATGCACATATGTTGGTGTTCTTGTTGGATAACTTATTGATACAAATATACAAATAAGGTATAGAAAGGCCTATTTTACAAAGCATATGGCAGAGGTTTAGTTGATCAGTGAATGATTTGATGATAATATAACATGGCTCTTTGCAATGGAGATTGTAGAGGTTTGAGGAGCCTAATTGTGAAATGGCTGAAGTCGATCATGAAGCGTTACAAGAATGATTAAAGTCAGTTATTACTCCACTAGAAATCTCCACTTTTAATAAGGGTTCATATGTTAGTCAAGACAAGGTTAATTCTACACATCATAGCATTCAAATGATATGATTATGTAAAAGTGAATTATAGTATTTTAATTAATGTTTTGTAGTCATTATGAATCTAGATGAGATTCAAGATAGTGTGAGGCCTATTCATAACTTTTTCAATAACTTGGGTGCATTTTTGAATCCCAATCCACATGTGAAAATCATAAGGTAGATTAGGCATGATACCACCTTTAAGCGAATACTGTGTTTTTATTTGTTTTATTTTTTCATCAATTTATGAAAATAAAATAAGTATATTATATGCAAAGTGAAAAATACATGTGTTGGTTATCTATAATGAGCAGCCAAAAGAATAAGTTAGAAAATGTCTCTAGTGATAAAATTTATGGTTAGGAAAGTAATATTTATCAATAGTAAAGATGTGGGTGAATATAAGAAGATATATTTATTTGGTAAGTTTACATATAGTATTCTATGGGAGAATACTATTAATAAATCTAGGAAAATTTTTATTGTAAAAATAAAATAAGGCTCAAAACAAGAAACAAATTTAAGACTATCAAAGAGATCAAATTCAAAAGTGGGTTCTTCAGTAGAACAAAGAGATATCCAAGATCTATTAAAAAATTAGGAGATCCAAAGATAAATTAGAGTGGTATTTTGTCCATGGTAAAATATCATGGAAATGATGTATTTTTTTATTGAATATTGTATCTATATTAATATAAAAAAGTATAAAGTAAACATTAATCATACAAAAAAATGGGCAGAAAGGTCACACCCCACGATCAAAGTCAAACTGAGGATAAAAATACTTAAGAAGAAAAAGGTCCAATAGAGGGTCAATAATGACCACTAAACAAAACATCAAATCAAAGATGTGTGATAACTAACAAAGTATTCATAAGATCACATAACAATAAAGGGAACCATTAAAATATAACACCAAACATGGAGGCTAGAGGAGGTGGTGGATAATACAACTTGTCATCCCAACCACCCTAATCAAGGGGGTCTTCTTCTATAGGTAAAGGTTACCATCCGTTATTTTATTGTGTATTATTGTTTTCATCTATGTGTTTATCAAGAGAAAAACCAAAGATAGTCATAGATAATTTTCTTGAGAGGGAGGCCTCTAACCCCTACCATCACCTCCAAGGTCCTAGTGGGGGGCGGGGGCTCTACCATCACGTTTACTCCTAGAAGATCCATTTAGTCTTCCATGCCATGGGGAAAATTAGTGAGGTATTGATCAGCTAGAGGAGAGGCTCCTATGTTTATTCCTAGATTATTGATGGCATATACCACATCCCCATCCATGATGATACGGTAAAAATGTGGTAGCTCTGGAGGTTCTCAACTAACTACACATGAGGAATTTCCCCAGTGATCAAGAAAACACTAAAGGTGATTAAGTTCCAAGAAAAATTTGTTAGTCTAGCTTTGAATATGAAGAGTGACATTAGAAATGATAGTAAATTTGTTCGTAACATAAAAACTATGTTCCATTTCCTCATGATTAAAGAAAAAATAGTTCCTAGACTTCCAAATTTGAAATAAAATGTTAGCATGAAAAATCTACCAAAATCTGTTGTATCTTGTAGGAAGTAGAGTAGAGTACCCCAAGAGAACTATCTTCCACATAAGGAAAACATGTCTAAATGACTGAAAGAGGGTATAAATCCATTGCCACATTGACTAAGTGTGAGAATAAAAATAGAAAAGGTACTTAATATAATTAGGTTGATGATAGGCTAGGTAGATAGGATTTGAGACCCCCCATGTGCTTAAGCTGGTCACCCACAGACAAACTTTGATAGAGGATGCACCAAAGAAAATGGGCCTTTTTAGGTTTAATGGGAGTGGCCCACATATTTTGGAATCTTTTAGACTATACTGCATGGCTAGAATGGATGTTTCATTGATGATTGAGGATATCATCTTGAATATGTTAGGGGCCTAAAAGCTTACATTCTAGTCGAGGAGAATAATGAAAAAAAGGAGTGGCCATGGGCCAATGCCAATCTTTCCACCAAAGAGTAAGATAATTGAATCCAATCTTATGAAAATAAGCATCAGGTATGAAGCTTTGAATTTTAGTAATAGATTCAACATCTACATTATTTAGATTGAATTTAGCTTGAACTTATGGTCAAGAGAGCCAAACACATTTCCTGGTACAAAAGAGATCACCTATGTTTTTCACACATTTCTTGAATAATCTTATCTCTTTAATCCAAGGGACCAAAGCAAAGGGAATTATGAAATTTTAGGTAGGGAGACTACCAAAGAGAATGATAATTAAGGTAAATCCCACTCCTAAAACCTTCCCCTATCTAGATTAGATGGGGTTTGAGTTTTTACCAAGCTTTCCATATACTATGAATGACAAAGGATCCCTAAATTTTAACTAGAATTGTGGTAATAAGAAGAGTATGGAGACCAAGGCCATGCCAAACACATCTACTGCAAGTGACCCTCTGAGTGATATAGTGATGAAATAGAATCTTTGAAGCTTCATCACCTTCCAACCCATTTATAACCCATTTAATGTGAAGAGTTGTACCTTGAAGCTTAATGTCTAGATGACCCAAATCACTTACCTCCTTACACTAACATCAAATTTCCTAATAAAATATGTGAAAGCCCTTGCACCCTTCAGAATTGGCCCAGAGAAAGTCTCTTTGGAACTTTTCTAGCCTACTATAGGCAACATTACAAGGATCCCAACATGAAGAAATGAAATGGATTTTGACTAGGTAAGTATACTTTACACTTTCTTCTAATCTAAGAGATGAAATGGTATGTGTTTAAATTTTGTTTAAAATAAACAAGTAAGTATAGGAATGTGGTTGATGTTTTAGAGCTATGTCTTAGCGAGTTTGTGATAAAATTTTCTTCATCTTATTAAGTTTTATATTTTATATCTTTGGAGTTCTATATCAACACAAAGTTGTGTAAATAATACATAGTTTGGATTGATGGATATATTTTCTAGACAAAAGTTTTCTTGTCCCATGTCTTGGAAAATGGTGTATTGGTTTCAGGTAGTTAAGAGAGGAAAACTATCTCATCTTTTGAGATTGATAGAACTAATTCAAGGTTAGTAAGCCAAATATGATTTTCCAAGGCTAATGTACATTATAAAAAGTGTCCAAGTGACAAGGCATTCTAAAGTAGAAAAGGTACATTAGAAAAAGTGTTTACGTTACAATGTGTTATGATGTGGAATCACTCTATGATGAGTGGGAAACTAATGAAATATAAAATATGTGGATATATAGTAAATATATAATTAGTGGGAAGCTAATAAAATTTATAATAAGTGAGAAGCTATTAGAAAGATAGTGATATTCAATAGTGGACATGGAACTAAAGATTGTCTTTGAGAATTACTGGAAATTGGCATAGGTTATAGGGACTGGTCAGGTCAATATTAATGGGACTTACATTGTTGGAAAATACACTAGTAATACACATCTTTAGTTGGGTGAATTAGGTCATTAGTGATGGGACTTCCATCACTGAAAATTTTAGAGGCTAACATAATGAGCATACTACAAAAATTAGACTAGTAGAATCATTGGGGGAAAATGTTTCATCCAGGGAAGAGTGGTCATTAAAGGTGAGCCTATAAAATGAAGAAGGTGTTAGGAATATGATATTATGCCACCATAAATTTGGTTTGTAGTATATTTCCCTAGACACTTCAAATAATTCAAGGTTTTAGTTGGTTACCATGGTTACAATGTGTGGTAAGACCATGCAAATAGAGCACCATAATTATGGTGTGAAAAAAATGCCCTAGAAGACTTATACATTGAAGAATGAAAAGCATCATATATTCAAAATAGTGACACATATATACCCTTTAAGGGTATATAATGTCACTATATTTTTGTTTAGCCTTGAAATTTAAATTAAATTAATTATATTGAGATTATCTTCCTCAATATGATGATATCATTTGTGTTATAATTGATCACTCTAACGACAAACATGTTAAGAATGAAATGTTCAATATAGGCCAACATATAATGTACATGGAAATTACAACTAAGTGAGCCCAGTATTAAGTACCACTTCCTAATTTACTAGGTGGTTGTGGTAGTTAGTTACCCATGTACTTAGATGAGATGGAATGGTGACCATAGGGACACTTGGAGATTTTAGTGCATTGGCCACATAGTTAAAATTTGATAAAGTTTATGTCTTTACTTAAATGGAGTCTTTGAGCCCCATATTCTACACAAGTTCATTTTATTTAAAGGGGGTATTAAATAAATTCAAATTTGGTGTTGTACATAAATGGTTATCATTTTTTATAAAATAAGGTAAAGATTAGGTTGTTTATTTAAAGCATGAAATCTTTGGTTAACCATAGGTTTTTTACATAAGTACATAGTTTGTCATAATTTTATTGTGTTTAAAGTATATATAAGTATCCATTATGAAATATATTAGCATGACCCATGAATTAATATTACATAAAATTCCTTTAAACATCATTACAAAACAAATTATCCCTATTGATACAAAGTATACATGAGAGGCTTATGGCCCTAAAATGTGACTATGAATAGTTTACAAAAAAAGGTTTTAGGTAGGGTAATTCAAGATAACCCTCACCCACAATCTATAATTGTTTATGATGAATTTGAATTAATATTTAAATTAATCGTAATTCACATAAATGGAATAGAATAATATAGGGTGTTGGAAATCCACTTTTGAAATAGCAAACTAAAGGTGAATGACAAAAATAGACAAATTGAAACAATAATGGAGAAGACTAAACTATGAAAATGAGAGATGAAATTGTATTTTTTATCTATCTAAGTGATTGTGTTGACTGATAGAGTGTAGGAATAGGCAAACAAGAGAAAACCCAAAAGTTAGAGCTGAAACAAAAGGAGGATAGGATTGGTAGATAAGGATAGTAATAATAAATATTATTGTCACATACTATATGTTAATGTGATTTAAAAAAAAAAACATAAACTTAAGGCACAATCACTTGTTGAAGTTGGAATCAGGTCTATATAAATTTTTTTGACTTTCTTAAGTGTGTGAAGATCTGTGTGTGCCCTCTTGAAGTTTAAAACCTATCTTTGTGCCATAAGTATAGAAATGATCAATGTGAAGGATTAAAAATGGGTTAGTAATTGAGGTTTTAATAGACCTCAACACCCTATTGTGCTGAGCATTTCCTACATACAAATACTCTGAAGAGGGATCAAACCTCATGTATCTCTCTTACTTAAGTGCTCTTTGCAATTTTATTCCTTTGACTATATGAATACATCTAGACATGGCTTAAAAACTTGATCATGCTTGGCTAGGGATGCATAAAACTAAATTCATACTTGGTTCATGATTTTTTGAGGTGATTGGAAAGTGATTTGGGAAGAATAGGAAATTTTAGCTTAGTGTGCACTTTTGTAAGTAAGCCTTGTAGTGGAATTTCCAAGATGTGCTTAGATGAAGAAAATGAATGAATTAAATGTGATTTTATAGTACTTCAAGAGGGATAAAGACACATTAGGAAATTTATAAACCTAAATTACAACCCTAGGAGTGATTACCTTTAAGGATTTTTATTGTTTGGGAGGGGAAGATAGTAACGATAGATAGGAATAAGAATGTTTGACATTCCTATCCTTATTAGATGTCCATATCTATCTAAGAAAATTGGTGAGTTTGGATTTCAAGTTAGAGCATACATATGCATTGAGGTGTTTTCAACAACCAATCATTTTTATATGTTATATTAGATAACCTTGTGACAAAATTAAGTCTCCTCTTATGCTTGGGATAGTTCAAAATGGAGAAATAGGTGTCAAATAAGTATACATGTGAATTAATGGTAAAAGGGGATAAAATAAGCATAATCAAGTGCACATGTGAATTAATGGTAAAATGGGATAAAATAAGCATGACCAAGTGCTCACATAGATTGCATTATGACTTAAGATTTTGATATTGAAGAAATTTTCTTGCATCAACTAGATAACATTGTTAGGTTTCATAGTGAATTTAAACGATTATATGAATGAGCTTAGTTTGGTATTTGTGCCAAGTTTGGAATAAGTATCAATGTTTTCATACATTTTGGATTAGAATGGTTGATAACGACACAATGGAAAGAGCCATGTTGAAATGTGTCAACATCTAGATGGATGCACAAATGTTGGGGTTCTTATTAGAACACCTATGGATAAAAATTTTCAATTAGGGTATGAAAAGTACAATTTTACAAAGCATATGGAATAGGTCTATGCAATTAGTGAAATGATTTGATGATAATAAAACAAGATTATTTGTAATGGATCTAGCAGAGGTTTGAGGATCTCAATGGTGAAATGGCTAAAGTTGATCATGAAACATTTTAATAATTATTGAAGTTGGTTATTGCTCCATTAGATCTATTCAATTTTATTAAGGTTCATATATTATTCAAGATAAGGTTGATTCTAAGAATCATAACATTCAAGTGCTATGATTATGTAGTGAATTATAGTATTTCAACTGATGTTTTGTAGTGATTATGAATCAAGATGATATTCAATCTAGTGTGAGGCCTATTCAAAACTCATTCAAGAAATTGGGTGTGTTTTTAAATCCCAATCCACATGTGGTTGATGTTGTAGAGTTATGTTTTAGAGATTTCATGTTAAAATATTTTTCATCTCATTAAGGTTTACATTTGATGGAACTTATTGTAGATCTTTGGAGTCATATATAAATATATAGTTGTCTAAATAATACATAGTTCATATTGATGGATATATTTTCCAGACAAAAAATTTCTTATCCCATGTCTTGGAAAATGGTACATATTGATTTTAGTTAGGGGAGAGAGGAAAATTATCTCATCTTTAGAGATTGATAGAACTAATTCAAGGTTAGTAAGCCAATGATATTTTCCAAGTCTAATGTACATTAGATGAAGTATCCAAGTTATAAGGTGTTATAAATTAGAAAAGATACATCATACAAAGTGTTCATGCTACACGGTGTTATGATGTGGAAGCACTCTATGATGAGTGGAAAGCCAATAAATATATAATGAGAGGGAAGCTAATAAACTCTATAATAAGTGGGAATCTAGTGGAAAGATAGTGATTTTAATAGTGTATGTGGACCTGAAGATTATATTTGATAATTAATTTAAATTAGCATGGGTACTGGTCCAGTCAATATTGATGGGACTTTGTTGAAAAATACACTAGTAATAAACATATTTAGTGGGGATAATTAAGTCATTAGTCATGGTACTTTCATGACTAAATTTTATTGAGGCTAACATAATGATCATAATACAAAAATTAGAATGGTGAAATCATTGGGTGAAAATGTTTCATCTAGGGAAGAGTGGTCATTAAAGGTGAGCTTAGAAGTTGGAGTAAGTGTTATGAGAATGATATTATGCCACCATAGATTTGGTGTGTAGTATATGTCCCTAGACACTTAAAATAATTCAAGGTTGGAGTTGGATACCATGGTTATGGTGTGTGGTAGGGCCATGCAGATAGGTAACAATAGTAATAGTGTGAGAAAATGCCTTGGAAGACTTACAGATTGAAGAATGAAAAGCATCATATATTCCAAAGAGTGACACATTTATACCATTTAAGGGTATATCATGGCACTATATTGTTGTTTAGTCTTGAAAGTTAAATTAAATTAATCGCATTAAGATTATCTACCTCAATATGATGATATCATTTGTGTTATAATTGATCACTCTAGCAACAAACATGTGAATAATGAAATGTTTAATATAGTTCAACATATAATGCACATGTAAATCAAAAATAAGTGATCCTAGTATTGAGTACCACTTCCTAATTTACTTGGTGGTTGTGTTAGCTAGTTACCCATGTACTTCTATTATATGGAATGTAATATTTAAAGCATGTAATGTTTGGTTAACCATGCTTTTTTTACATAGGTACATAGTTTGCAGGAATTTTATTATGTTGCAAGTCTATATAAGTAGCCATTATGCAATATATTGACATGATGCTTAAATTAATATTATAGAAAATTACATTAAACATCATTAAAAAATAAATTATCCATGTTGATACAAAGTATACATGAGATGCTTATGGTCCTAAAAGGTGATTATGACTAGTTTAAAAAAATGGTTTTAAGTAGGGTAATTCAAGTCAACCCTCACCCAAAATCTATAGTTGTTTATGATAAATTTGAATTAATATCACAATTAATCCTAATTCACATAAATGTAATGGAATAATGTTAATTAACTTAAATAGCAAACTCAAGGTAAATGACTGAAATAGACAAAGTGAAATAATAACGGAGAAGACTAAGCTATGCAAATGAGAGATGAACTTATATTTTTGATCCATCTGATTGACTATGTTGACTGAAAGAGCATAGGAATATGCAAACAAGAGAATAACTAGAATCTAGAGATGAAACAAAAGGAGGACAAGATCAGTAAATAAGGACAATAATGGAAAACATTATTGTCCCCTACTATACATTCATGTGCTTTACATAAAGACATAAACTAAAGCTACAACCACTTGTGGTAGCTAGAATTAGGTTTTTATGCAAACTTTTGACTTTCAAAAGTGTGGGAAGACCTGTATATGCCCTCTTGAAGTTTAAAACCCTATCTTTGTGTCATAATTATAGAAATGATAAATGTGAAGTATTAAAAAGGGGTCAACAATTGAAGTTGTTATAAACATCAACACCTCGTTATATTGAGCACTTCCTACATATCAATACTCCAAAAAGGTATCAAACCTCATGTAATTCTCCCACTTAAATGCTTTGTGCAATTGTGCTCCTTTGACTATATGAATGCATCTAGATATGGCTTGAACACCTTAAATGTGCACTTGTGTAAGTAAGCCTTGTAGTGGAATTGCCAAGATGTGCTTAGATGATAAAAATTAGTGAATTGAATTGGATTTTATAGTGGTTAAAGAGGCATAAAGACCCATTAGGAAATATACAAACCTAAATTCTAACCCTAGGAGTGATTATCTTTGAGGATTTTAACTATTTAGGAGGGGAAGATAATAACAATATATAAGGAAAAGAATGTTGGACATTCATGTCCTTATTAGATATTTCTATTTGTTTAAGAAAAGTGATGAGTTTGGAGTTCAAGTTAGAGCATATAGGTGCATATAGGTGTTTTCAAAAATTAATTCATTTTTTTATGTGATATTAAATGGACATGTGATGAAATGAGGTTTCGTATTGTGCTTAGGATAGTTCAAAATGGAGAAATGGGTTTAAATTAAGTAAACATCTAAATTAATGGTAAAAGGGATAAAATAAACATGATCAAATGCTCATGACCAAAATTTGGTTACTACATCCCTACACCCTGACTCCCCATGCCCCCTACACCCTGACCCCCCATGCCCCTTGCACCCCCCTTTTAGTCTAAGAATGAAATTGGTAGATTAAAGGAAAGACATACCATAGTGTGTAAGATAGACTTTGTCTTTGAGATGTATATTTCAGTCATGCAAGGTAATGTATAATTTGGAAAACCTTGAAAAACACATGAGTTAGTTATTTCATTCCTTTTAAAGATGAAATTTGAAAACTTGAATTTGAACATTTGAAACTTTCCTTGAACTTTGGCAATGTGTAATTTGAAATGAACTTTAGTAAATTAAAAATTGCATGTATTTGAGTAATTTTGAAAATTGAAATGAGAGTATGGAATGAATACCATTGTATACGTGACATCAATGCTACTTTTTATGAATTTTTTTGGTGATGATGCTTCCTTGAAGCATTGGATAATTAGTTCCTTTAATGAAGTGCTTGGAGAATATGGTTATTTATCCAACCTATTGGAGAAAACTAGGGATGATCACATCCTAACTTGAATTTGCTTAGATTTTGAAATGAAAATAAAACTCATTGAAGGACATTGAACCTTAATTTAATCCTACTAATATTTGTAACCCCAAGATTTGACATAGGTTTAAATTCTAATTCATTTACCACACATAATATTGGATGCACAATGAACCTAAATTCATGCACTATGCACCTAAACTGAATCAACCACTGTAGGTGGCTTGCTGATTCAATTCAAATATTCTCTAGTATAGTTTTTTCTATTCTTATTTGCTTTGAAATCATTATCATAATAGAATGGATTACACCAATGATCCTATTATGTTTACATCTAGAAAAATATAATAAAAGTGTCATGAAGTTGTATCACACCCCCATTGTAATTTTATAACTTAAAATTGTATGTGAAATCTCATTATAACTTCTATTTAAAAATTTGAAACTGTGTGAAATTTATCTTTGAAACTGAAAAAGGAGTGCATATACAATGGAATATGCCCCATATTATGTTCCAATAACTATATTTTTCAACATTTTGGAACTTTTCAACTTTGATTGTTCCAAATAACTTAAATTTACAACATTTTGTAACTATAAAGCTGTGATTGTACTAAATAACTATTATTATTATTTTTTTAAATGGCTCATCTCATGCATGAGAATCCCACTAAAATTCCCCCATTTTGAGGTGAGGTAATTTCTCTTGAAAAATTAATCATCTCAAAAGAAATTTTAACTTGCAGCATACATAGTAAAGATATTATCAGTGAAAATTGTAGCCTATGTAAAATGTGTGTTAACATAGTAATATCTAAATTTACATAGAAATTAAGAATCAAAGCCTAAATAATGTATCAATTAAGCTCATGGAATTATTAGACTAGTATATTAGTGTGTTATGATTGCATGATATGGATCATGCCACTTATCAAACTCATCGAACTCAACAAGCACACACACATAATAAGCAAAATGATAGAAAAATATGGAATCAAGGGCCAAGGGATGAGATCAAGGAAAATTTAAAATGTCCCAAACAACATTAATAGACATTGAAAATGTCACAAACAAGGAACATGTTCAAAGGTCACACACACATAGGGCTAAGGGCCAAATAAAAGACATGTTAAAATTTTGCATACACCACATAAAATATCATAGAAATGCATGAATAAAAAATTTCACACAAGGTATAAGGGACAACACAATAGAAAATAAAAATCATAATCTACTATGTACAAATAAACAACATCAATGGAACATAGAATTAACAAGAGTAGTCTAAGTTATGCATATGCTATGTGATCATATCCTAGTAAATAACCTGTTCATGTACACTATGTAAGCTAGAGATGGTAGAAAGACATTTGAAATCACTATAAAGTATCAATAGTATATGTTTTATGTAATGATAACACATGCATCCTCTCGCCTATGAATAAGATGCCCCTAGCGTAGCAAGGCCAATGGGTAAAGGAAAGTCCAACATCTTAATGTGTAGAACTTCTTGTATTTCTTGTAAAAAAACCTCATAGATAACCATGAGATACATATATGGTGTATAAATAATATGATATATAATAATCATGAGATAAATAACATATTGAAAAAATGTAATCTACATTTCTAATCATGCTCAAGTCCTAATTTTTGATTTTTTGACAATATTTAAATATTTTTGCCTTTGTTATTATATATGATTTTATTTTTATATTTAAAAATATGTAAAACAAAAAAAACCATATATTGGAATGAAACCAAGGTGCCAAAAATATAATAAAGGAGACAAATATGGAAAATGTGCAACAAGTCTCAATGAAAAAGATGTACTAGCAAAGAGTTGAATGGCCAAATACAAGGAACTTGCCCCTTATGGAATGTGAATTGCAATTGCTATAAATATATAGGAGACTAAAATGTGTATGAAATTAAACT
Organism: Torreya grandis; assembly: GCA_037957365.1. Lineage (NCBI taxonomy): Eukaryota > Viridiplantae > Streptophyta > Pinopsida > Cupressales > Taxaceae > Torreya > Torreya grandis. The sequence continues at coordinate 3,056,052 of JARHVA010000099.1, read as the reverse complement.
ATTTTACATTCACATTTATTCAAATGTACATTTTTCAAAATATGTCACATGTAAAAAAAATAGAGCTTGAAACATAAAGATTTTGCATAAAAAACAAGAAATTTCATACTATCACTGAGTAAGTTATCTAAAAATTAAAATAATTAAGGTTATTTTTTTTGGAAATGTAGATTATAGGTTTAAATATCTTAAGGAAAGTGTCAACCAATTCAGATAGTAGCAATTGACATTTTTATCCTATACTGGGCAATTTTGTCTTGTAAGTAAAATGATAGACTCTTGGAAAAAAATATGCAAATAGATAGATAAATGTCATTGTTAGCAAAGTTGATCACTATTTTGAGATTATCCAAATATTTGGAAGGAAAATATAAGTTTCAAATGACCAAAAATTCATTGAAAACCAAGGGCATATAATAAATAATCAAACAATTGCAAAATCAAACAAATGGAAGAAGAAGATGTAACAAATCAGAAATTATGTACAATCAGATTTTTAGTTTTTTTAATTATGTTAATGAATTTTTTTTAATTAAAATTTTTGTTTTTTGTGATTTTGAACCTTTTTCACCTATTTATTATAAACATTTTTGTTATATTCCAAAAACATGATTTTCTTTTGTGTGTGTGTGTGTGTGTGTACACACACACACACACACACACACACACACACACACACACACACACACACACACATATGTATATATATATATATATATGTATATACATATATATATATATACATATATATATATATATATATACATATATATATATATATACATATACATGTATATATATACATATACATGTATATATATATATACATATATATATACATATATATATATATATATATATACATATATATATATATATATATATATACATATATATATATATATATATATATATATATACATATATATATATATATATATATATATATATATATATATATATATATATATAAACTATGGTGGTGGATGGGGAGGAGGAGGTACTTTGTATGTTGATTCCTTTCGTTTAAGTAATACCTTTATTATTTATTATGTGATATGAACTATTGGTTTATAATAAGGTATTGGGGATGAATTATAATCCTCTTTAGTTGTTTCTTTCCTTTTGTAAGAATATTTAATAAAAATTTTGACTTTTAATTAAGATGCATTTAATTGCATGTTGTCGTTCACTATCTCACATTTATACTTGTATACACTGTAATGACCCTGACTAGTAGGATCACTAACATACTGATATTACACTATGGAATTTCGTCAAACACTTTGATGAATATCATAAATTATAATGCACTAAAAATTTTGTCAAACATGTCACAAGATATAGCATTGTAATTTTGACAAATAGTTTGCAATATGCCCAATTGACTTACTTCAATGATAATTTCTAAATTCTGGAAAAATTACAGCCTTTATGATAAAAATATTTATGGCTCTTTCAACCTTACAAAATGAGTAGATAAATATAATAAAAACCCTATTGCATAAATCTAAAAATAGAACCTATTGTATTGTGAATAAACTTGGTCTTCTTATTGCAACTATTTGCTTCCCCCAACTGTCAAATTGTTGTGCATAGAATATGGTGTGGGTACAGTCCATACGGTACTATACAAGTATAGTTCGTACAGTACAGACTGGTATAGAATTATTTCCCTAGCCTTTAAAACCAAGTGCCAAAAGTTAAGGATGTCGCTGCTCAGCTGGACACCCTCTAGAAAATTTACAAAAATTAAATTGCCCTCCAGACCAGCGTACTGTAACTGCCAAAATGACTCACTGATTTTTGGATGAATTTGCTACTATACAGATTACAGGTACAGGCTGTACCTATATAAACTACAATAACTATGGTTGTCCTCTAATAAGCTGATGGTGTACTTGCCCCACCAATGGATTCAAAACTGGCAAAATCAAACCTGAATGCTTAGCATGAAATAGCTGGATACTATCTCCAATGTGCAACCCTTCGAAAGATCTCTCACTACCTCAGTTATGTAAATCACTTGAGAGGTATCGTTCTCAAGGATTAATCTGAAATCTGCAGACTCTGAAGTCATACAAATGCTCAAGAAGATGCAATGATCAATAAAATGAACTGGATGCCAAATAATAAACCCATAAGGTCTATTTATGCACTTTTTGGAACTTCCAAGAGTTTTTGTAATACATCATACAAAACTTGTTATACTTTTTAATAAAAAGTAATTTTATGAAAATAAAAATAAAAGTGCATTTTAAAATTAAAATATAACAATTTGGCCTCTTTAATAAAATATACTATCTTTCGGAGCATTGTGAGCCATCGAATCGCAAACATGACCCTCTCACCACCTTCATCTGCCTACGAGAGTCTGGAATAGGCAAATCCACGTGAAGTGTTATGTTGTACTAGAGAGGGGACATGACATACACCCATATTTAAGATATAAAATTAAGTGTAAATATTATCCACTTATCTTTATTTAAGTGGAGAAATAACACCCCTTATAAATATTAATTGTAATTCCAAATCTGAGGTTCTATATGTCAAATAATGTAATGTATCCATGAATTATATATCATAATTTTATATAGACTCATCATCATGTTCCCTTACACCTTTTAAATTTTATAATGTTAAATTTGGAATTTCATGCCTATGAAAATCTAATAAAACTATGTCTTATATCTTCTTAAAAGTGGGCAAGGAACCATTGGGAAGACTATATAACCAATCCCAATCTTCTCTTGTTAAACTCCTATGAAATTATTTTAATAATAAGCATCCATATTTATCTTATTGACCAAAAAAATGGACATATTGTGTCAAATGGTTAGATAGGTCTCCTTAACCATCAAATAAAGGTAACATAGGCATGAAAAATTTGGTTCGATAAGGATACACAAATAAATTTCACGTAAGAGGTTGATCTTCAAGCATGTTATCATTGATATTAGCATTACATGAAATTAATTGTAAATTGAGAAATGAAACTTTCTTTTGAAGGCATCCAATACCATTAATCACAGATACGATATAACTAGTATGAATGGTTACATTTTGGGAGGATTCACTTATGGGTTGTAATTTACCATCTATTTGAAATATAGGGGTAATGGACTCATTAAAACTATCATTGCATTCTAATTTGACTTCATTTCATGATTTAACAACATTTCATGAAGGCATATTACATAAATTAGAGTTATTGCATGAAGGAACATTCATATCACATGATGTTTTAAAGAAGAAATTATATCACTTTAAATATCATGAAGACTTATATAATTGTTGCATGGCTTTGTAGAGAGATAAATAAGTATTTGGAATATGTGCATCTAATTATGTTTATAGAAAGAAAATGGAAGAATTGTATTCATATTTTTAATGATCAATAGAGGGTAAATAGGAATGAATTTCATTTTTTTGAACATTTGTTTAAAAATGAGAAAAACATTCAAATTCTTTTACATTGACAACATCTATTAAAGGGGAAAGATTTGAAAATTTTGCCAAATTTTCATCATAATTAGTGTTTGGAATGTCCAATTGATCTTTTTCATATGTTATGCTTGATTTTACAATATTTGAATAAATTTAAATTATATCCCATAGACCCATATTTTTTAAACAAATTGTTTATAACTATTTTTGCTTGTTCACATTTAAAGGAAACAAGAAACTAAGATAATGGTCAGGGGTTTGTATGAACCCAGATGAAGTTTGCACACCGTATCCAGATGACTGAAGGAGCTCCTCTTTGGCTATGGAGGATGACACCTGTAGAAGAAAGAGACTCAAACATAGAGATTGTTAGATAGAGATAAGGTAGACTGCCAAGCGATATGCTTGGTCCCAAAAGCGCAAAGACTTCCTTGAGGGATGACAGTCCACTATTTATAAGTAAAAGTGTCAAAAATAAAGAAATGACAAATGACTAGTAAAGAGGAAATTAGATAATGCATACCTGTTTCTTTGCAGTTGGTCTGCCACAGTCACCGATGTCAGTTGTTATGTCAGCATCAGTTGTTCAGGTTGCCGACATCGGTTAGTCTGCCAACGTCGGTAGGGGAAATGGTCGATGTCGGTCAGGGCAATGGCCTTGGACAGGTTTTGGATGAGTTTTTGGTTGACATCTTTGGTCGACAGAATGGTCTGTGGTAGTCTGAGAGTCTGTGCAGGATTGCAGAATAATAGATAGGGTCTTAGGAGGGACAAGGGTAGAGGAATAGGTTGTCAAAAGGGGTAAGAGTATGAAGAAGGCTTTTCAGCCTTTCCAGGAGGAAGTCAGGTTGGGTCTGGTTGATAGCCGGGTCTGGTTGATAATATTATTTAGAAGCAATGAATAGAAAATTAATTACTGATATAGTCTAAATAAAAGAAATGAAACAGAGGAAGAAGATTTAGCTCTGTCTGGGGGAGATCTGGAGGTGTAGAAGACTTGTTGCTGATGCGACTAATGTAGAAGAATTCTTGCAATGTTCCAATTAGGGGTGGAGTGACTGATGTAGAGTTCTTGTAGCCTGTGATGCTTGGTGTGCATCTGGGAGAGAGAGAGAAGTCATATTTTGGGTCTGTGATTGATTCGGGTAGAATTTGGGGAGCGATCGAGAATTTGCCTTAGGGCCTGTCTGAAGCAACTGACGTCGGTGATCCTCCCGGCGTCAGCCGATGGTAATCGACATCGGCAGTTAGAAGAATGGAAAAAGGCTATTTTTAGCCTTTTGCCCATTCCTCCATCTGCCAAGTTCAACTGCCATTGAAAAATGGTCCCAAGGTGGATTAAATCGGTGCGAGAGGTTAGTGGGAGGGTTGAAATAGGTCTTGGGTCACTAAGAAGGGTCATAGGGTGATAAATGAGGTATCCAAGGGCAAGGTGAGGTTTCATGGGTGATGTGTCAAGGGTAGTGTTATTAATTTAAAATAGGTAATTTATTTTAAATTAATAAGTGTGTGGGTTAGAAGTGGACCAAGGGGACCAAGGGGGAGTTGACCAAGGAGTAGACACAATTTTGGTGTCTACATTTGCCCCTTTTTGTCTTGTTGGTTGTTCTGACGAACTATAAGACAAAAACAGGAGTAAGTTACCCCAAGTATGGGATAAGGTCTCTTTTATCCTGTTGGTTGTTCTGGTGAATTCCAAGATAAAAATAGGAGTTGGTTGCCCCAGATGAGGGATGAGGTATTCCCCCTCAAAGTGAGAGTCAAGGGAAGGTAACCTAATATCGGGTGCCGATTTGATAGATAGTGGATGGATATGGTGAAGGTTGAGTGTGAATGCTGCAAAGGGTGAGATTGCGCTTATACCACTCCATGTGATAGGTAGGTCAAATTGTCGCAGTCAAGGGTTGAGGAGTGCTAAAATTGAAATAACTGGTCCCCAACATTTAGTCGTAGCTGATTGGGTTAAACGATCAAAGCTAAAGCTCTAATGGTTGTCATGTTCCAAGTATCCCAGGCTCAGGAAGTGCTCTTGGAAAACATGAAAATGTCACAAGTAGTGGGGATCAACTAGCTCGCGATCCAATACTTGTGAGGGTCGTAATGTGGGTTGTGGATAATTTGGCTAACTATTCATGAAGTAGCCTACATATAATCAAAATAACTAAGGCAAAGTTGTCTCAAAAGTGGTCGTGGTCTGACGAGATAGTTGCGATCTCCAAGGTTATCGGTCATGATTCTGGGCTGGCATAGATAGTTGGTCCATTAGATGGATGGACGAAGGAATGGCCAAGCTAACCTCACAAGACATCATGTCATCTGAGTGCTACCTACATAGCCCCTATTAGAAGGGCCTCAGGCCAATGTAGTTCTCCCTAAAAGGGAGGAAGAGGGTCGGTTGTGGATGTGGATTAGACTAGGTTAAGTCATGGTTAAAGGTTGAATGGTGTGTCTATTAGATAGATGAACAAAGGGATGTGGTCGAGCTAACCCCAGAAGATGTCATGTCAGCTGAGTGCTACCTACATAGCCCTTGTTTGAAGGGCCTCAGGCCAATGTAGTTCTCCCTAAAAGGGAGGAAGAGGGTCAGTTGTGGATGTGGGTTGGACTAGGCTAAGTCATGGTTAAAGGTTGAATGGTGTGTCCATCAGATAGATGAACAAATAGATGTGGCTGAGCTAACCCTAGAAGATGTCATGTCAGCTAAGTGCTGCCTACATAGCCCTTGTTGGAAGGGCCTTAGACCAATGTAGTTCAGGCTGGTTGATAGGTTGGTTTGGTCAGGTTATAAATGATGAGGGTATGATGATGTTACAGCCTTGTCCATATTATGTGATGGTGTATTCTGTAACATCGATTGTGGTTTTTCATCCCTAACAATTTTCCATATTGGTGATGGTGTATGCTAAAAATGAAATGAGTCGATTCATGCTTCACTAAGTAATGGTTTATGCTTGGCATAAATTGTGTGGTCGATAGTTTCCATGTGTATTGGTGTCCATAGAAACTAGTGTGAATAGGGTATGAGAACGTTAGTGGTCTGAAAAAGACTTGGTTGGTTTGGTTGGCAAATGATTAGGTTGAATGTGACAAAGATATGGAGGAAGTGAAAGGCATTTTTTCCCTTTCACTGACAAGGACCATAATGATAGCATAGGTAGGGGGTTTTTAGAAATAAAAGCCCCGTTCATGCATTACGTCGTTGACCATTGGTTGTGTTAGAGAAGTAATCGAATCACTTTGACATTAAAAAGAGCTCAAAATCCCTTGAGTAGGTGATGTGATATGTTAGGATAGGGTAACCCCCTTTTAGTAGGGATAACTTTGCCCTTTTTTATAGGAGACCCTGAGAATGACTATAAGTCAAGTCCATGACACTTTTTTTTGGTAGACTGATCAATGCGGGAAGTCTATGTAGGGATGTCATTTTGCTTTGTGGTCATTTGTGAAGTTGATCGATGTGGGAAGCTTCTAAGAGAGTGATGTTTGTAGCAATATTTTTAGACATAGCCATCCTTCAAGGGAGTGGTCTATATTGGTGCTTTATATATTTTTGAGGGCTTTGAATAACTATCCTTCAAGGGAGTAGTCTATTAGCTACAGCAATGATGATGTAGCTATCCTTCGAGGGAGCAGTCTACATTTAGAGTGTTATGACCTTTTGATATTTTGTTTGACATCTCCATTTATTTTTGATAGGATTTGTAGTCATGGACAAGACTATAGAGGCTTAAGGGCTCCCTTTTATTAGGACAAAGCATCCATACTTTATAAAAGGGTTACATAGTATTTGTGGAGGGGAACAGGGTTAAAAAGAATGAGGATTAAAATGACAGGGGTTGTTCAAGGGATGAGCTCAAGTTAAATATCAAGTGAATGAGTACTTGATTAACAGTAGAATGGTCGTAGATGCAAGGCATTAAGAGGCTTAGGTTCTGGTCAGCCTTCAAGAGAAGACAAATGATAAGTCCCTGATCCATACTTGTACATTATAATGTAAGGTCTGAGCCAATTAGGAGCAAACTTGCCTCATTTACTTCTTTCCATGTTGGTCACGTGTTAAACATGATTAAGAAGTTGGTTGATGTTTGGTCGATGTTTGGTTGGTTGATATTTGGTCAATGCTTGGTTGATGTTTGGTCAAGGCTTGGTCGAGGCTTGGTCGATCCTTGGTCGAAGCTTGGTCGAGGCTTGGTCAAGGCTTGGTTGATGCTTGGTCGAGGCTTGGTCCATGCTTGGTCGATGCGTGGTTGATGCTTGGTCGAGGTTTGGTCGATGCTTGGTTGATGCATGGTTGAGGCTTGGTCGAGGCTTGGTTGATGCTTGGTCGAGGCTTGGTCGATGCTTGGTTGATGCGTGGTTGAGGCTTGGTCGAGGCTTGGTTGATGCTTGGTCGAGGCTTGGTTGATATTTGGTCGATGTCATGATAGTCAGGATAGATTCAAATTCCCCCATTTATTTTGGTGATGAGGAGAATGTTTGGCACCCATTGCGAATAATCAATGAGTTGGATAAAATGGAGAGAAGACATTAAAGCTTCTCTTTGTCAAGGAGTGTGACACAAGGATTCATCCTGTGAAGCTTTTTTTTGCTTGATAGACTTTAGTTTGAGAGGATGAGATCCTGATCTTCCAGGTTGGAGTTTGGAATCTCAGAATTATGGATGGTGATGGAGGCAATGGTTGGTAATGATTTGATTAAAGAAGCTAGTGGTTGGGGGTCTTCGAGTTGGACCTCCATTGTCTATAAAGTTTTGATTAAAGATTGGTGATGTTATGGAGAGCTTTGAATGAGGTCATACAAAGATGTCTTCACAGAGGTTGGGTGAAGTTGTTTCACCTTGGAGTCATGAATTGGCTTCAAAGATGTTGGATGGGATGCGCCCAAGATTGAAATCTTGGGTTTTGGTGGTTGAGGAGGCTTGACAAATGGATATGTTTGAGGGAGAGAAACCTTCTCTTTCCCTTTATCCTTCATGGTTTGTGACCTGTTGGCCACATTGATGGTGTTGATTTCAAACAAAGGGGTTGAAGGTGATAGAGGAACCATAGTCTTGCATTGAGAACCTGATTTAGGTGATGAGGTTTGAGAGGCATGGGATGGTGTCGATGGTTTGTTGAAAGGGTGGTCAAAATGATCCTTAATGGAAGAGGTGTCCTTTTTGAAGTGTTGATGAATGACAGCCTTAAGAGCACAGCAACGCTTAGTGTCATGTCTAGGTGTGCAATGATACGCACAAAATTTAATGTCATCGAACTAAGATGGTTTTGATCTGAGAGTTGATGAGTGTGATGATGAAAAGGTTTGGGAGACATGGGATGGTGTTTGAGATTCATTGACAACATCCTCCACAAGAAGGGTGTCTTTTTCCATGTATTGGCAGATGACAACCTTAAGGGCACAACAATTTTCAGTGTCATGCCCAGGCGTGCGATGATATTGGCAAATTTTAGTGTCATTGAAACAGGATGCATTTGATCCGAGAGGTTGAAATGGTTTAGTAGGTGGAAGGGTTATGCTAGAAGTTTGCAAAATTTGGCATAATATCAAAGCATATGAACCCAATAAGGGGTCCGTGCTTGTTGATGCACTAGGTGTTGATGACTTTTGTTTGGGAGTTGTTGAGGGAGACTTCCGTACCACCTTTTGGGTTGGTGGTGCGGCCACTCGTGTAGACGACACTTTCTTTATGAGGGGTGACAAATTTTTTAGAAGAGGTAGGTTTGTGGTGGCTAAAGGGAGTAATGGAGGCAACTTGTTTTGGTTAGGGGTTGGAGTTGGGAGCACTCCTGTTAAGGTAGAGGGATGTGGACCCAAAATGGAGGGCAATGATGATGGTGGAGGAGGAGTTCTTCGATGTGGTTTAGTGGCCTTCTGTAGTTTGGTTTGAGGACCACTATTATGTGAGGCAAGGTTCAAGTCTACCTTCACTTGTGGGTGAGTGAGGTTAGATATGGGATGAACTCCGAGGGATTTAATCAGTTTTGATATGGTAGATGTTTGTGAGGGTTTAGGTTCAGATGTGGATGGTTGAGTTTTGGAAATAAAAGCCTGGTCTTTGTTGGAGACTTTTGGAGATTTTGTCACAGGAGGATCGATAGTACGAGATGAGATGGGACGTGCAGGGTGAGGAGCTTTGAGTCGCTCCCATAATGCCTCATGTTCTAATTTCATCGAATGGAGAAGTCCTAGTTTCTCCACTAATCAAGAGAATGGTTGGGAAGGTGTTGGATGAAGCTTTGGTTCTTTAGGAGATGTGGGTGGTTGTGAGACCAAAAATGTGTTAGATGAAGCGATCTCGGACCCAAGGTGAGGGAGAATCATAACTAGATCGTCTTTGGTCGAAGAAGGTGAAGAGACAGGTTCTTCTCTTGGTGGAGATGGAATCAGAGAATGTGGCTCCTCAAGAGGATAGAGGGCAGGGATGATTGTGCCTTCTACTTGTGGTTGAGGAGTAGGAAGGGTAGGGTTCTCCATTGGTAGTAGGAAGGATGAAGGTGGGGCTAGCGGTGCTGGTATGGTCAAGGCATCCTCCGATATAAGAGAGGTCAATGGAGAACTAACAAGAGAAGATGATTCATCCACTTGTGGAAGATGAATGGGAGAAGAAGACTCTTCCACCTGTGAAGGACCAATAAGTTGACTAACCTCTTGAGACTATGAGAGAGGTTGGTCAAGCATAAGAGGAGAGACCATGTTGACTGTGCGCATATTACACTCTTGGGAGTCATCAGCCATGGTCTGCACATTGTTTTGGCTAGGGGGATGGTTAGGAAAAGGTTTTCTAAAGATGTCTATGTTTTGATTGGGTGGCACATTTAGGTTATCCAAGACTAGATCACCTTTATCTAACATGTCCTAAATGATGTTCTTGAGAGTCTTACAATTGTCTGTGTCATGGCGTTTGACACAGTGATAATTGCAGAAGTCATTCTCCCTGTACCATGCAGGGATGGCATGCGAGGGATCAAATTGAGGTGGTGGTCAAATTTGGGCGAGATTGAGGACTCCCTATTTGACAAGTTTATCCAACACAGATGCATATGATTCTTTGATTGGAGTATATTGATGCTGCACGTATCATTGTTGGAATTGTCGTGTGATACTTTGAGATGTGGAAGGTTCAGGTTGGTTGGTTGTTGTTGAAGATGATGGTCTAATGACTACAGCATTTGCTGATCCCTTAGATTTAGAATTAGAAGAAGAAGATTTGGAAGAAGAGTCATTTGACTTGGCATTGGGGTTTTTACTCTGCAATTTGACTTTATTTTCCTCAACATCATGTAGTTCAAGCTTCTTAGCCATAGTGAAAGCTTCGTCAAATATGCAGAATGTTTGGACCCATAAAGTAGATGAAATATGTTTGGCACACGCTTGTGAAAAGAGCTCAATGATCTCAGGTTGAGGTAAAGAAAATGAAAGTTGGTTAATTAAGCCTCTCCAACAAGCAATGAAACTGACTATTGATTCATCATCAAACTGTCTGATAGAGTATAGGTCCATGATGGAGACCTTTTTAGTGATATTGATAGAAAAGTGGTCAAGGAAAAGCTAGGCTAGTTGTGTGAAAGAAAAGATAGAATGACTGGTAAGGGAGCTATACCAGTTGAGGGCAGCACTAGAAAGTGACATGGGAAATGTGCATAGCAATAACGCATCATCATAGGCTATAAGGTAACAAGCGTGCCTAAACGCTTGTAAATGTTGTTGTGGGTCTTCCTTACTCTGGAAACGAGTAAACTTGGAAAGTTCCCACTGACTAGGATATGGTCGGATTGGGACTGAAGGATGAATGGGTTCATTACAAATTTGTTCATATGAGAGGACATTTCTTGAACCCAAAACGGAGGTCTCAAGATTAGACATTTTGTCCATCAACATTTTAATTAAATTGGTTGATGGATTTGCAGGTGGGGTGCCCCCTAGGTTGTAAGGCACTTGGGAGGTGCTAAGAGGGGTGTATGACGTAGTTGGTTGCGCTTGTATAGGCACAACATATTGATAACTAGTCATAAGGACTGATGTGGAAGCTAAGGGTGGTTGTGTCATGAAGCTAGAAGTCATGACTTGACTTGATGTCGCCAGAGGTGGTTAGATGGTGGCAACACTAGCCAAAGGATGAGTAGCCACCCTGGTGTTGATGGGTGCGAGAGTAGGCAGGATGGAGACAACTAGGTTTTGGAATGGTGTAGAACTTTGTTGAATATTTTGCGGTTGAGGGGGTACAAAAACCCCAATGGAGGTAGGTCAAAAAATAGAAGGAGAAGCCACGTTTTGAAGATTAGTCATGGTCAGGTTATTAGTTGAGGCGATAGCCTGGGTGTCTATGGGTTGAATTACAGACGCTGTTGATATGACTGTCATCTCAACTAAGGAAGTTGGCATCCCATAAACTGGGTTACCTAAAGAGTCTCGCATTCGACTTCTCACGAGATAGTGCTAAAGGGCCTTGACATTGAGGTCAAGGAACCTTTCAAAGTCTTGATCCCCTTTGGGAACAATAGGGGGTTGAGTCGGGGTTGGTTGGGTAGGAGTTCATTCAGTCTCTGAATGATACTCCATTAGAGGACTTGTTATGGAAGGCGAAGGCAGGAGTGGTTGTTGCCTTGCGTGGTCAACAAGAGTTTTGGCTTGACTACGTGTTAAAACCATTCAAGGCAAAAAGGGGAAGGTTCCAAAAACTATGTTTTTTTATTAGTTTCAGAAACCAAAATGTGTTTTTGACAGCAAAAAGGTCAGGTTTTTAGCTTGCTGTTTTGAGAAGAAATTTTTTGACAGTGACCGACGTCGGTGGAAAAATTGATGCCGGTGAAGAAAGTTGTCAATGTCGGTCAGATAACCGATGTTAGTGAATATAGTTTTCGACGTCGGCAGAAAAACCAATGTCGGTTACTGTGTATTTCCAAAAACTTCAAAAAATTGAAAGTTTTTGGAAGAAAGAAGAAAGTCTAAGTTGTTCTTGGAGCTCAGAATGCAACCTCACCAGCTTAAAAAACCAGATAGAGATAGAAAAATAGATGAAGACAAGCAAACCCCTAAATGTTAATTTCTAAGAATAAGTTTTAGAGTCTTGTTGGCTTATGCCTTAGAAGAGTGTGTTTGGGAAGTTGGCTTTTAGAATGGATCCTAGAAGAAGCAATTTAAGGTTGGTTTCGGGTTAGTTTTGGTGCTCAAAGTCTATATTAGGTTTCGTACATGGCCTAGTGCTAAGGAACAATCTCCCCTCACTTCACAAACCCAGAGATAAGCTGGGTCGCTTAGCTAGTATATACTTCCCCTATAGTTTATACTCTGTCAGAGAATAGAGTGGGCTTTCCCCTTGGTAGTGAAGTCCAAGTGGGATTACCAGGAAGGGTAAGATATCCGCTAGGTGATGAAATCCTAGTCGGACCTTGTCTTAGGTATGTTTAGATGTTTGATTTGTGATAGTGGTCTAGTCGTGTAACATAAGTGTGTTACGATTTATTCATAATGCACTTTTAATTACTAGATGTGAAAGCTAAGTATGCATTCAGGCAGAAATGAGATGCAATAGATTTCAAGCCCAAATTGAAATGTGTGTTCGGATGCGAAGAAGTGAGGAAAAGGTTCAGAGTATGAACTTTGCTACTCTAAGATGCAAGAAGGAAAGGTGACAAGAAGAAAAAAAAAGATTCTTTTTAACTTTGCTAATGATGTCTTTTCAAAATAAAGAGATAGAAGAAGGATGAAAGAAGGAATCTAATGCACCTATATGAATGTTTGACTTTAGAATAAAAAGGAATGATGAACCCAAGGAAAATTCCAGGGGTCCCACTAGGCGTGCCAGAATGTTTCTAACTATTTTTTCTTGTTCATATTCAATGGAAACAAGAAACTAAGATAATGGTCAGGGGTTTGTACGTACCCGAATGAAGTTTGCACACCGTATCTAGATGACTAAAGGATCTCCTCTTTGGCTATGGAGGATGACACATGTAGAAGAAAGAGACTCAAACATAGATATTGTTAGATAGAGATAAGGTGGACTGCCAAGCGATATGCTTGGTCCCAAAAGCACAAAGACTTCCTTGAGGGATGACAGTCCACTGTTTATAAGTAAAAGTGTCAAAAATAAAGAAATGACAAATGACTAGCAAAGAGGAAATTAGATAATGTGTACCTATTTCTTTGCAGTTGGTCTGCCACAGTCACCGACATCGGTTGTTATGTCGACGTCGTTTGTTCAGGTTGTTGACGTCGATTAGTCTGCTGGTGTCGATAGGGGAAATGGTCGATGTTGGTCAGGGTAATGGCCTTGGATGAGTTTTGGACAAGTTTTTGGTTGACGTCTTTGGTCGACAGAATGGTCTGTGGTAGTCTGAGAGTTTGTGAAGGATTGTAGAACAATAGATAGGGTCTTAGGAGGGACAAGGGTAGAGGAATAGGTTGTCAAAAGGGGTAAGAGTATGAAGAAGGCTTTTCAACCTTTCCAGGAGGAAGTCAGGTTGGGTCTAGTTGATAGCCGGGTCTGGTTGATGATATTATTTAGAAGCAATGAATAGAAAACTGATTACTGATATAGTATAAATAATTGAAATTGAATAGAGGAAGAATACTTAGCTCTGCCTGGGGGAGATCCAGAGGTGTAGAAGACTTGTTGCTAATGCGGCTGATGTAGAAGACTTCTTGCAATGTTCCAATCAGGAGTGGAGTGACTGATGCAGAGTTCTTATAGCCTGTGATGCTTGGTGTGCATCTGTGAGAGAGAGAGAAGTCAGATTCTGGGTCTGTGATTCAGGATTGTGATTTGGGTTTGTGATTGATCTGGGTAGAATTCAGGGAGCGGTCGAGAATTCACCTTCAGGTCTGTCTTAAGCAACCGACGTCGGTGATCCCACTGGTGTTGACTGACGGGTAATTGACGTTGGTGGCTAGAAGAATGGAAAAAGGCTATTTTTAGCCTTTTGCCCGTTCCTCCGTCTGCCAGGTTCATCTGCCATTGAAAAATGGTCCAAGGCGGATTAAATAGGTGCGAGAGGTTAGTGGGAGGGTTGAAATAGGTCTTGGGTCATTAAGAAGGGTCATAGGGTGATAAATGAGGTATCCAAGGGCAAGGTGAGGTTTCATGGGTGATGTGTCAAGGGTAGTGTTATTAATTTAAAATAGGTAATTTATTTTAAATTAATAAGTGTGTGGGTTAGAAGTGGACCAAGGGGACCAAGGGGGAGTCGACCAAGGAGTAGACACAATTTTGGTGTCTACACAAATAAAAAAAGACAAAATGCAAGGGCACTAACAAAGAGAAAAGATAACACAAAAAAGTGATTGCATCTAAACCAAAGGTTTAAAAAAATTAGAAGGCTGAAATCTTAAGGAAGACTTGTGATTAAATAGTGTTCAAACAATAAATAGGGTCACCAAATGTTAATGATGAATTTGAATAAATATTTCAATTAACCTTAATTCCCGTAAATGGAATATAATAATGTAGGGTGATGGAAATTCAATTATAAATAGCAAACAAAAGGTAAATGATTGAAATATACAAAGAGAAACAATAATGACCAAGAATAAACTATGAAAATGAGATATGAACTTAGATTTTTGATCTATCTAAGTGATTATGTTGATTGATAGAGTGTAGGAATAGGAAAATAATAGAAAACCTAGAAAATACCTAGAAGATGGATCTAAAATAGAAGGAAGACAACATAGACAGATAAGGAAAATAATGGAAAACATTATTGTCCTCTACTAGACGTTCATGTCCTTTGCATAAAAACATAAAATGAAGTGACTCACTTACAACAGTTGGAATTAGATCTGTATGTGAAATTTTGACTTTTAGAAGTGTGCAAAGATATGTATGTGCCTTATTGAATTTTAAACCCCTAGCTTTGTGTCATAAGTCAAGAAATGATCAATGTGAGGGAGTAAAAAGGGGTTGGCAATTGAGGTTGTGTTATAGTTCAATACTTTGATGTGTTGAGTACTGCCTATATACCAATACTCTAAATATGGATAAAATCAAACCTCATTTAGTTCTCCCACTTAAGTGCCTTTTTGCAATTATGCTCCTTTGACTATATGAATGCATCTAGATTTGGCTTGAACACTTGATCATGTTTGGAAAGGGATGCATAAAATTAATTCTCCATTTTTTAAATTTTAATTATGGGTGTATAGATGAAGTTAATAATGAAAATGCAACTTTTATGTCCTGCCTCTCCTTTGTCCATAAATTTTCTTTGTTTATAATCTGGGTATATCTAATGATTAAAATATAATTTGGGTTTTGGGCAATATAAGTATGCTGTAAAAATCTTCTAAGTTTTTGATGATAGTGAAAAAATACAATATTTTCATGAGGATAACACACAAAAAAATATATCTTTTCTTGAATCATTCATTCATTCTACAAATTTCTCTATTTTATTATTATTCTAAGTAGAAACTTGTGCATCAATAAAAATAAAAATTTATTTATAAACCTAGATTTGAATTGAGTATGGAATTTCCAATTGATGTTGTTACACCTTTGGCTTTGTTACCATGATTTTAAAATCATTTAATATGATGAAAAACTATGTTTCCTCTTTGATGCAAAATTTATGAATAAATTTATACTTTCAACAAAGTTAAAACTACAAAAGATTGTATGAGCATAAACCCAAGCTTAAAATATCTTTAAAAATTTATGTGCTTGATTTTATTTCTATGATTACAAGATATATTTAGATATGTTCTTATTTATTTTGGGAACCAAAGTTAAGCCAATTACATCATTGACTTTTTTAGTTGCATTAGTTACCTTGAGGAAGATATTATTCTTTTTAAATTCAAACCAAACCTATTTGGGCTGAGTGGATGCATTCACTTGATGCCTGTAGATCACAATAAAATGCATGCTAATATTTTTTCATCTTTGCAATGTTTTCAATTTAATCCATAAAATCAAAGTTGCAAAAGGTCAAGGTATTCAATTAGTTCCACATGTCACATTTTCATGTTCTCACATATTCATGACTTATAAAATAAATTTACCATGCCAAAGACTTGTGAAACCATGAAGCAACCAAAGCTATCCAAGTGTTGACCTCACATTCAATCTCACATTCATACTTAAGAGCAAACATTTTCAATAAATAAGGAACATGAGGCTATGAAGTAATCGTATACCACCATGTGGAATGATCTCACATGTCTTCACAACACAAATATCCCATCATGAATTTTTAGGGATTTGACTCAATCAACAGTTTCCACTTGTCATCACCTCATGGTTTACAAAAGGAAAAGGGGATTTGTTTAATAATTCCCAAATCCAAGGCTAAATCTATGTAAAATAATTTCACATTACAAGGACATAAATAATAAATACATAGAGGTTCCAATTCATCAAACATAATAACCACATCACTTTGAAATACATAGTTAAATTTAATGCTCGTCACCCTAATCAAATTTTCAAATTTTTAGGTGTTGCAACAACCTACAGTCAACCTCTATCATTATTTATGGCATTAGAAGGTGAGAAATTTTATCAATAATGGAGTATTCATGCTCAACCTAATCCTTTGAAATAAATTGGTATGGGTTTGAAAGAGAATTAAATGCATAAAAGGACACATGTATAGGATATGAGAGAGTCATGTTTGTAATGATTTATTTTTAATAAGAGGACTAGCATAAGAGATCTTTTGAAAAACATTGAAGAGGAGGATATTTTATAATAGAAGGCAAGGAAGAGAATTTATAAAATTTAAGGAATATTCATAAGCTTTCTCCTTTTTCTCTCTACTAAGCTCCCCCAATTCTATGTATGGACATGGTAGATACGAACTCTTTTTTTTTTTGGGATAATAGTATGAACTTTGATTGACTTTTTTTAGATTTATGATTGAGTGAATTACTAACATAACTATATTTTTTGTATTGGCTATGTTAAAACCTATTATTAGAGGTGAATGTATTGTGATAATATTATTCTATAGTGATTCATCTTATAAATCTATGTTAAGAATATTATATCGATTAGGAACTTTCCCATAGACTCCCTACCATGTCTATTTTAGTTTGAGCATTAAGATTAACTATGTAGTTATAGGTAAATGTTGGTTAGATTCATAAGTGTCCACACAAGCATCAATATCTACACTAAATTTGAGATCTTTTTTTTCTACCCAACCCTTCTCTTCATTTTTATGTTTATTTTATCTAATCCTCACTTAGAGTTTAGGTGTCATTGTTAATATTCATCGAGGGAAATTGGTGAGGTTCCAATATATTGTGGAGTCTTAAACACAAGATTATTTTCCTATGGTGTTAGTATCTATATTTTTCAAATTATTATCCCAAGTAGGCTACATATGTGTTCCCACTACTACCCTATTTTGTCTCTGATAATCCTAAATAAGATGGATTTCATCCCACTAATATTCCCTACTAGTGTCTATAGAATACACATCAAAAGAGAGAAGAAAGCTCACAATATAAAGAGGGCCCTTTCCAAATTTATGTAGTGTACTTGGAGGCCATAATTCATAAATACTTATATTATATTGAGGTAACGTGGATTCTCCCTCATGTATCACTAGGTTGAAATCTGACTCATGTTCACTTTTATTCTAATAGTGGTAGGCACATAAAAGACCTAGGCTTAACAAAGGAAGATCTAGAACCTGTAGGACCCATCCTAAGTTTCATACACAATGAACACCTAATATATTTAGACTAATTTATTGGTTAGTTAGATTATTTATCAACATTGTTATATATTTTTATTATTTTCCCAAAAATACTAAGAGGTATCTCCCATGGTTCACAACCAATAGAGGATTCACTAATTAAGAGTATGTGACTTCATATAAAACTACCTTAAGGATCTTGAATATAAAATATGAGGATGTATCATGTAGGTTCTTCCCATTTTCCTTCCAAAACATTTTGTATGATTGGTTTCTAAATGTCCCTAAGGATTCCATCATTGGATGGAACCAGTTTAGTAACACTTTCTTAGCCTATTTTCAGCAAGTTGTTGACCCAAGTGTGATATATAAATAGTTTAATAGCATGATAAGGTAAAAAATTGAGCCAATCATAATATTTAATACAAGCTTTAAAAATATTTATAGTCGCATCATAATTTTGTACAAACTTGATGCCCAGCTAGTGCTTGAAATGTATAAAAATGCCTTAAACCCTTAGAAAATGGTTTTCCTTCGAAGAGATCCTCTCATATATTTACAATTGGTAGACATGGAGGCTATCAAATTGGACCAAAAATTATACCCACAATTTTATATTTTAGTGGCCCTCCCAAATGTTATCCACAACTTTGTAGCATTGAACCTGATTCAAAATACTAAGCATAACATCACAATGCCAAATCCTGTAACAATTACAAACCAATTTCCATTGAGATAGGCAACACTGAATCAACCGCTAGGCCCTCTCACTCCAAAAAATATTTAAGTACCAAATAAAAATTCATAATTAAGTGTTAGTCCCTATTGTTAATAATTGTGGGCCATATTTTTAGCGTTAGTCCCATTCATAATGAACCTGAAGAAACCATAGATAAAATTCATGCCTTACAAAAATATTATATAAACATATATATGTTAAGTATTAAAACCCAATAACACTTTACAACATCTAGTCCCATAAATAATGATGTTAATCCCCTTGATTTGAGATCAAACAATAATCCCCCACCCCATAAAGGTAGTTATCAATGTCTAAATGTATAAATGCAAATTGCCCTTGGTAAAAATAGCTATAACATAGTTGAATGCATGAATAATATAAAGGCCAATATTACACAACATGAACTTGCCTAAATCACAAAACAACATGATCTTCTCTTAAAGGCATGAACTAAAAAATCTAGAGCAAACCAAACAAAAGGCAACACACCGTAACATGGTGATACATGAAAACAAGGTTGAGGTCCTTTTTATCCTCATAGTTAGGATATTTGGAAATATTTTTCATAATTTTTTTGTTGATTTTAAATCCTTAACTAATGTCATTCTTGTAGGAGTTTTTAGGAAACTAGGTCTAACCCCAATTTAATCAAACAAGATCATTATTCAGTTAGAAAAATAAGAAGTTAAGGTAGTTGGAGAGTTTTTGAGTGTTCACATGCAGTTAGAATCTAAACCAATATTCTATCAAATCATAGACATCCAAGTTTTTGAGATCCCAAAAATATATGGGTTGTTATTGAATCAGGATTGGTCTAAAATTTTAAATGGATACATGGTTGTATACTTATCCCACATGTAGGTACCTTAGAGAGGCACTTCTAACCAAATCCAAATAGATCGAGAGAATATATACATATGATCAATGATTATAATTCATTTAATGAAAAAAATAAACATCATGTCATTTGACATATGCATTTATATTCTTTTCACTAAACCCATTAGTAATAAACATGTTAAAACTAATGATCCATTAGGTTTATGGTCCCTTTAATTTGATGGGTCCCACTCAAAATTATTTTTGGAATCCAAAATTATATTGATAAACCCACAAATAAAGGTACACTTGGATACATATAGGTTTTAATTTTCTTACACCATTAACCTCATAAACTATGAAGTCCTAATCCTAAATTTGTAGTTTTCTCTAAAACACAAGGTCAAAGAATTTCAAGTTTTTTGGGACTAAGAGTTGGTGATCAATCAATTCAAAAGTAATTTATAGTGAAAATTATCTTACTTAAATAAATACAAACATATAACATGGGATTTTTTTTAAACATTTAATTCCCTTAAATTTATTCCCATTCTTACAAAAAATAATTATTACATCGTAGACTTTTTGGCAACATCAGCTAAAAATATGGTCCATTTGGATGATTATGAGTTATAGTAGTTCTCACTTGAATTATTTCTTTGACCCTCAATCCTAGATAATGTTGAAAAGTTCCAAGTCTTTGATGATGATAAAAATACTACCAAATTCATGAAAAATATTGAGTCTTTGATATGCATGTTATAGACGAAAGGGAAGGAAATGAACATATGGATGATGACTACAATAGTGATGGAGTCATAAATTTGAGAGAAAACCATATACCCAAGGGTATGGTTTCTCTAGAAAGGATATTTTACATGGATAGATCAGTCAAAAGACCTAAACAACTAAAACTCATAGGCCATTATTCCATGATTATAAATTTGGGATTAGTCACTAAGCCTCAAAATGTCAATATCAACCTTGATCGTACAAAGTATGAGATGAAAGAGTTAAAATGATTACTCCTACAATAAATAAATTTGATTTCTTGGACATATGATGATCTAAGATTTTTTGGCCAGAGCATTTTAGCACACAATCTCCTACTTAAAAAAGGATAGAGACCATTTAGACAGATGCCTGTAACTTCTTATTTAAGAATAAGTTTAAAATCTACTCTCAATAAAAATTATCTTTCCAAATAGTCAATCTACTTGGGTGGCCAACTTGGTTTCTATCATAAGAAAAGTGCAAAAATAAAACTTTATGTCAATTTAAGGAGATTGAATAAAGCATCAGACAAATATAACTATAATATGCCATTCCTTGATGAGGTAGTTCATATGGTTAGTGATTATGAGATGATGTCTTTCCTAGATGGAGTCTCAGGTTATAACTAGGTCTTAGTCAAATAAGAAGAAATAGTTATTACAATATTTACCACCAAGTGGGGTACCTTTTCCTATAAGAGGATGCCTCTCAATTTGATCAATGGAAGAACCACTTTCCAGTAAGAAATGCATTTTAGTTTTCAAGTCTTGATTGGTAAGTGCATAATTATTTATATGGATGATTTTACTATTTTCTCCAAAAGTAGGCCAAATCACAATCTTCACTTGAAAAAAGTATTCAAAATTTGTAGAAGTTATATGATCTCTTTGAACCTCAAGAAGAATGTTTTTGGTGTCACCAAGGGTAATATTTTGGGCCACATAATCACAAAGGAAGGTATTTATATTGACCCTGAAATACCTAGTATAATTTCTAAAACTCCCCTTCTTAATAGTAAAAAATAATTGAAATCCTTTTTTGGAAAAATAAAATTTGTGCACAAGTTTTTTTTTGAAATCATTAAACCCATAAACGTCATGTTGAAACAAGATGGGAAAGTGGAGTGGGAAACACAAACCAAATCAACTCTATTCCAATACATCAATAACATCACCATGTAAGTACTAGTCCTAATCAACCTAAAACTCACAAATGATTTCCACCTTTACTCTCTTTATTTAGTGGATACCATAGCAATAGTACTCATAGGAAAAAAAGGTGATGAAGAACATCTTGTTGATTTTATGAGCAAGAACCTAAGGGAAGTGGATTGAAAATATTGTATTTTACACTAACTGCATATGCATTGGTAAAGGTTATTAAGACGTGAAAACACTATATATTATGCAATAAGGTCCATGTTATTATGACTAAACCTATCATAAAGGTCATGTTGGTCCATAACAAAATTGTGGAACATAGAGGCAAGTGGGTCTCCAAGCTTTAAGAGTATGACATCAAGATCATACTAGTAAAGATGATCAGATGTAGGGGCCTCACTCATTTGATTATTGAAGTCAACCCTAAGCTCTCTGATGTACATAAATCAGACTCAAACATTGTTTGATCTAGGGTATGACCATATTATCCATGATATCTTGTATGGAACATGCCCTCTTGTACTTAAATGAGAATTAAGTATATCTCTATGATTTAATAATTTCATTATGTGTTGAATTAATGAGTCTTATATCACAAGAACTATGAAGGAATTTATCTTAGATACATGACCAAGACTGAAGCTAATGAAATCATGAGAAAATTTCATGACAAGTTAGAAAGTGTTCACCCTTATGATAATACAATAACACATAATATATTAAGAGATAAGTATTAGTGGCCCATAATATTTAAGGATGCTCATAATCATGTCAGAATGTGCCATGAATACCAAGTGTTCATAAAAAATGAAATGCACACAGCTATGACTTTACAAGTAGTTGTATAAGGAAAACATTTTACCAATGGGGAATTGATTTCATTGGTGTCCTCAATTCTAGTTATACTTAAAGGCACAAGTTTGTGCTAATGACCATTTATTATTGCATTAAATGGAATAAAGCAATATAAATCAAAGGTAACACAATAAAATAAGTGATCAATATCTTTTGAAAACATTATCAAAATTTTTGGAAACCATTTCTATTTAGTTAGTGATAATGAACCAACATTAAATTCAACTAAATTCCTCTAATGGGCATATGATAACATGATTAACTTGAATTTTTCTTCAAATTATTACCCCCAAGGGAACAAAGTGGTTGAGTAAAAATATAAATGCCTTATTGAGGCCATCAAGAAGTTTGTGAAAAATAACCAAAGGATTGTTATTCACTATTAAAATATGCTTTATCGGCTAACAAAATTAGGAAAAAACATGATTGAAAAGCTTCCCCATTCTTCATCATGTATGGTAAAGAGATAGTGTTTACCATTACCTTGAATATCCCTACATATAAATTTATGCAATAATACATGGGATATGATGACCACATACATTCTAGACTAATGAACATCCTTCAAATGGAAGATGCATGAGATGAAGCAGTGTAAAACTTCGACATGCATCAAGATATAGTAAAGAGATGATTCAACAAAAGGTATACAATCAACGTTTTCAAGATCTAATACCTTGTCTTGTTATGAGACAAGGAAAATGAGAAGAAAGGGATGCACTCTAAGTTATATCCTTTTTGAATTATTCCATATTATATCTCAAAAAAATTGGGACACAATGCATCGAGGCTAAAATATTTATAAGGAAAGGACCTCACTCTACCTGTGAAAGGGTAGTTTTTGATGCACTAGTTCTTGGTTGCCCATCCATATTCATCATGAAGTGACTTAAAGATTTAGTTTAAGATTAGTGAAAGCTTAGGATAGGGTTAAATTATTTTCCTTTCATTTTATGTTTTGCCCTTCTTGATTTATATTTTATTTCACATCACTTTTGTTTATGTTTGATGGTTCTACCCTTGTCCTTTTGTAGTTGTCATAATTTTGAATAAGTTGTTCCCTCAGAATTTCTTTATTGCCTAAGTCAATACCTCCTTGAATACCATGGTACTAAGGCCCATGAACACTTTCATATTGGCTAAAGAATCATTAAATCCACTGAAAAGAGTATACAATTTGGAAGGTCTAACTTCATCTTAAATAGCCAAATGCCCTAAATGGGATATGTTTTAAAAAGGATCATCATATGAATTAAGAATGGTTTTATTACTAAAAGGGGTCGACACTACACTTTGATGCATTAAAGGGTTACCTTGAGGTCTATGAAATAATATAAGATAAATTGTTTATGACATTTTTTTTTTTGAATTGATCCCTTAACCTTGGCTATGTTGGTTACCAATACTCTTGAAGTAAATAAAGAAAAAATTAAAAGAAAATGCATAGGGTGATTCAGATAACTCCATCATTGCTATGGATCCCTATTTGGAAATGAAGCAAGATCTAGAGTGGATATAAAGGTATAAAGACCTAAAGTAGATCCAAATGTATCTCTATCAGGGCTATAATTATTTGGCTGATAGTAAAAGAATACCCAATCATTCCCCCCTTAACCGATGAATGATTAAAATCAAACACATATTTTGAAAATTTGAATCATGAAAGTTCATCCTATGTTGTATCAAAATTATCCAAGGTAAAGGTATATGAATCAATCTTCACATACGTTAAGTTTTTTAAGGTATTAAAAATTAGCATGTTATATGTTGAAATTGACCTAGATGTTTGTTTTTTATCTGACAATATGAAATTTTATCCCATGGTCTATTTAGTGTGCCTAAGTTCATACAAGAAAATTTGACTTCTAAATACTTAACAATGTTTTCCCCATAAAATTTTCATTTGCTATGGCCAACACACCCCATTCCTATTGAAATGGAAGTCCCCTTTTGATTTGAATGAATATCTCTTAGAAAGTGCATGTTGATCAAAATTTGAGAGGAAAGATAATTTGTATTTCATCTTCCATTAATATTTTGAGTCAATTTATTATTCAATTTTCTTTGCTTCTCCTTTTTGACTTCTAATATTTTAATTAGTGTTTTGGACATAGAATTCAGGTATGTTGATTGGAAGATGTGATGCATTGAGTCAATTATACACTTTTGACACCAAATGCCTGGAAGACCTCATTAGAACATTTTTATAAAAAAAATTATGTTTTAAATTTCCTTTGAAATTTTGATCCCAAGTATTTTATTATGCAAGATAAAGGATTCACAAGTAGGTTTTCATGATTATTCACTCCTGGTCACATAAATTCTTATTAAATCCTAGAATATTTAATTTGGATTTCCCTCTTCCTTTTATCACTTGTTTGCCTTTTTATTTCTTATTTGATTTTTGGGGAACTTCCACTAATTTTCCATGTTTTTTCATTCAAGCTTGAAAGGATTGTTCATAGTTTTTCATACTTAGTCACATCGCTTCGCAACATTCACAACATTTGAAGGTAGTGACTTGACTATGCTAAGACATGTGGCACATTATTTTATCTTACTAAGTCAAAATAGTTCCACGCATCATATTTTTTCATGTTCATAAATTTTATAATTGAATATATAAAATCAAAGTTGCAAAGGGTTTGGGTATTTGAGTAGTGTTGCACGTCATGTTTTCACATTCTCGCATCTTCACAACTTATAACAAAAATTTTTAGTGCGAAATAATTATGAATCCATGAAGCAACCAAATCATCTAAGTTTCAACCTCACATTCACTCGCACACTCCTACTTATTCACTAGCATTTTCAACAAATAAAGATCGTGAGGCTATAAATCAATTGCATACTACCACATGAAATGGACCTTACATATATTTTCAATGTAGATATCCATTCTTGAATTTATAGGGATGCGACTTAATTAATATCCACTTATATTCTAATTCCCAAATCCAAGGTTGTGGCTATGCAGAATGAAAATGGTATGTGTATTCTAATTCCCAAAGCCAAGGTTGTGGTTATGCAAAATAACACTGCTTAGAAAGGACATAAAGAAGAAAGATATAGAGATGCCCAATTTTTAAACATAATAGCCACAAAACTCCAAGAATACATAGTTAAACTTAATGGTCATTATTTCTTGTCAAACCATCAAATCTGTAGGCATTGCAACAATGCACAATCAACCTTTGTCATTATTAATAACAACAAAAGGTGATGACATGTATTAGGAATGAAAGAGCCTGACTCATCTTGGTACTTTTAAATAAATTAGTATGGAGTTGAAAGATAGTTAATTACATGGAAGGACACATTTATTAAGCATGGGAGAGTCATTCTTTCATTGAATTCTTTATAAGAATAGGATTGGTATAAGAGATATCTTTAAAAAATTGAAAAGGAGGATATTTTCTAATAAAAGGCAAGGAAGAGAATTTTATAAATTTTAAGGAATGTTAATAAACTCTCTCATGTTTCTCTCTGTTAAGCTCCCTCATTTTTTATTATAGACTTGGTAGATGTGAACTACTTTTTTTGGATAGTGGTATGAATTTTGATTAACACTTTTGGATTTACTAAGGTCAAGTGAATTACTAACCTAACTACATTTTATGTATTAGCTATGTTAAAACTAATTAAAATATATGAATGTGTTATGTTAACAATTATTCTCTAATGGTTAATTTTATAAAGTTATGCTGAGAAGATAATATACATTAGGAACTTTCACATAGGCTCCTTAATGTGTCTATTTTAGTTTGAGAATTAAGTTAAACTACGTAGATATAGGTAAATGTTAGTCATATTCAGAAGTGTCCATGCAAGTATCAACATCTCCACTAATTTTTAGAGCCTTCTTTATTTTATACCGTACCCTTCTCTCCCTTTTTATATTTATTTTATTGATCTTCACTTAGAGCTTAGGTGTCACTATGAATATTCATCCATAGAAATCAACATGTTTCCAATATACTATGGATTCTTTAACACACAATTGATTTCCCCTAGTGGTAGTATATGTATTGCTCATAGAATTATTTTAAGCAGGTTACATAGGGAAGTCCAATACTAAAAATAATGTCTTGGGTTATCTCTAATAATCCTAAAATGAGAGGTATTTCATCCCATTAATCTTCCCTAGGGGTGTGTATGAAATACACATTAACCATAAGCATTGCAAGAAACACATGAACAAAAATTAGGATTGGGAAATATGAGGAGCATGAACATTTATAGTTGGATCATATTAAAGATAGATCTAAAGAATATGTCACTTTGTAGGGTAGCTGAGCTAGAGCTAGGGAGAGGAGTAAGAATAGAGATAGAGGTATAGCTATAAACTCAGGACATGGCCATTTTTTACCTTGTCAAAATTCAAAGATGTATGGGTCATGTGACCCTATTTTTGACATAAGATGTATGTGCAAACTATGTTTTTGATATATATATATATATATATATATATGACCTATGCTTTAGACCTATTCTTAATATGATCCAAATATAAATGTTCATGCTCCTTATATTTCCCAATCCTAATTTTTTTTAATTTTTCCATACATACATACATACATACATATATATATATATATATATATATATATATATATATATATATATATATATGTATGTATGTATGTATGTATGTATGTATGTATGTATGTATGTATGTATGTATGTATGTATGTATGGAAAAATTTTTAAAAAAAATAGGATTGGGAAATATAAGGAGCATGAACATTTATATTTGGATCATATTAAGAATAGGTCTAAAGCATAGGTCATTTTATAGGGTCATTGAGATAGAACTAGGGATAGGAATAGAGATAGAGGTATAGATATAAACTCAAGAGATGGCCATTTTGTACCTTGTCAAAATTCAAATATATATGGGTCATGTGACCCTATTTTTGATAGAAGGTGTATGTGCAAACTATGTTTTTGATGTGTGTTGTGTGTACACACACACACACATACACATACACATACACATAATGTAGTCATTAAAATTAACCATTTATGACTTGGATGTCCACTTGAGGTCACTTTACCCTTATAACACTTGACCCATCTTGGGGGCCCTTTTGATTCTACAATAAAGTGCATCTACCACTAGTGATTTGAAAAGTAGTCAAAGATCAAATAGTAGTTCAAGTGATATTTTAAGGCAAATAATTGAAGATAAGTTGATAAACCTAACACTTCTACATCTAGTTAGGAGATCCATATATTATTGTATATATCATATAATGCATGGGCACCACACTGATTCATGTTTAGCATTGAAAATGAAAATACAAAAAGTACTTAATAGGGATGACTCAAAAAGTGACACATCATCCAAATAACATACAATGGCACATGTACAAATTCAAAAAGGATAAAAAATGGTTCACAAAGCAAAATTAGAGGAAAAAATAGTACAACAATCACATATAAGGAAAGTAAAAGATGTAACTCTACATCCCCACAATGAGGCTAAAATTTCAAAGCAATATGGGTTTGGTCAAAATTATCTAAAATAATTTGATTATAAAGGTCAAGGTTTAGGCAAGCATGCTCAAGGCATCACTACTCCTATTATAACATTTGATAATGTTAGTCAACAAGGTTTGGGATTTATTGAACATCTTAAGGTAAATCACTCATAGACATAGTTTATTAAGGCACAAAATCAAGATACAAATGTCATATTACAAAAAGAGTAACCACATAAGTTACAAATTCAAAATCATACTAAGCCAAAAAACATTCTCAAAAGAGGCTTTCTAACATAAGAGTATCCGAAGTGCCATATGCCTATAATAAGCATAGTTTTAAAAGGCATAATCAGAGAAAATATTTCATATCACAATTTAGAAAGGTAAATTCCATAATATGAGGAAATTCCCTTTTCTCATCTAAATACAATAGAAGTCAACACTAGCATTCCACTTGTTCAAAATCAAGATGATAATGATGAGTGGAACAATACATGTTATTATGATTTCCAAGATATCGATAATGAACAATACTCATATTCACACTACAACTCAATTTAGTCATAATACATCCATCACGCTTCATGATAGGTCACTATTCCTCTTTTTTATGTAGGATACATAGAGGGTGAGTCTCTTGTGAGATTCATTGGTTAGTAGTATCTCTCATTACTTATACACAGCTTTCATTTTCCCAAACTACTTATACATAGTTTTTTTTTTCATATTGCTTATACATAGTCTCTTTTTCATATTATTTACACATATCTATTATACTCATAAAACAAAAAAATAGTATAATATGTTCAAAAATACAAAAACATTCAAATATTGCTTAGAAAATACAAATTTTAGATTATGAGCATTTCTATTTTAACCTTTTAGGAGTTAGCAAATGTAAATCCTATGTTTGTCAAAGAGCTTATTAGAATAAATCAAGGTATTAATATGTAATAAATACAACCACTTATTTATTATATAATTGACTAATTTTGACCTTTCTAAAAATATCAATAAATATTGTAAGTAATAATTTCACTTGAAATCAATTGAGATGGATGACTTGGAGGCTAGAAATTGAGGTAGAGGCTAGTCTAAGTATCACAAATAGGATCCCAATGTCATAACCCTTCCTATATAGTAGCACCCTAATTGGATAGTATCACCATTATTGGAAATGTGGTGGTAGTGTCCCTTTATTAGAAGTAGTGTCCTCTGTGCAAGACTATCCTGAGCTTCTAGGTACACATGTGTCTAGATCTATGAGGTTTGATCCTATGTACATGAGTTATGAAACCTTGTATGTTTCTTGCATTGACTTAATTTATGATTAAACCTTAATCCTCCATGTTTTTATTAAAACCAATTAATACAAGCCAAAAAGTGTGTTTGTTAGTGGGGTAGGTTGGACATCCTCAACGCCCCACTATGATGAGAGTTGCCTAAATACCAATACTCTGAGGAAGGATCAAGCATGATGTAGTTCTCCCCATCAAAGTATTGGTGAAATTATAAGTGAATCTATTATTATAATTGACTTGAGTGCTTTGAATGTGCTTGAGACTATAAATCTAGTTAATCTGATGTTATTAAATCTATAGATGGTAATATGCAAAAGTAAGGTAGAATAGGGGTTAATAACCTTAATTATGTATAACTTGTTCTGAGTTTGAATGTGTATTTTGCATCTAATTTCCATCTATTGTTTATAGTAATAAAATTCATGTATTCATACTATTTTTTTGCTTTTATGAATGCTAAAAGAGGTCTAGGTCAACCATAGGAGGTTTTAGATTGTAAAATATATCTGTATATGAAAAAGAGAGGGAAAGGACATTAACACAATTATTGGGACATTATAACTATGTGGCACTACTATCCTTACCATGGTGCTACTATCCAAGTGGAAAAACATTAGGCATAAAGGGCCAATATATGGAAATGAGGGTGTGGGACTGTTTTAGGGATGACTAGGGATGTCTGTGACACACACAAAGGTTGGATAAGTGTGAAAATAGGATCCAAGATAGGTCTAGGGATAAATTAGGGATAGTTAGTCTCAAGTAACACTCTTATCATTCAAATACCACTTTTAGGTGATTACATCCCCCCTATCATATAAATATAACATAGAAAAATGACTAGGATAAAGGAAAAAGAAGTGTACTTGGACTTATCTAAGAGGTGAAGCTTATGAAGTTGGGTTTGAGTATGTGAATCATGTTCCAATGTGTGCCTTATAAGTAAAATGTGCATAAATCAGTCCTTAAGAGATATCAAAATAAAATACTAAACTAAGTAAAGAAGTAAAACTAAGTAAAACTTGGTAAAAAAATGAGAGAGGAAATAAATGACTACAACTCACTAGGTATGTAAACCAATGCATAAAATTATAAAAAACCTATGTGTGTGTATGTGTATATAGTGATAAATTAGTGAATAAATTAGACTAATCTAATGAATTATGCAATACTCATGTGTGGATGGCTCAAGAATTCAATTTGGTTTTGATTCCATCATTTCCCACCCTTGCTTTGTGGATCATGAATTGTGTATAGCTTGGATTGGATTGATGGTTTGTCTAACCCTCTCATGTAGGTGATTTAAAAACTCAAGTAGGCTATGAATCCATAATTTCCCACCCATGTGTATTAGATTCATATGAAAATAAAACTATACGATGTAACTAGAAATGTCTAACTGTGTATGTCAATTCTATGGCCACTTTAGTATATTAGGCACCTTTGGGCCACTTAGAAATGCTAACCACTATAGATGGAGTAAGGCATGAAAATTATGTGTAACCTAAAATATGATGTCATATTTATATAGGGTAGAGAATGACATGGAATTTTTCATTCCATCTTATCAACTAGTGTGTAAGTGAGCATATATAAATAATGTGCCATGCACATGCCCTTAAATTTAATAATTGAGTATATGGATTTTGGACTCAATTGAAACAATCTATATCTGAGTATCTAAATTATAAATGGGAATATTCATGCCATGCATTATTCCCCTAATATAATTAAATTGGAATGAACTGAGCTAAATTGGTATAAATCTGAGTAAAACTAATAAATTTGTAACTAAACATGTGTAGACATGTATTGTACCTATTATACTTTTATGGCCAAACTAGGTTTTTTTAAATTGAAGATAATCTATAGTAACACCATTATTGGATATGGGGTGCTAGTGTTTGACTTTGGGCACTAGTGTCCTTATTTGGGAACTAGTATCCTTTTTCTCTAATTTTTATGCAATAGTACTAATCTTTGTGTCACTATTTTCCCACTATGTTTACCTGAGCCTAATTTCTATAATTTGAGCTTGTGTGCTAAAAAATGTACTATGAGTGCATTATAGGAACTTGATCTCTATGATAAACCCCTATGAATTCCCCTTATTTTTAGGGGATTTTTTGATTATATGTAATAACTATCCTCAAAAGAAAAAGCTATTCAAGATGTGTGTTATTTAGAGCATTTATGATAACTGCATAACAATCCAATATATTTTGCATACATAATATTAGAATGTAAGATAATCTAAGCATAAGCTTTTAATGTATGATATATGTCATGCCTAGCATTCACAAGTGTGTCAAGATCGATATAACAATGTATGTAACAATAAATTTGAGTAAAATTGAGTAGCTACCTAGAGGGATGGGGCATGATATCCATCATGACACCCAAGTAGGAAGGGGAGATGCATGAGATACCTCATGACATATAAAAATGGAATGTGTAAAAATTAAGAGACAATTGTCATGGCCATGATTCATACAAGAAAGCATACATATAACACACATAAGGCATGCAAAGTAGGCCAAGGGTCCATAATACAAGGTACATGGGCACATGCCACTAAATATGAGAAAATAAGACATACAAGAACATGTTCAAATGTCCACATATGCAAGAAAAAAAAGTTGGATTAGAGTCACATACAAGGACAAGTTTAAATGTTTGAATACACAATCATGAAGGCTCACACAAGGACATGGACACATGTCCAAAGAATACATACTATGAAATAGAAGTGGCATAGAGCTAAAGAGAAATGGCATATTCAAATGCCCTCAAATGAAAGAAGCATAGAGATATAATCAAATCTAAACTAAGAAATCTAAAAATGAAAGTATGCATGAACATGTAATACAAATATGTGTAAGAGCCAAGATGTACATGTATTGAGTTTAAATTAGTAGTATCCAATAAAAATCTTAAGTGTAGAATTATCAATATCAATATATAACAATGCTAAAGTTGTGATGTAGAGTATAGAAATATAGAACCAGGTAATCAAAACTATGTATAGGGTGCCCCCAAATGGGTGAATGTGTCAAGTGAAGAACCCATGTATCAATGTATATACCCTTAGTGGGTAGATAATAGAAAATTTGGATTGGTTTAGTGTACATAAGTCCTATATCAATCTGCAAGCACTCAACTAGAATAAGTGAAGCATGTATGTATGATAAAACTAACTATACTAAGATATATAGCATATATAGTGTCTATAAAATATAATAAGTGTAAACATAGCAATGCATACAATCTGTAATTTTGTGTTTTCTGAGTAAATATTTGAATGTTTGTGTTTTTTTTTAAATTTATTTATATATATATTTTTTCTAGATATAAGCTATGTATAAGAAACATGAAAATGAAATTATATACAAGGATAAAGAGAGAAGGAAAGTATGCATAAGTAAATACTAGAAATAAATGAGATAGTGTACAATCAAAGAGCAATGTCTCTCTAAACCCCAAGAGCACATCCATGGGATGTGGATAATCAAATTGTGGATCAAGTGGGAGGTTATCCAATGCCATATATTAGATCTATCTGAACTCTCGAATAAGTTATCATCATCATGATCATCATACCATTGAGTATGTATCAATGGAACCTTATCCTTGGTGTTAGTTTGGATTCTATGCATTATAATAATGCACTTATCTACTGTGTAATATGACTCATGTGTGTTCCTAGGGTAAACCACATTGAACCATAGAGTATTTGTATGAAACATGTGGTTCTCATCTATGCCATCATGTAAAATGTAAACCATGTGTCCCTCATGATTAAATGTCAAACATCTATTTGATTAATCAACTATGGCATCCATCACCTATAACCATGTATTTCCAAATGTAACTTGTAGATGAGTACCCTTGCTCATGATAAAGAATAATGTGTTGGCCATCTTGGGACCAAATGTAACTAGTAGTGTGATGTGTATAATGGAATCCTAACAATTTATGGCATGATTTATCTCATTTTCTTAATAGCCTATGATATAAAAATGCCAAAGTGCAAGTATTAGGATTGGAATACTCATCTATAACCACATGGGGATGTATCTATATGCAACAAAAATATGGATAGTTAATGGATCATTTTGTGAGTATCTATGTCGATGATGACTTTATCATGGTGCCTGTATCTATGGAGGTGGAGGATATATAATCTGAATAGTACCATGAGCCTTGAATTTATTCAAATTATCATGTAATGTTGAACATGTATTGGTATCATGTCTTATAAGTATATGAAAATGATAAAAGGGTTAAAATTCTTTCTGTGATACTATACTAATGGATCTGTGATGAATTATAGGTAATACCATCAATCTTTTATCAAGTAAAATATATATAATTTGGTGTAGTTTATCCTTTAAAATACATGCCTAAATCTATATAACTGGGTCTATACCCATAGATTTAACCATATGTACTTAATGAATGGAGGAATCAACTACTAACTGTAACTAAGTATGGGAGCCTATAGATATATGAATATGAAATAGCAATGCTCCCAGTGTAGAAAAAGGTATGAGTTCCTTAGAATCATCTCTATACTATCCTATCCCCATTGATGTGAAACTTAATCCACATAAATAGTCATCAATGTCAATATGTGTTGGATTATCTTTTGTGGTGGCCTAAGAATATGTATCAGATTTATGGATGTATACTTCTTCTAAATTAACAAGTAATGGCAAATGTGTTGTGAGAATCACATCATCCACTGTGGGTGGGGATATCTATATTATGGGAGGCTACTCCTCCATCATGGGTGAAGGTAATTTTTTTATAAGAAGATATGAAATAGGTGTAGGAATAGTCTTACTATATTCCACAAGATCATATGTATGCATCTTCTCAGTTGTAATCTTGTGAGGCAGGCACTCTATGAGAACATGAGGTATCCCATATAAAGATGTACTCAAGGTAGTAGGCTTGGTGATTTTGTAATATCTGAATGGTTTATTATCTAATGGACAAGTGTATAATTATTTATCATGTAAAAATTGGATGCATCTGTGTAAAGTAGAGGGTACAACATCCAAGCATGTATCCCAAGTAATAAGTTGTAGTGAAAATGATTAGGCATCACTTGAAAGTGTGTAGGTAGGATTTTTGGCCCTATTGTAATATATAATGTAATAGAATGCAATGTCTATCTAGGAATGCCATCAAAACCTCTGATATTCTTATATGTATTATGAATGGATGTTATATCAACCCCCATAGTCTATATAAATGTGAGTTCGAATGTGTTATGTCTTGAACCACTATCACTTAAAATTCATTTAATAGTGGTGGTATTGATTTATACTTCAATAAAAAGTGGTAAATTATGATCAATAATTGAATGTGATGGAAAATCCTCATTAGAAAATAATATAGCATCCCCAATGTACTTGATAGTGTTCATGATAGATGAAAAGTAATCTAGCTCTATGCCACAAGGTAAATATGTATTATTGAGTGTTTGAAAAAGAATATCTCTGAAAATAATTGCCTTTTGAAGTAATTCCAATATGGATATCTTAGCCAGTATGTTTCTCAACTAAACCACAATATCAAATGCTCTATGCTAATATCTGGGCCCCATTGTAGTGTGTTGGAGAGGAAGAGGGATGGTGTGATTACATTATTCTTATATAGGCTGAGGAAGCACCCTATTTGATCTAGTAATATCTTGAACTATAGGGTCTACTAGTTGCCAAGGGAAAGTAGTAAAGGTAGGATGGAAATGATGATAGTCAACTAGTCTAGGTGGAGGTAGAACAAAAGGAGTCTTCTGAACACTCTTTTACCAATTAGTAATCGGAGCTAACTCAAAGTGAGCCATGTAAAATTATCCTCATAAGAATGGGACTCAAAAGAGGGAGGACCAATGTGTAAAATAACCTTATCTCTAACATGATCCATGAGAGTAGTGACATACATATGCACTTTTCTACTAATGGTTGGTAGTAAGTATGTTAAATAAACCATAAGAATTTGTACCATAAAGTAGAAAATGGCATCCATCATGAAAATCATGATGATAGGATGCAAACTAAAAATTAAATAGATGTTAGAAATAAGAAGGGAAACCCTAATGTTACACTAGGGTTTTGAAATAATGTGCTCAAAGTAAGTTAGGTTCACCAAATGTAATATTTTAGGACTTAGTGAATGCAAATCCTATATTTATTAAAGAGTTGAGTAGACTAAATCAAGGTAATAATATGCAATAAATATAACCACTAATTTTTACAAAATTGACTAATTTTAACCCTTCTAAAAATAACAAGTAATAACTTAGCTAGAAAATGACTAAGATGAATAAGATGGAGGCTAAAAATTGAGGTAGATGTTGGTTTGAGTGTCACAAATAGGATCCTAGTGTTATAACCCCACATGGATAGTAACACCCAAATTGGATAGTAGTTCCATTATTGAAAATGTGGCTGTAGTGTACCTATATCAGAGATAGTGTCCTCTGTGTAGGACTATCCCAAGTTTTTAGGTGTACCTATGTCTGGATTTGAGAGGTTTGTTCCTATGTGCATGAATTTTGAAACCCTGTATGTTTCTTATTTTCATTGAATTTATGAGAAAACCCTAATCCTCTATGTTATTAGGGCATCTAGTTGATATAGTTGAAAAAGTGTGTTTATTAGTGGGGTAGGCTAGACATCCTCAACACCCTGTTGTGATGAGAGTTTCCTAAATTCCAATACTCTAAGGAGGAATCAAGCTCGATGTAGTTATCCCCACCTAAGTGTTGGTGTAAGTGCAAGTGAATCTAGTATGATAGTTGATTTGAGTGCTTTGAATGTGCTTGAGACTAGAAATGTAGGTAATCCAAGCCTAAGAAAGATGTAGATGGCAGTATGCAAAAGTAGGATAGGATAGGGATTGATAGCCTTAATTGTACATAACTTGGTATATGTTTGAATGTGTATTTTTCATTTGATTTCCATCTAGTGGTTATAGGGATAAAATTCATGTATTTATATTGTTATATTGCTTGTGTGAGTGTTAAAAGAGGTATAAGTTGACCCTAATAGGTTTTAGATTTGAAAAGATATATGTTGGTGAAAAAGAGAGGGAAAGGACATTAGTGCCATTATTTTGGACACTAGAACCATGTGGTTCTACTATCCTTATTATTGTACTAGTGTCCAAGTGGCATACCACCAGGCACGAAGGGCTAAGATCAAGAAATAAGGGTTTGGGACTTCTTTAGGGATGATTAGGGATGCATATGGCCCACATGAAGGTTAGATAAGTGTGTAAATAGGCTCTAGGATAGGTCTAGCATTAAGCTAGGGATAGGTAGTCTCAAGTAATACTATTATCACTCAAATAACACTTTTATGTGATTATAATTTTCATGTTTGCATTCCTTTTATTTGCTAGGTACTATATATGTTATCTATATTATTGTAGTCAATTTTATCATACATACATTATCCACTTGTTCCCTTTGAGTGTTCATAGATTTTTATAGGACTCAGGTCCTTGAAATAGATCTATATTTACTATTATTTACCCATTGGAGGCACATACATAGACTCAACATTGATACATTATCCCTTCTAGAGCATCATATACACAACTTTAGATTTTCCAAGTTACATCATAGATTTAGCATTATTCATATCCTGATATTTATCATCCTATACTACAATAATTTTTTTATTACTATAGATCTAAATTATGTACATCTTTTCTCTTATATGGATTTGTACCACATGGTTATGCATGCTTTCATTTTTAGCTTTACTAGTTTATATATGATTGTGTCTCTTTGATTCTATATCTACTTGAGGGTATTTGAATATGCCATTGTTCTATGGCTCTAAGCCACTTCCTTTCACTATATGTATAATTTAGACATATGCCCATGTCCTTGTGTGTGCTTTCTTGATTATGTATGATGACATTTTAACATGTCCTTCCATGTGGCTCTAAGCCAACCTTGTTGATTTTGTATGTGGACATTTGAACATGTCCTTATATTTCTTGATTTTTCAGACTTAGTGACATGTGCCCATGCCCCTTATATTATGGCCCCTTGGCCTAATTTGTGTGTCTCATGTGTTTGTATGTATGATTTCATGTATGCATCATGGCCATGAAACTTGTCTCTTTATTTTTGCTTTCACAATCAATTTTTGATGCCTTGAAGGACCTCATGTATATCCCCTTCCTCCTTGGGTACCTTGATGGACATCATTTTGCATCACGTTAGGTAGTTTAATCAGATTATATTCAGATTTAATATTCATATACATGCTTACATTGTTATATCTATCTTTACAACCTTGTGAATGCTAGATCTAAAATATATTGCACATTACCAACTTATTATCAGACTATTTTAGATTATGATGTCATGTATTATATTGGTTTATCACATAGATATCACATGTTTTCATTCTAACAAACATGATTCATAATTTTTTTGTTGAGGATTATTTCTCTTTCCTTTACCCTAATCATTTCAATTTATTAAATTTATAGAATAAAGGGGATGCAAATGTAGTCATTAAAATTAACCATTTATGACTTAGATGTATAATTTAGGTCACTTTACCCTTAGTATAGAACTTGACCCATATTAGGGTCCCTTTTGATCCAATTTTAGTGACATGACAGTTAAAAATAACACCCAAGATAATAAAACACCACATAAGACCCATAATGGCATAATCCCTTAGTGATTTAGGTCCTTACACCCTCCAGATAGTAATTTTGCATCTCTCTAAGAGGATAAGGGTCAGCCTAAACCTATTCTTAAGTCACCCTCCCAAGTCATCTTTATGAGAACACTATATAAAGACTATTTTCTCACTCTTACACCCTAAGTAGACACTATCATAGAGAAACACACAAAATTACCACTTCATATTGAGGGAAGGCTCCCAATTCTTCTAATATTGTATTGATTCATCCCATATATTTAATAATCCATCCCTAGTGCAAGTATCTATATTTCAAGTGGACTCCAAGGCATCTTCTCATGCATTTACACTTAGGTATTCTAGAATTCATAGACATTATCACACATCACATAAGCGGTATAACTACATCAATATTGATCCCTCCTCAGAGTATCAATATGTAGGTAGTGTTCCCACATTAGGGTGTGGATCACACATCCAACACATCAGACCCACTAAACCCTTTTTATCATGGCAATCATTCAAACCCTTATAAGCATAAAAACCTATATTTTTCAAAGGAAATTGATATATAAGAAAAATACAAATCAAATGGACCTTAGTTTTAGATCTTAGCTAAAATAGGACCTACTTTACAAAACCCATAGATCATTCATAGAAATTCTAAAGGAGGATAATAACATTACATAGGATAAGAGTGTACCACACTATTGTATAGGATTGCATTATTGATCAAGATTACCATGTTATTATTTTAACTCAATCTAATTATTATATCCTTTTGATGATAATCAAATCTATCTGATCACCAATTTTCATTCTAATCCCTCTTGGAAGTCTTGTTTCTAGCTAATTTATTATTTTATCTCTCATCTTTTCCACATTTATAAAATTAGAATTATTTAATAATTGATCAAATTAGTGGCTATTGATATTATTGTATTTATTCCATAATTTATTATTCTAACACTTTAATAGCCTAAGGTTTTACATTCCATAACTCCCTAAAAATTCAAATCATTTAGTGAACTTGACTTATTTTAAATAGTAAAAAAAACCTACCCCTAGACTATCATTAGGGTTTGTCTCTAGAAATCTAGAACTCATACTCAGATTTTAGATCCTTGTATCCTTCAATTTTTATTTTATCTAATCATGATGATAATGATAGAAGTTTTTTATCACTTTCTAATGTAAAGTTTTATATTTTCATTTACATGCTTTTTTCCTTTCATTTGGAATCAATTTAAAGAAGATATAAACACATGTGTATATGATGTCTTATATCAATTAAAATATATTTTATTTGACATAATACATAAATTTAACACCCTAACTACCACCTTTCAAGTTTGAATGTCATATCTTATGCACAAGAAATAATTTCCTCCTCTTCATCATCACAATGAGGATGATAGTTACTTTTCCTCTAATCAAGTCCATGTATCACTCCTCCATGAGATGAAGTAGTTTATACTAATATTACTAATTCCCATACTAAACCTATCCATGCTTCCACATATTCTATACAAGGTGTATGTCTACATGTTTAGTTAGAAGAAACTAGGGTTTGCACTTGTGAGACTCTAAGGGATAAAATTATCAATATGATCAAGCTAGTTTTAGAATTACAAAATTGGAATCAACTATTACATGAAAATATTACATGAAATTATATTACAAGACAAAAGCATCAAGGGAACACTAGTGTTAACCGTGTATTTGCATCTTCACATAGTCAACTTGTGGCAAACAATGCTATATATCAAAACTAGAAATCACAACAAAGTGCATTTACAACTAGTGATTTGAAAAGTACTCAAATTAAATAGAAATTCAAGTGAGATTTTAAGGCATATGATAAAATATAATTTGATCAACCTACCTCCTCTACATCCAGTGAGGAGATCTACATATTATTATACATATCATAGAATACACAGGTACCATATTGATTCATGTTTAGCATTGAAAATGAAAATACAAGTACTTGATATGGATGACTAAAAAATTGACACATCATTCAAAAAACATACAATGGCACATGTATAATTTTAAAAAGGCTCAAAATTTGAAATAGTATAAAAGTAGTTACCAAATCATAACTCAAAACAATAAAAGGTTCACAAAGCAAAATCAGGGCAAGAAACAATACAACAAGCATAAATAAAGCAAGTAAAAGATGCAAATCTACATCTCCATAATGAGGCTCAACCTTAAAAACACTATGGGTTTGGTCAAAAATATCTACAATAGATTGATTATCATAATCAAGGTTTAGGCAAACATGATCAAGGAATCACTACGCCTATTCTAGAAGTTGATAATGTTGGTTAACATAGTTTGGGACTTATTGAACATCTTAAGGAAAATAATTCATAGGCATAGTTTATCAAGGCACAAGATCAAGATACAAATGTCATATTACAAAAATAGAAACCATGCAAGTTGCAAATTCAAAATCATGCTAAGCCAATAGGCATTCCCAAAAGAGGCTTTCTAACAAAAGAGCCTTCAAATCAATATATCCTTATAATAGGCATAGTTTCAAAGGGAAAAATCACAAAAAAAATTATAAAGAATAATTTAGAAAGGTCAATTCCAAATTATGAGGCAATTCTATATGCTCATCTAGATACAATAGAATTCAACACTAGCATTCTACTAGTTCAAAATTAAGATGATAATGACGAGTGAAATAATACATGTTATTATGATTGCCAAGATATCAACAATGAGGAATACTCATATTTACACTACAGCTCAATTCAATCAAAACACATCCATCACACTTCATGAGAGGTAACCATTCCTCTTTTTGACACAGGATCCATTAAGGATGAGTTTCTCATGGGACTCATTGGTTAGTAGTATCTTTCCATAGTTGTACATAGATTTTATTTTCCTAGATTACTTGTACATAGTCCCTTTTTCATATTGCTTGTACATAGACATTATGCTCTAGAAAACACAAAAATAGTATATTATTTTGAAAAAAAAAACAAAAAAAATCAAATATTGCTCAAAAAATATAAATTTCAAATTGTATGCATTTCCATGTTTACATTCCTTCTATTTCCTATGTACTACATATGCTATCTATGTTAATGTGGTTGGTTTTATCATACACACATGATTCACTTGTTCCCTTTGATTGTTTTTGAAACTATTATAGGACTCAAGTACTCCACACAAATCCATATTTACTATTATTCACCCATTGGGGGCACATACACAGACTCATCATTGATGCATTATCCCATTAGGGGCATCATATACAAAGCTTTAGATTTTCCATGTTATATCTATTTATACTCCATATCATAAATTTAACATTGTTTAAATATTTATATTGATCATGCTATACCACACTTATTTTTTCTGACTAATACTACTATAGACCCAACTTATGTAAATATTTTATCTTATATGGATTTATACCACATGGTGATGCATACTTTCATTTCTAGCTTTACTAGTTTATATTTGATTGTGTCACTTTGATTATACATCTAATTAAGGGAATTTGAATATGCCATTGTTATATGGATCTAAGCCACTTCCTTTCCATTTATGTATGCTTTTAACATGTGTCCATGTCCTATGTGTGCTTTCATGATTGTGTATGCAGACATTTAAACATGTCATTCCATGTGGCTCTAAGAAAACCTTGATTATTATTTGTGTGTGAATATTTGAACATTTCCTTATATGTATTGCTTTCTTAGACTTAGTGATATGTGCCCATGTCCCTTGTATTGTGTCCTCTTGGCCTACT
Organism: Torreya grandis; assembly: GCA_037957365.1. Lineage (NCBI taxonomy): Eukaryota > Viridiplantae > Streptophyta > Pinopsida > Cupressales > Taxaceae > Torreya > Torreya grandis. The sequence continues at coordinate 3,014,364 of JARHVA010000099.1, read as the reverse complement.
TTGTGTGCCTCATGTGTTTGTAAGTAAGATTTCATGTATGTGTCATGGACATGACACTTGCTTCTTGCTTGTTATTTTCAAATTTAGTTTGTGATGCCATGAGGGACCTAATGCATCTCCCATTCCTCCTTGGATGCCTTGATGGACATCATGCCCCATCCCCCTAGGTAGTTTACTTGATTATATTTAGATTTACTATTCATATACATGCTTACATTGTTATATCTATCTTGACAACCTTGTGAATGTTAGATCTAACATACATTCTACATTACCAACTTATGATTAAACTATTTAACATTCCGATGTCATGTATACACATTATATTAGTTTATCACATAGATATCATATGCCTTTATTCTAACACACATGATGGATAGCTTTTATTTTGAAGACAGTTATTATAGAGGTTTAATAAATTCCCTTAAAAGAGGGCACATTCACAAGGGTTTTTCACAGAGATCAAGCCATCCTAGTGCACTCAGAACATAATTTTCATCATGCAAACATAAATTACAAAGCCCAGACTCAAGAAAATATAGTGAAAAATAGGCACACCTAGGTCAGTCTTAGTTTACATAGAAATTTTACGTTTGGTTAGTAACACAACATAGAGAACACTAGCGCAATGCACTATTGACCAAGTTACCATTACTATCAAGTAGCCCTCTAAAATAAAATTATAATTTTTTTAGAAAGGTACAACATTTATAGTTTAGATTTACATAGTCTCAGTCACATATTATCAGATAGATTTAGTATATACTGAGTTTTTACATAGATTACACATGTTTGCTCAGATTAGGGACATCATGTGTGGCATGATAACTACCATTTTACTTTTTGATATGTAGACAAATATTATTATGACTCGGTCTAGAATCCATATACAAACATATCAAAATTGGGGGCATGTGCATGGCACATTATTCCCATGTTCATTTTGGCACTCATATTCCCAAATGGAATGCTAACTCCATCTCATTCTCTACATTGTATACTACAGACACCATATGCACCAAGTTTTCACCATATTGATGCCTCATTCCATATATAGTAGTTTACATTCTCGAGTGTCCCCTAAGCCATAAGCCATTTTACATTTCAGTGTTCTCGAGTGGCCCCTAACCCATTTTAAATTTTAGGGTTTTTAAGTTCTCCTAGAGCCAGCTTACATAGTTTTAGTTACATCACATATTTTAAGTTACATTACATAGTTTAATTTTTAGATGCATATAATATTCATGGGTAGGTGATGATGGTGTCATATCCTACTTGAGTTATTGATCCACCTACATGAGAGGGTTGGATGACTTATCAGTTCAATCTAAGTTATTCACAAGATATGATCGACAAAATAGGGGTGGACAATGATGGATTCAAGGATATCTTGAGTTATTGAACCACCCACACATGACGATTGGGTAAGCCATCATCTCAATCCATGTTATTCACTATATGATCACCAACTACACACATAGGATTTCACTAGTTTTTGCATTGGTTCACATACCTAATGAGGTGTATGTGTTCCTTTCATCTCTCTCACATATCTTTACTCAATTTTGTCTTTAATTTTGATATTTATTAAGTAAATATTAATTCATGCATGTTTCATTTGAAGGACATGCAATGGAGCACGATTCACATACCCAGACCTATATTCAATAGCTTCACCTCATAAGTAAGTCCATGTGCATTTATCTTTCATTTACCCTAGTCATTTCACTTTGTTGTATTTATATAATAGGGGGGAAACATAGTCATTAAATTTAACCATTTATGCTTATATGTACTCTTGAGGTCAATTTACCCTTAATATAACACTTGACCCATCTTAGGGTCCCTCTTGATCCACTTTTAA